>JAFEMH010001169.1:0-330000 GCA_022495995.1 Adenophora triphylla var. japonica | reverse complement strand
TAAAGCATTCACAATACATATAAAACTTTAAAGTTCTAATAATCTAAAGCATTCACAATATATATAAAATGACGGATATTAATAATAATCTAAAGCATTCACAATACATATAAAACTTTAAAGTTCTAATAATCTAAAGCATTCACAATACATATAAAACTTTAAAGTATTAATAATCTAAAGCATTCATAATACATATAAAAATTTAAAGTTCTAATAATCTAAAGCATTCACAGTACAATTTTAAACTTTAAACTATTATTAATCTTCGTCCCCATCATCATCACTGGACTCTGAATTACTACAAAACTCGAGTTCTTCATCTTCGTCTTCGGACTCTGATGAATCAAACTCTGGTTCCTCTTCCTCTTCCTCTTCCTCTTCCTCTTCCTCTTCCTCTTCCTCTTCCTCTTCCTCTGATTCATCAATATCAATGTGCACGAGATGACCTGAACGAGGCGGAGGAGTTGGCAAATTCACTGGTAAGATATCCTCCTCGGGTTCATCAACATTTTGAGGAATATGAGTGACATCATCTAATGGATGATTAGCTGATGAAAAGTTAGGTGGCACTGGCATTTCATCCTCTTGATAGGGTGTTTCTAATGACGACACTGTAGTTGTCGAAGAGGGTAGGTTGTCAATCATGCTCCTAGCCTTGGTCATCCAGACAGCCCACCATCCGTCGGGTCGCGGACGAGGGTAGGGAGTCATGTATACCTGTTGTGCTTGAGATGCTAAGATGAAGACGTCATCGCCATTATGTCTGGACGAGTCCTTTACATCGACGAGGTCAAATATGGTGTGCTTCTTAACACCTCGCACAGCATCCCGCCAATCACAATTGAACAAGACAACACTGTTTCTACCCAAATACTCCACCTCGACTACTTCTTTCAGGACGCCATAATAATCAAGGTTTCTTTTAAGCTTCACACCGCTATTCCACGTCAATTTAGAGCCCCCGTAAGCTTTGGTATGAAACACATAGCCATTCACGAAATAACCATTGTATAAATGAACGTTCAAGTACGGACTTGATGCTAAATGTCTTAACCTCACAGCTTTGGCATCACCCGGATGTTCAGCTATCTATAAGACAATATTGTAACCAATTTAATACAATTTTAAGATTGAATGTTTAAAGAAGTGTATAGAATAAATTTGAATGAAACGAAATATTTACATATTTCCTTAGCCAGTTTGGAAATTCTCTTTCTGTCCTAGTTGCGATGAGTTCTGGAGATAAATCCTGAGCTAAATCTTCAAACATTCTGCAATAGGGTTAAACAAGGCATTTCATATGCAGGTAATTAAACATGCATAATTTAATCGAAGAGGCGTAAACATAACATCAATGACTTACTTGATATATTCCCCAACCACATCGCAGTTAAGAAGAACATACGTTTCGACCGCGGCAAACTCTTTAGCGGTTAACGTACGCGTACCAACCCGTTTGCCGAGGAACCGACTAGGGGATGAAAATACAGAGATGTTTCCCTTAGACGGAAAACCACTATCGTAATTGCGGCCAACCCTAGTCAATCTCGTATCAACATCAGGAGGAAAATATGTTCCGACAAAGGCAACAATCTCATCTATAATAACAGCCTCTGAAATTGAGGCCTCGACCATGGCCCTATTGCTCATCTTCCTTTTCAATTGGCCTAGATACCTCTCAAATGGATACATCCATCTGTATTGAACTGGACCACCGACTCTAGCTTCGTATGCCAAGTGGATCGGTAAATGCTCCATATAATCAAAGAATGAAGGAGGAAATATCTTCTCAAGTTTGCACAAAGTCACTACGATGCTCTCCTCAAGCTTTTTCATGTGATCAACACGCAGTGTGGTCGATGTTAACGCTCGGAAAAACTCACTTAACTCGTTAACGCCACCCAGATATTGTCGGGCAAGAGACCCCCGAGAGCAATCGGAAGTAGCCTATCCAAAGAAAACGTGGCAATCGTGACTCTTCAAACCCCGCACTTTCCCTCCTCTACATTGACACGCTTACCAATGTTAGACGCGTAACCATCTGGAAGCCTTAAATCCTTGAGCCATTTCAGGAGGAGGAGCTTCTTTTCCTTTGTAAGCACGTATTGAGCCATCGGTCTAACTGGTTTACCATTGACGTATACCAAGTCTAAGGCCGGCCGCTTACAGATTTCCTTAAGGTCCTTTCGAGCTTTTTCGTTGTCTTTAGTTGTTCTCTTGAAATCCATCAACGTGTTAAAACATTATCGAATACATTCTTCTCAATGTGCTTCACGTCAAGGTTATGTCGAATGAGATTTGTTTTCCAGTATGGCAGCTCCCAAAATATACTCCTCTTGATCCAGTTATGGGTAGTCCCAAACCCTTGTATTTTGGTCTTCGAAAACTTTTTCCCCCACCGAGGATCGAGCAATGTAGATACCTTCTTATAGATCGTGTCACCACTTAAACAAATCGGGGCCTCATCATGGTCAATCTTGTTATTTTTAAACGCATTCTTCCTCGGGGGCCCCGAATGGGTGGTCCTCCCAAGAAATTGTCTATGGCAATCGAACCAACATAGTTTTCCAGTGCGTGAGCGTGAAAGACTTTGTGTCACTCATACAATACGGACAGTCAACTTCCGTGGGTGCTCCAACCCGATAACATCCCATATGCGGGGAAGTCATTAAGCGTCCCACATCAACGCAGCCTTCATGCTGAAATTCTCTCTCTTGAAAGCATCCCACGTTTCGACCCCATCCTCCCAAAGCTGCTTCAATTCGTCCATCAAAGGTCGGAGATAGACGTCAATGTTCCTCCTGTGGCCGTTTGGGCCGGGATGAATAATGACAAGAACATGTAGGGATCACTCATACACAACCGGGCGGAAGATTGTAGACAAAGTGGCTATAACCGGCCAACAAGAGTAAGATTTTGCCCCAGACCAAACGGATTGAAACCATCGGAAGCAGATGCATAACCGTATATTTCTTGCTTCGGACGCAAAGTCGAGGATAAGTCTCATCAAAGTGTTTCCATGCCTCCCCATCACTGGGATGAATCAACACACCCTCTTCACGCAAACTTTCCTTATGCCAACGCATTGCCTGCGCATAGAGATTTAGAAGCGTAAAGGCATTGTAGTCTTGGAATCAATGGCATGTAACGCAAGCTGCTTATGTGGTACATTTTTCTTGTGTTTTGAACTCCCTCCGATTTGGCTTATATCTACTTTGTCCGCAAATTGAACACTCGTCTTCCGTGAATCTTCCTTGTAGAATAGCATGCGAGTCATTCTTACACGCATCAATATTTTCATAACATAGCCCAATACGCCCAACCAACTTCTTTGTCTCATAAAAAGTTTGTAACCATCTTATTCTCTTTCGGCAACATCCGCTTAATTGCTTTCATGATACGATTATAAGCAGATCGGCTAATATTGCAATCGGCCTTTATATTAAGGAGCTTAGCCACAACCTCCAACACACCGATCTCGCAACCTGGATAGACCTTCTCTTTTGCAGAGTCCATAGCATCAATAAATTTCTTGGGCTGCGAGGGTTGGTTCTTCTTTGTTGGTTCTCGACCAATCGAATTCGGGACCTGGCCGCATCCCTAACCATATCTTCCATATTCAAAGGTGGTTCTTCATTATCTGAATAATAGGTTCGGGTTCGAGAGGTACATGAATATTCCTGGGGATTATTCGCAACATTTGTGTGCAATCTCAGCTCACCATGACGGGTCCCCCGTTTGTACCCAACTTCAAACCCGTTACGCAAAAGATGTTTCGAGTATCGATCAAGCTTAGATACTTGACATTACAACACTTTTCGCATGGACACCTAATCTTACCATCTTTATCCATGTTGGTTTTATTTGATTGAGCAAATTCAATAAACCCCATGAACCCTCTATAAAACTCGGGATTGATCTTTTGGAATGATTCGGCAACTTCCGCTTGTACATCCAACTACGATCATCATTAACAGACATCACTCCTGCATTGCAATCCATATATTATACGTACACTCAATTTAATCGACGGATGAAACAAAATTGGGATGTTAATAATTATTGGATTTCATAATATATTAACAGTTTAGAAGTAATTAACGTATTATCATTCCCTAAATTTGAATTACAAACTTAAAAGCAACACAGATCTTCTTAAAATAAATATAAAGCTTCTAACTCATATTTAACAATATATTAACAGGTCTTCTTAAAGTGTCTAGGAACTCGTTCCCGCTCCCGAACTTGAATCTCTACTCTTCCTCCGCCTCTATGTCTCTTAATGTCCGGCTGGAAGAATAGTCTGCCCCAAAATACTCTCGGCGTCGAGCCTCTATCATCAGCTGTACAGGACCTTGCTGCTCCTCGTACCATATCAGATACTCGGTGGTCAGAAATGTGCTACCTCTAGTATGACGGAGTAGTGGTCGTATCGGAAGAAAGCCCTATATAAATGCTCTGCCAAAGAAATGTGTAGTCTGAGGCTTAGTCATAATCATCGGCATGGTATTAGTCGTCAACTGCTCTCTCAAAGTCCGAATGGTCTGCTGCGGGTATCCGTACTGTCTGCTCACTAGAGATGGAATGCAAAAGGATGATACATGTAGTCCCGGAAGTCGGACAATCACTGACCCGTCCTGAATATCTCTTATAGTCTGCAATCCCCATGCCGGAATCCAATAGTACAGGTTTGCGGTCTCATATCGGGCCAAGGCCAACCTCCTATGCCAACTCTCAGTAGCGGCATCCCTCAATATCCTGCGCTGTCCGGGGCCACCCAAGGTAATGCCGTCGCCCCTCTCGGCAAATGGCGAGATCAAGCGCAATCTCTCATACGGCCACAATGATAGTAATCAGGGTGCCTGAACAATGTACTCGGATCCTCGGCTAATCTATCAATGCCGTGGTATGTCTCCGCTAGCAACGGTGGAATGATGTCCATCGCTCCTGTCCAGATTGAATATGCCGGATGTCAACTCCTCGATCACCTCTCGGTGCTGATGATCTCTAACGGCGTAGCTGGACACACTCCGATGTAGGTGCGTAAGTAGTGCGCGAGACAGAATGAGCAACATGAATATATCTAAGGAAGTGGATAGATCAAACGGTCAGGGGCTAGTCCGACTCAATCGGCTATATGAGTCAAGTCTATAAATCTATCGTCAACGACAATGCCCGATACCCGGTCTGGCTGATAATCCCAAGAATTCGAGATAGTTGCTCCGTGGCCGATCGTCCGTCTCGAGGAAATGCCACAGTCCTCGACTCGGCCACACCGATCGGTGCTCGAAAATCCTCCATCGTTGGCATCAGATCGTTGTACGATAGGGTGAACACATGTCGCTCCGAATCCCAAAAGCACGAAGCAGCTAGGAGCAGATCCCAATCAATCTTCCAATCTTTTAGAGACCAGATGCATGGCATGCTATACCTCCTGTAAATAAGTTTCTGGTGTTGTTTTTGGTGAAAGCGCGAGAGTTCAAGAACGTCTTGTTGAAATTGATACTCTCGAGAAACAATTTCTCCATTGTAATGCTCCATGATGCCTTAAATTGGGGCTGCTGGGATTTTTTTACCTATTAATATTGTGAATAATTGTAAATTGTTAATATTTAAAATTAGGTTTAGAATTGGGGTTGGCTTCTTAGTATCAACAAATCTTGAGCTCTAGTTCAAACTAAACTAAAAGATAATGGTGTCCCTACCTAACCACCTACTCTGTCCTTTAAGTGCATGTTTGATAAACCTATCCCATCCCGAAATGCATGATTATATGAAATGCAAATATCACTTTGTCTACTTGCTTTATAATCGAAAATAAAGAAATTTCGGCTTTTGCATAGACCTAAATTATTACTATTATGAATAATTTTAAATATTAATATTTAATTCTTTGTTGTAAAATATATAATTTTACAATGATGAATTAAATTAACATTTATAAACAAGATGAGAGTCGTTATCATCCACAACTATCAAAACCCTATCTCAGCTTAGACCAAGAAAGACGAGCAAACAAGTTCTTCATTGTTTGAGCAAAGGATTTTACATTTAATATAGGTTTTCCGGTTTCCTTTGTCCTCCTCTCTAAGGATCTCAAACATCACATCCATGTTCTTGACAGTGCCTGTTTTCCTCCAATTTTTTCAATCTCCACCTTCCATTTACCCAATATCCTGATTGCAGAATCTTCCTCATGAGCTTGAAAGCTGGCGGTGTTGCCCTCAATCTCACGGTGCGAAGCAACCGTGAGATTGAGAACATCACCTTCCAGCTGAGGAAGATCTCTGTCATCTGGGTAAATGGAAGGTGAGATTGAAAAAATTGGAGAAAGTTCTGTTTTCTCTCACCGGGTGTTATAATTGTTACCTTGTTTTTACTTGTGACCGTATAACACCGGTGAAAAACAGCAGCGACAAGAACATGGTAATGTGATGTTGAGATCCTTAGAGAAGAAGAGGACAGTGGCTGAAAACTCTTATTAAGCAGAAAATCCTTTGCTAACGATGAGAGAACTTATTTGCTCTATCTTTCTTGATCAAAGATGGACGGATTTTGATAGGCGTGGGTGAGAAAGGCTCTCATCTTATTTATATTTTAAGATGTTAACCACCAACCACAATACCCTAAGGTGCATCTAGGGTTCCAGGATTGATATCAGGCGCTCAAACGTAGGCGATATACATCACCGTCCGCGATGCCGTCAATCGCCCCAAAATGGGATCTAGAACCACTAAGGTAGTATGCAGTTGAATATGTTACATTATTGAGAAAGGCTCTCATCTTATTTATATTTTAAGATGTTAACCACCAACCACAATACCCTAAGGTGCATCTAGGGTGCCAGGATTGATATCAGGCGCTCAAACGTAGGCGATATACATCACCGTCCGCGATGCCGTCAATCGCCCCAAAATGGGATCTAGAACCACTAAGGTAGTATGCAGTTGAATATGTTACATTATTAAGACATTCACCCCCCTTCCTCCTCCTTTGACTTTAAAAGACTTGAAAATTAGATAGACCTAAATTATTACTATTGTGAATAATTTTAAATATTAATATTTAATTCTTTGTTGTAAAATATACTCCCTCCGTCCCGCTGATAACTTCACTTTTTGCCATTTTGGGCGTCCCATTGAAAGCTTCACCTTTCCTTTTTTGGCAAAGGAATCTTTACTATTCCCTCCACTCATTCTCTCTCCTACATTATTTTAATACTCACAACACCATTATAATTTACTATTCCCTCCACTCATTCTCTCTCCTATTTTCAAATTACACTCACAACATTTTTTCTTCCCACCCACTTTCTTAATTTGCGTGCCGGAGCCAAAAGGGTGAAGTAATCAACGGGACGGAGGGAGTATAATTTTACAATGATGAATTAAATTAACATTTATAAACAAAATGAGAGTCGTTCTCATCCACAACTATCAAAACCCTATCTCATCTTAGACCAAGAAAGACAGAGCAAACAAGTTCTCGACTGTTTGAGCAAAGGATAAGACAGAGCAAACAAGTCCTCCAATTTTTCAATCTCCACCTTCCATTTATTTAAGGAAGATCACGATTGAATCTTCCTCATGAGCTTGAGTAAATGGAATGTGAAGATTGAAAAATTGGAGGAAAATTCTGTTTTCTCTTCATTTGGTGTTATCTTTTGTTACCTTGTTTTTAATTGTGACCGTATAACATCGGTGAAGAGTAAAACAGGCAATGTCACAAACATGGTTGTGATGTTTGAGATCCTTAGAGAGAAGAGGCTCTATCTTTCTTGATCAAAGATGGACGGATTTTGATAGCTGTGGGTGAGAAAGGTTCTCATCTTATTTATATTTTAAGATGTTAACCACCAACCACAATACCCTAAGGTGCATCTAAAGAATCCCACTACCACCATCACTACTACTACCACCACCACTACGTACTACCACCACCACCACTATTGCCACTACTACCGCTACTACCACCACTACTACCACTACTATTACTAATACTACTACGTATACCACCACTACCACCACCACCACAAAATTAACAAAATAGAGAGGGGTAGAGAGAGAGGGTTTACATTTATAATGAGCTGGAGTGGAAAATATCAAGTCTTTTGCACAAGCATTTGGCCCAAAGATTGAAACTTTGAAAGTAGATTTACTATTATAATTAATCAGAAAACAAGAAAATCCCCAACTCCAGTTTTTGTATCTTCTACAAACTGAAGTTGGGGATTTTCTTGTTTTCTGATTAATTGCTAAATCTACTTTCAAAGTTTCAATCTTTGGACCTAATGCTTGTGCAAAAAACTTGAGATTTTCCACTCCAGCATAACCCCATGGTAGTGGTTGTACGTGATAGTAGTAGAGTTGGATTAAACGTAGGCGACATAATCACCGTCCGCGATGCCGTCAATCGCCCCAAAATGAGATATAGAACTAGATGTTCCTAAACTCTTTCATCCATATTTTTCTTACTTATTTGTTTGTAACTGAAGCAAATAATACTAAGTTTACACCTTGTCTAATTCCTCCCATTAGTGTTACCTCTGAACAGAAATCATACTCCATTTAGAAACAGCTGATATACATTACTTACATCCCAACGTGTTCTTTACAGGAAAATAAATTTCAGCTAACGCATAACTCGTAACTACGCCACATCAACCTTTTTTCTTTGACTAGTGCAGTTTAAATCACATCGCCTAAAGCTACAGAGAACAACTGTTAGGTTTGAAACCCAAATATCCTAAAATCATTTCTAGAACAATCTATGTCCCAAAAACAAAGTAACAATTGTCTAAGAAGCAAATGGTTCGAAATTGCCTAATAATCTTAATTGCACCTAAAACATTTCATTTCAAACTAGGGGTCAAATTTGAAATTCAAACTAGGCAGGACAGATGTTGGCATACACAATTGGTTGAAAAAAAAAAAAGATAATCCATAAAGTAAATGTTAGATATGGGACAGACGTTAAAAGAATACCCACATCTTCTATTAGATCCAAGGGAGTATAACTTTATAACATCAAACAACAATAGCCTAAACGAAAACAAGAGTTTTACAGATTAAAACAAGCTTACAACAAAATCAAAAAGATAAATGGAGCACGAAACCAAATCTGAAAACTTGAACGTCTTTCGACTTCTAGGATTCAATTAGGTCACGAAAAACGTGAGTAACCACAAGATCATCAAGTATTCATGCTAAGCACTCAAAGAGGGGGTCATATACTCTACAGAACAGGTCATTATTAACTGAACCAAATCCAATGTCTAATTTTAACTCAATTAATCAAATAAACAGATGGTTGTAATCATCTTTAGCATAAATTCCCTCTTAATTAATAAACAAAATCCAACTCAGATCTAATTTTAACCTAAAAATATGTAAGAATTTGAGCACATTATAAGTTCACAGACAGATTCAAAAAAAAAATAAAAAATTCAGCACATTATAAGTTCAAATAGAGTAAAATCCACTTACTGAGCAAGAATTTGAGCAAGAATTTGACCAAGAAATAGTAGTAGAAAAAATCAAACACAGATTCAAAAAAAACAAAAATCACAGATAGATTCAAAAAAATAAAATAAAATTTGAGCACATTATAAGTTCAAATAGAGTAAAATCCACTTACTGAGCAAGAATTTGAGCAAGAATTTGAATTTGATTGATACCTTTTTCGGTGAGGGAAGAGAGAGGGAGAATTTTAGATTGAACGGAGACGGCGGCAGTAACACGTCGTTGACGCGGTGGCGGAGGGGTTGAGAGGGACGGCGGTTGGGCGACGGCGATGAGGCGACGGCGATGAGGAGACGGCGGCAAACGGTGATGGAAGATGAGAGAGCTTCGACGGCGAGGGAAGTGAGAGAAAGCGGGAAGAGAGAGAGATATATTAGAACCGTAATGATTTTAGGGCGTAAAATGGGTATTTATATTTTTCTTCAGCGACGGAATATTCCGTCGCTGAGAATCCGCCGCTAGTAACTACGTTCACGTGGATCGATGATGTGGCATGTATCACCGACGGAAATTTCCGCCGCTGGTTTAATTAACCTCAGCGACGGAAATTTCCGCCGCTATAATTAAAAATATCATTAATAAAAATCGTTATTTATATTATTTATAACATGAAAATTATTTGAAATTACTATCAAAAAAATAAATATGAGTCAATAAATATTATTTTTGAAAAAATAAATAAATTATAAATATTTATTAATTTTAATTTAATAAATATCATTCTTTTTAATTATATAAAACATGAAAATTATTTTAAGTTACTGTTAAAAAAATAAGTATGAGTCAATAAATATTATTTTTGAAAAAATAAATAAATCATAAATATTTATTAATTTTAATTTAATAAATATCATTCTTTTTATTATACCATATACCCTATACCCTATACACTATACACTATACACTATATACTATACCCTATACACTATACCCTATACACTATACACTATACCTTATACACTATACCCTATACCCTATATACTATACACTATACCCTATACCCTATACCCTATACACTATACCCTATAGACTATACACTATACCCTATACCCTATACTCTATACCCTATACACTATACACTATACCCTATACCCTATACACTATACACTATACCCTATACCCTATATCCTATACCCTATACACTATACCCTATACACTATACACTATACCCTATACCCTATACCCTATACCCTATACACTATACACTATACCCTATACCCTATACCCTATACACTATACACTATACACTATACACTATATACTATACCCTATACACTATACCCCATACACTATACACTATACCCCATACACTATACCCTATACCCTATATACTATACACTATACCCTATACCCTATACACTATATCCTATACCCTATACACTATACCCTATACCCTATACCCTATACACTATACACTATACCCTATACACTATACCCTATACCCTATACCCTATACACTATACACTATACACTATACCCTATACCCTATACCCTATACACTATACACTATAACCTATACACTATACACTATACACTATACACTATACACTATACACTATACTCTATACACTATACCCTATACCCTATATACTATACACTATACCCTATACACTATACCCTATACACTATACACTTTACCCTATACCCTATACCCTATACCCTATACCCTATACACTATACCCTATACACTATACCCTATATACTATACCCTATACACTATACCCTATACACTATACCCTATACCCTATACACTATACCCTATACCCTATACACTATACCTTATACCCTATACCCTATACCCTATACCCTATACCCGATACCCTATACCCTATACCCTATACCCTATACCCTATACCCTATACACTATATACCCTATACACTATACCCTATACCCTATACACTATACACTATAGGGTATAGGGTTTAGGGTATAGGGTTTAGGGTTAGGGTTTAGGGTTTAGGGGTTAGGGTTAGGGGTGATTTAGGGTAGTTTATAGGGGTTGTGGTTGTGGTGTGTCTAGGGTTAGGGTTACTGTAGTGGTTTAGGGTTTAGGGTTTAGGGGTTTAGTGGTTTAGGCTTGTGTGGGTTAGGGTTAGGTGGCTTAGTGGTTTAGGTTTGTAGGCTATAGGGTTTAGGGTTTAAGGGTTTGTAGTGGTTGGGCTGTGGTTAGGAGTTAGGGTTTAGGGGTTAGGGTTTAGGCTTGTGTGTGGTTTAGGGTTTAGGGTTTAGGTTGTGTTTAGTTTGGGTTTGTGGGTTTGGGGTTAGGTCAGGTTAGGTTTTTTTTTTTTTTTAAATAGAAACAATGACCATATATATAAGAATTGCAAGGGTTCTTGGAGCTATTCCCAAATTGGTAAATTGCATACAATTTTATATTTTCTATCCAAAATAAAACAAAAACAAGATTAGTCCAAAACTAGGAACTAACCAACTATTAGACAACACTCTGGAGATTATTGTCTCATAAGTCATAACTAAGATATCCAGAAAACAAAGACCCACATCATTACTGCTGAGCACACTGCACTCTCTGGCCCCCACCACCGTGCATGTCATCATCTTCATCGTAAGCTTCATGCGCCGCCTGTTGTATTCTACGCATCTCATCTTCAATGTTGACATCGTGAAGTGTTGTCTCCTCGCACTCATCAAGCTCCATATCTGTCATCTGCGATGAAGGCTTACACTACTAGAAACAGGCCTTTTACCGACGGAAATTTCCGTCGGTAAATCCACTTATCCGTCGGTATATGGTTATCACCGACGGAATGAGTCCGTCGGTTTCCGTCGGAAATAATTGGTTGGTAATACCGACGAACCAAATTCGCCGGTATTTCCGGCGGATTTTCCGCCGGAAAATATAAAATTCCGTCGGAAATCGTCCGTCGGAAATGAGTGATGCCGGCCGGTTAACCGGAGAGATTGCCGGAGTTTACCGATGGAAATATCCGTCGGTAAATATCAAAAAATTAAATAATAAATCCCATTACCGACGGTTATAACCGTCGGTAAAAATAAAATTTACCGTCGGATATATCCGTCGGTAATGGGATTTATTATTTAATTTTTTTATTATTTTCCGACGGATATTTCCGTCGGAAATTAGAATTATTTATTTTTTTTAATTATACTACCGACGGAAATATCCGTCGGTAATCCGGCGATTTTAAAAAAATTCTATTTTATTATTAATCACACTGTAAACTGTCAAACCTGTTTAAACAAATCCCAAAATAAAATAAACGCAAACAACATACAAACATCAAACATACAAACATCAAATAAACTCAAACTGTATCTAGCAACCTAAAGCGAAAGGGGAAAAGGGGAAAGGGGAAGGGGGAAAAGAGGAAAGGGAAAGGGGAAAAGGGAAAGGGAAAGGGAAATTGTTTCGCTTGGGGAAAAGGGAAGGAAAATGGAAAGGGAAACAAAATATATTTGTTTACATTACATGCCAGCCAAATAAAATGAATGTCAATCAACCACGACCCCGACCCCGACCACGAGCGCTGCCGCTACCGCTACCATCGCCACTACCACCGCCACTTCCCCTAAGGTATTGATCGACTGACTCATCAGAAGCGTTACCGCTATTACGTGGCTGTGGCTGTGGCTGTGGCTGTGGCTGCAAATTCATGGTAGCCAAGTATTGTTGCACGCGCTGGTCAAGCTGTTGAGCCAATATACTACCCACCTGGGCCTCCACTGGCCCGCATCCGGGTCCGCTCGGGCCTCCACCCGGGCCTCCACCTGGCTCTGGATCTGCTCCACTCGCTTCTCAACCTCTCTGTTCACCCGTTCATCAAACGCTTCTTGATCCACATGATGACTGCCGCCGGAGAAACCATTTACTTGTGCTTTACATGCATCCCAGCTTGTGTAGATGCCCGGGATGCGTCCGACCCAGACAACATAATAACAATATGCCATATGTTTCTATAAAAAAGAATGTGATTTGCTAATCAACTCTACATTATATAAGAGAATATTATTTGAATTTTTTTATTTTTTTTTAAAAAAAAAGAGCATCAGAAACCCTAATCGAACAAAACGCAAGGCAGCCTAAAATTCACAAAATATACCAATACCAAAATCACAAGAACTCAGCCATGAACAAAACTCAAAGAGACCTAAATCCAAATTCACAAAATTCAGTTAGCATGTGATAGCATTTCTTCGGTGAAATGGATATATTTATCTCAGCACACATCTCTTTTAGTCACCATATATTTTCTTGATTAAAATGTATTCAAATTATTGCTAATGTTTATTTTTTTAACAGTAGGTTCCCAGGATTAGTCCGTCTTCGGCGAGACTTCCCTTGCAACAAGAACACCATCAAAAAGATAAATCTTTTCAAAATCAAAGTCTTTCAAAAAATAATCACGAGATCTAAATTAAAACATAAGTCAACCACCAAATTAATCGGATATAGAACTAATCCACGCATAAAGCGGCAATTCAACAATCAAATTAAACGAGATCCAAAACAAAACGATGGCGAAATCAAAACACTCACCTTAAACTTTACTGACCAAAACTATTTCTAACAACCTAATTCTTCAACATCCGCAAGTTGAATCGGTTGAATCGAAACGGCGAGAGAGAGAAATCGAGTGAGAGAGAGAAAGGGATTGAAAGAGAGCTTACCGGCGACGGAGACGGCGACGACAAACGGCGAAATGTGCTCGGCGGCGATTTCGAGACTAGGGCCTTTGTTTGTCTTTGTGTGTGTGCAGCGAGAGAGAGAGAGAGAGAGAGAGAGAGAAAGCGAGTGAGAGAGAAAAATCGAGTGAGAGAGAGAAAGGGATTGAGAGAGAGAGAAAAAGAGCTTACCGGCGATGGAGACGGCGACGGCGAAATGTCTGGCTCGGCGGCGATTTCAGAGACTAGGGCGTTTGTTTTTACGAAACTGAGGAAGGCGTAATAAAAATGGGGAAATTTTCAATATATATACGCCTTTGTTACCGACGGACGGTGTCCGTCGATATTACCGACGGACAAATTCCGTCGGTATTACCGACGGAATTTAATCCATTACCGACGGACAAAACGAAAATTTAAAAAAAAAAAATTCCCGGCAAATGAAAATTAATTTCCGTCGGTAAATGGTTTGTTTCCGTCGGTATTACCGACGGACTACGTCCGTCGGTAAATGTCCGTCGGTAAAACCCCTGTTTCTAGTAGTGTTAGGAGGCAGCACACCCTCTAGGGCCTTGCATTGTTCGAAAGTCAAGGAATCTGGGAAGTCGACCGAGAAGTGGATGTATAATTTGCCCCTCATGAATGGTCTTTGGTACATTGGCATCCCTTCGTCATTTATTGCCTTGAATTGATCTGGCTTAACAACTTCTCCAGGTTGGGATTTGATGAGGAGCTTCCTGTTATCTAGATGAGTCAAGATAAATTGGGAGCCACATAATGCCTCAGTAAGGGTCAACGCGTGCTCAACAAATATGTCATCACCCTTTCACTTGAACTTTGGGTGCTCTTTCTGTTGTAGTAAAAAGACTATGTCTCCAGTATAGTGTATAGGGTATAGGGTATAGTGTATAGTGTATAGGGTATAGTGTATAGTGTATAGTGTATAGTGTATAGGGTATAGGGTATAGTGTATAGTGTATAGTGTATAGTGTATAGGGTATAGTGTATATTGTATAGGGTATAGGGTATAATGTATAGTGTATAGGGTATAGGGTATAGGGTATAGTGTATAGGGTATATGGTATAGGGTATAGGGTATAGTGTATAGGGTATAGGGTATAGGGTATAGGGTATATTGTATAGTGTATAGGGTATAGGGTATAGGGTATAGTGTATAGTATATAGGGTATAGGGTATAGTGTATAGTGTATAGGGTATAGTGTATAGGGTATAGGGTATAGGGTATAGTGTATAGTGTATAGGGTATAGGGTATAGGGTATAGGGTATAGTGTATAGTGTATAGTGTATAGGATATAGTGTATAGGGTATATGGTATATGGTATAGTGTATAGTGTATAGGGTATAGGGTATAGGGTATAGTGTATAGGGTAGAGGGTATAGTGTATAGTGTATAGTGTATAGTGTATAGGGTATAGGGTATAAGGTATAGGGTATAAGGTATAGGGTATAGGGTATAGGGTATAGTGTATAGTGTATAGTGTATAGTGTGTATAGTGTATAGGGTATAGTGTATGGTGTATAGGGTATAGGGTATATGGTATAGGGTATAGTGTATATGGTATAGAGTATAGGATATAGGGTATAGTGTATAGGGTATAGGATATAGGGTATATGGTATAATGTATAGTGTATAGTGTATAGTGTATATATAGGGTATTAGCTTTAGGGTTTAGAATTTATTTATTTTTTCAAAAATAATATTTATTGACTCATATTTATTTTTTTGAGAGTAATTTAAAATAACTTTCATATTTTATATAAACAAAAATAATGATATTTATTAAATTAAAATTAATAAATATTTATGATTTATTTATTTTTTCAAAAATATCATAAATATTTATGATATTTTAATGTTTTTTAGTTTGTTATTTTGTTAATTAGTTCTAAAAATAAACAAAAATTACATTTTATTATCAGCAACGAAATATTTCCGTCGCTGATAAATAAAAATATATTAAATTATCAGCGGCGGAAATATTCCGTCGGTGTTTAATTAAAAAAAAACATTTAATTTCACCGTCGGAATATTTCCGACGCTGATAAATTAAAAAAAATTAATTATTCAGCGGCGGAAATATTCCGTCGGTGTAATATTTCAAAAAAAAAATAAAAAATATTTTAATTTCACCGTCGGAATATTTCCGACGCTGATAAATAAAAAAATAAAAAAATGATATATTTTCACCGGCGGAATAATTCCGTCGCTGATAAAGATTTAGCGGCAGAATAATCCGTCGGTAAATCAACCGCGAAAATAGTGGCGGTAATTAAACGAATATTCGAGGAATATTCGTTTTAGCGGCGGAATTAAATTCCGTCCCTAAATTTGACGCCAAAATAATTCCGACGCTAAAGCTTATATTCTGCCGCTATTTAGCGACGGAATGAATCCGTCGCTGATAATTCCGTCGCTAAACCACCTGTTTCTGGTAGTGTATCTCAGGTATATATATAATGAAAGTTATCCTACCAAACCAACAACAATACTTGCCATGGTATCACATCTAAATTTATATATTCAGTACTAGTATTTTTGGGCTAGATTTTAGGAATGAAGGAACATATGAGGCCCTATAAAATTATGGGTCCTGTGCAATTGAGATCCTTGCACATCCTCAAAAAACCGGCCTGGGTGGAACCTCCAATATGGTCTATTACCGGCTAGTCCAGCCCATGATCACACTTGGGCTTCTCTATGCTTGTGACCCAATTCTAATTCTAAGATGGTATAAGAGCCACTGGTCTATGGTGGCTTGATCGTTTTCGCTGCTTCTACATGAGCCCTCTGTCATCTCTTCTACAAGGCCCGCTATCTCCTATCTTCTACAATGTCCACGACTCCTCTCCCCGGTTTAAATGTGAGGGGGCTTGTTAGACAATTATCCCATATCTACTAAAGAGAAAAACATGTACCGATATATACACTTAAGGGGCTACTTTCCTTATAATCAATTGATCTTAAGATGAAAACTCCAATATAGTCTATTACCGGTCCAGTCCAACCCATGCTCACATTTGGGCTTCTCTCTACCTCTTCTGACACAATTCTAATTCTAAGATATTCAAGTGAAAATACACCAATACCAAATCTTAATTCTGCTCTCATTAGTTATTGAAGAGCCACTTATCGAGACCACCTAAACTCACTTTGTGAGACCTTTTTCTTTTTAATTCCGTGTCTTACAACAAGCACCCTTAATTAATGATCTAATTAAGTAGAGAAAATTAATTTTCTAGGTAATTCTTGTAACTACTTAGAAGAAGTAATATAGTTAATTGATTGCTTCAATTGTCAAGGACAGTTAACGCTCAAACCAATTTCCATTTCTTTTTCTACTTATCTATTTCTTAATATTCTGCTTTGTACCACTAAAAGTTTACAACCCAAAATAAAAGATAAAAACGAAAATCTCAAGCTTGACCCTAAAATTGGTCCTATCTACAACATCCAACCTACGGATGAAAGCTACATTTGTTGTTTGTATCTTTGTCCCACAAGAGACAAGTGCATTTACAAATTAGGTGAACAGAAAATATAACTGATGAAGTATAAGAAGGGGTGAGGGTGTGGGAAGGGGGAGGGAGGGAGAGAGAGAGAGAGAGAGAGAGAGAGAGAGAGAGAGAGAGAGAGAGATGGAAGCAACAAAGATGATAGTGTCAATTGTATTGGGTGGGCTGTTATGGATAGTGCTGAATCTGTACAATTTTTGCTGCTGAAGCCAAAAAGAGTTAGATCAAAGTTAGAGAGTCAAGGAATTAAAGGGCCTTCTCCTTCATTTTTCTATGGGAACATCCCTGAGATCAAGGAAATCTTTCTCCAGACCAGGTCAATTATGAATAGTAGTTGTGATCTCTGTAATGACTGGGTTCCCAAAGCCTACCCACATCATGTACGATGGGCTAATCAATACGGTACCCGCTCTTTCCCTCTTTCACTCTCACACACCATACTTTTCAATGGTCCGGTTTGTATATATTTCTCATTTTTCTGGTTTGTGATTACTTTTTGATTCACTTTTTTGGAGTTGGAACGGTTCTTGTGAATTGAGATTTATTGGGTCTCTCAAAAACGCTCTTACAATGCAACTTAATAATTAGCTAATTTTTTATGAACTTGATGGATGGCAGGAAGAACATTCATGTATTCAAATGGGAACACGGTGGTACTTTGCATATCAGATCCAGAGTTGGTGAAGGAATTAACCCTTCAGACAAGCTTTAATCTTGGCAAGCCTACTTTTTTATCAAAAGATATGGGTGCTCTATTAGGACAAGGCATCTTGACCTCCAATGGCCCATATTGGGCTCACCAAAGGAAGATAATCGCTCCTGAGCTCTACATTGACAAAGTTAAGGTATTCCACTTTCTAATCAACAATATATATGAACTGTTCATAATTTCATACTTCCTCCATGCCAAAATTAATGGATATCGTAAGGATATTTATGCATCTTGGGAAACATAGTCAGCGTGTTAGTTAAAAATGGACATTCATTTAGGGGGAGGGAACACAATGAAATTTGATTTCTCTATCATTCAGCTTCTAGAAAGAAATTAATATACTTGTTTATTTTCTTCTGAAGGATATGGTCACCTTAATGGGGAAATCAACTATGGCTATGCTACAATCATGGGAAAATAAACTCAAAGATGTCCAATATGCAGAAATTAAGGTTGACGACTGTCTAAAAAGCTTATCTGCAGATATAATCTCCAAAGCTTGTTTTGGGAGCAACTATACCGAAGGGGAAATGATTTTCCTTAAGATTCAAAATCTTCAAAACCTCATCTTTATGGCAGGTTTTGGGCTACCCGGCTTAAGGTATATTAATGAAACCGTACGCTGTCAATTATGTATGCCATTTAACATTATCTGTTAATAATTATATATCAATGTCACGGTACATATACAGATATGTGCCAAGCAAAAGCAACAGACAGATATGGAGGTTGGCGAAAGAAATTGACTCAATGATCTTGGGTATTGTAAAGGCTCGGATGGATGGTAAATGCGAGAAAGATCTCTTACAATCAATACTAGAAGCCGCTAAGGTACAGGGAGATGAAAGTGACCTAAAGACAGATATCAGTTACAACAGATTCATCATTGATAATTGCAAAAACATATACTTTGCTGCCTATGACACCACTGCCAACACGTTATCATGGTGCTTGATGTTATTAGCTGCAAATCCAGAGTGGCAGGCCCGTGCTCGTGCTGAGGTGCTAGACATTTGTGGGGATGAGCTACCAGATACAGACAAGCTTCGAAGCATGAAAATGGTGCGTTACAAATTTATCCAGCATCACTTCATTTGACTTTTATTCCACTGCATATCTATTCTCTACTCCCCCATCCCACTAAAAGTTACTCCCTCCGTCCCAGACCAAGGGTATATGGGGGGATTTCACGCTTCTTAAGAAATTTTTTAAAAAATGAATAAAAGTTAAATGTGAGATAGGAAATAGTAATTAAATGTGTGGTAGGAAATATGAGAGATAATGTAAAAGTTAAATGTGTGGTAGGGAATAGGAGAGAGAATGTAAAAATTAAAAATATTTAATAGGAGAGAGAATGAGGGGGAGGAATAGTAGTTAAATGTGTGGTAGGAAATAGGAGAGAGAATGTATAAGGATATAATGAATGGTTTTTTAGTAAATATATGAAGATGATAAGGGTATTAATATATTCAAAAACTTGCCTTTTTTGGAAATGAACTCTTGGTTTGGGACGTCCCAAAAAGGAAAGATGAACCCTTGGTCTGGGACGGAGGGAGTACATTTTTTTTTTCCTATTTGGTTGTCACATTAAATATTAATTTTTCCGAAAATGGAAATGTTTAATACTTCTTTATCTAATGAGACCCACTTACATACAACAACTATCCACTTGCTATTCGCTACCCTACTTTCATTCGCCTACCTCACTTTTCATACTTACAACACTTACACAACTTACACTTTTTCTTAATCCCCATGTCCAACACAAAAGTGTAACTTTTTGTGGTAGGGAGGGAGTATGTGGTAATACGTGATTGATGTCATTAAAGTCATCTTATACTTGCAGTTGACTATGGTTATCCAAGAGACAGTTCGATTGTATACATCATCAGCCAATGTAGTGAGAGAAACCTTTCAAGATATGCAATTCAAAAACATTCATATACCAAAAGGCGCTATTCTCCATATTTTGAGGCAAATACTAAACCACGACCCTGAGCTTTGGGGTCCTGACGTGCACGAGTTTAAACCAGAAAGATTTGCTGATGGAGTCAAAGGGGCTTGTAAAATCCCTCAAGCTTATGCACCATTTGGAGTTGGGCCTCACATATGTGCAGGCCAACATTTTGCAATGGCACAAATGAAGGTTGTTCTAACCATGATTTTAACAAGGTTTAGCGTCAGTTTAGCCCCTGCGTATAGACACTCTCCTGTCGTGGGTCTAAGTATAGAGCCAGAACATGGAGTATATCTCAATATCAGGAGAGTCTGACCTTGTTAATCAGTTCTCTGAGAAGCTCCAGAATGCAAATCTTCATCTATGTTTTCTCCCTATGGTTGTTTTTCTTGTATTCGCACTAAAGACGTTTGTTGCAATGGTTATATCCATGTCTTCCTTTTCTATATAATAAAGAGTAATTCCTCTAGGTGAAGATAAGTATGACAGTGTGAACTCAAAACCCAATATTTAATTGTTAGAACCTTTGTTTTGGTTTTGATAATAACTAGTGAGTAACCCGTCGAGATTCGACGGGAGCATAGTAATGCTAAGAAAAAAAAAAAATACTACCTCCGTCCCTAAATAATCTTCAAATTTGACATTTTTCATTAATAAACCCCCCATGATCTACATTGCTATATAAAGTCCAACGATGATGTTAACATCAAGATAAGGATGAGCTTGACAATGAACGTTGTTTTCTTATAACACAACTTATTCCAATACACACTGCCCACTATCTTTTCATGTAACCCAAGAACTCCATGTAAAACACCATACATACATGAAGCATTCACTTAAACAATGTAAATATGATATAAGTGCATATCATCCCATTCTATTCACCCCAACATGACACAGCCACACACAAAAAAGAAGAAAATAAAGGGAAAAAATAAGATATTTGAAGCCCTCAGAGTTACAATGAAAGTGAAACATCCATTAAGACTTCATGGACACAGTGCTAAATTATAATTCGTACTCTTTCGTCCCAAATTGAGTTAGAAACGTCCTCCACTGTTGAGAGAAAATTCCCTGTGATGTAAAGAAATAGTGATGAGAAGCATTACACAGAAGATTTTTTTAACACAAAGTTGAGAGATTGAATACATTTGGCATTTTATAGGGGAATTTATGATAAGTTCTACAAACAAACTGCTCTTTTAAAAACAAAATATTTTAAATTTTCTAGCACCAAGGCTTAACTCTTTGAGTGGGTAAGGATACTTGATTTACTTTATCATAATTATCAGGTGTATTTTTTCATCATTAAGTTCGACTAATTATTTTTTTTCTTTTTTTTCTTCTTTCTGAACAGGGGATCTACATATGTTATCATATTCCCCCTTGTTGACTCAAACTTGAGACCTGTACATCTGAACACTACAGAATTCCTGTCTAATGAGAAGAAGGTGAGACTAATCAAGGTACGCTATTCTCTAATGAAATATTCTGTGATTGAAGTAACTGGAATATGCAGTATTTTCTTGGACTCCATCCAAGACCATTGACAGGCAGGTTCTCAATGTTTACACCATGCTTTTCCCTTATTTACTTTCTACTGTTCCGACATATGGGACACTTGAGGAGCCCTCTTACGGTGAAGCATGACCTCATTAACGTAACAAATCAGATACTCCCTCCGTCCCATAACAAACAACCCATTTCATTTTACAAACGGGAATTAAGAATAAATTGTTGGGGTTTATTTTATTTTTTTTTGTTTTCCCCATCAATTTTTGGGTAAATTCAGTTCGTGAGAAGTTTTTTTTTTTTTTTTTTTTTTTTTTTTTTTTTTTGGGGGGGGGGTGTTTTCAGAAATAGGTATACTAACTAATAAGTTTATGGAAAAAGTAAAGCCGCAATCTTAAAGTTCATAGACATCCATATACAAGTTATATTACACTTGGATAGGGAGAGAGATAAAGTACTACTGTAATTACAAATTTTTAATACTCCCTTAGTCCCAAAATGATCTTCGAGTTTGACTATTCCAAATTTTTAAGGATATAAAAACTTGTTTCACTAACCATGCTTTGTTTAAGCCTAAAATGTAGATATTTGAAGAACTTTTGGGGACAATGACGAGTGGCAAATGAGAAGATCATTTTGGGACGGAGGGAGTATTACACACAAAGAAAGACGATCGGCCATTTAAGATAATAAACAACCAAAAATAATTTGCTGGAGTAAGAGTCTCACAATTTCAGATGTTTCTACATTTATGGCTTTATATACAGTACCACAAGTTCCATCTCCTAGCTCTTCTAAAATTATATATCCGAAAGAATCGCATCAGCAGACAAAAATCATGAGGGTCAATAAAAGGAAGGCATAAGTTATATTAATATGGGATCTTCAGAAAATCATACTTTTCCATTATTAGGGTGACAAAAAGTGACAACCCATTTAGCAGCAACCACATTAATTTGAATCTGATACCTACAAACTAAACACGCATTAAAGTTAAGTCTATTAAATGAATTATTGCAAGTATAAATATTTATAAAATTAGAATTACCTCATAATTTGTGAAAAACTTCTTTATAGATCACATTAGTGGTCACATCGCTCGTTTGACCGTCCTTTTCACAAATTAGAACTTTGAGACCATTTTTGCTTGTAACTCTCGAGATTGCCACATACAACTGCCCATGACTGAATACAAGTCGAGGAAGGTAAAGCCCTACATGAGAAAGAGACTGTCCCCGACTCTTATTTATAGTCATAGCGAAGCAAACATTCAATGGGAACTGTCTACGTTGGAATTTAACCGGGAATTTTGTCATATCGGATGGGCTCAACATCATTCTAGGCACAAACACCTTCATGCCAGTATTTTTTCCAGAGAGCATTCTTGCTTCAACTATATATTTTCCTAGATTTGTAACCATCAGTCTCGTTTTGTTGCATAATTCAGAAGCTTGATCAATGTTTCTGAGTAGCATGACTATACACCCAACCTTCAGACGTATGGAATGGTTCGGCAAGCCCGAACATTTGATCGTATTAAGAAACTCAACAGAAAATACATCATCGTGTCCAGCAATATCGCCGTCCTCCTTGCTGATGCTATCTGAACTCATATACAACACTTCTTCACCGGGCAACTGTGACATCACATAATCATTGATAGTATCTACTATCTCATTAGTTGGTGCCAAAATTGCTCTATCCTGAAAAAACCCATCAATACCCATATTATGTAATATGTCAGGATAAGTTTTTTGAACAATAGTTGCAATAGGATCAGCTGTATCCGTTATCAAAATATCATTTGGTAATTTAATGTCAACTTCTCCATCATTTTCTTCACCGACATCACCATCTCCTACCCTTAGTATCCATTCAGCAAAATTTTTGATCTCCATAGCATCAGAAGAGGAAGAGGAACCGACCTACATAGATTCAGAAAATGAATGAGATAGAAATATTTAATTACTGGAATAGGAAAATGTAAAATATTAAAGTTTAATTTAAGATGATTTACCTACAATCTCATATTTTTTGTCAATTTTAGAACCTCACACGAATTCCAAAGTTTAGATGAATTAATGGCAGCATGTACAATATCATTACGGCTTCCTTTAGGCACAACATGCAATATTTGCCTGAAATCTCCTCCAAACACAACAACTAATCCACCGAAGGGTTTATCAGAGCATCGACCAGCAGAAGTACGCATAATGTCCCTCAAGCTCCTATCAAGAGCCTCAAAGCAGTGCTTGTGGGTCATTGGAGCCTCATCCCAAATTTATGAGCTTCATTTTCTTTAGGAGACCACACACATTAAAACTCAGGTTTAATCTTGCTGCAAGTTGATCTTTCGTCCACCTGAATAGGTATGCCAAATCTGGAGTGAGCAGTTCTACCCCTTGGAAGAAGTAAGGAAGCAATACCGCTAGAAGCAACTGGAAGAACTATGTCCCTCCTGCTTCGCAATGCCGAGCACAAAGTCTTCCATATGAACGTCTTCCCCGTGCCACCATACCCGTATTAAAAGAACACTCCACCATCGCCTAAATCAACAGAAGATATAATCTTTTCATAAACCATTCTTTGTTCCTCATTCAAACATTTATGTAATCTGGAGTGCTCAGCCTACATCTCCTCAATGTCATATGACATTTCATCTAATAATAGCATATTCTCCGCATCAGAAATAACAGAAGTGCTTGGTTGAGGCATGTCTTTAAAATTTCGGAGACCACTGCAATTTGCTGCCAGTAACTTATCAATTTCAGCCAATGCAAAATTTTTTACTTGATCGTCACTGAGTTTCTGCCCTACAATATGAAAAGATTCACATTAAAAAAATAATCAAAATATAATTAATTCACATCATTTTAAAAAATAATATAAAAAACATGACAAATCATATAAACATTAATATATTTCATTAAAAAATTAAATCAAACATCAAAAAAGTTTTACCAGGATTGTTAAAATTCTTCTGATCCTTGTAAATGATATCATCTGACAGTACTTGCCAAGTTTGATTCCATACATCTTGTTGCCTCGACATACTATTAGATAGTAGAAGCACTGTGAATAGTCTTCTGGAATAATCCGATGACCACCATTCACTTGCTTCTTTTATTCCATCCACATACTCTTTATCATCATCTAACAGTCCTAGAGCATAACATGCTGCTTTGTAATCATCGTGCACTTTGTTATTTATGGTTTTCAAATCATCATAACATGTAGCACCAGGAATATGATTTAACATCAGCCTCAGATAGTATATATCTCCAGTATTGATGGGGACATGATAAATCCATCCTATTGATGTGCCATTCTTTGTAGGATGCCATTCTCGCTTTGTCTTATCCCAAACAAAATGATTTGGAAACTCATGATACTTGTAACGTCGAGCCTCTGAATTTTCACGATTGATTTTCATCCACTGTAAAAACTGTGATTGACTAATAGTAGGTTTACCCACAACATCCGAAAGATAATCACCGTCTTTGAAAGGGATGACCTGGTCTCCTTCTAAATGGAAAGACAAGCGCTCAACAGGGGGTGTCCTGTAATGGAGATCAAATCCAAATATTTTCCACATCGCCTCACATGCAGAAACATATCTGCAATCCATGTAATGTTTCACTTCATCATCGACGCAAAACTTAACCCCTATTCTATCACTTCCCTTGTTGTTATACTTAAATAAGTACTTTATGGATTTGCTTTGATTACAATATTCCACATTGATGTGAGCCTGATACTTCAACAACAACTCAGCATTATAAGGCACAATATACCTATTATCAAGCAAAACACCACCTTTTTCTACATTGGCTCCAGTGTCTCTCCTCCGATAAACATGATATCCATTCTCATCAATGGATGTTCCTTCATTAAAGGTTTTAGGGAAGTTCTTTGAGCACCTTTTATTTTCCATGCAAGGGGACTTTGGGTTAGCAGCACCACAAGGACCATGTACCATATATTCTTTTACAACCTCGTACAATTTAGGATTAGTTTCTTTATCGGGAATCTCAGCACATATCCACTTGTCGACATTTTCGGCTGTTCCTGCTCGATCCTTACTTTTGAGAAAAAAAAAGTATATGAGCATGGGGAAGACCTCGCTTTTGAAACTCCACAGTGTAAACAACTGTATCACATAAGCAAAGGAAGAAATAAAATTATTTTCACATAAAAATTAAAATAATTATATATATCATCCGTTAAATAAGCATGGGAAGAAATAAAATTATTTTCACATAAAAATTAAATAATTTATATATCATCTGTCCTAGTACAACTGAAACTTTTGATAAATTTGATTACACTTTGAATAATTGTTTAAATTTGAAATTTAAAATCTTAATAATAATTTAAAAATTCTTATTGTATCATGCTTGATGAATTAGCAAAACTGTTTTTAATTTTTATTAGGACATTGTTTTATAAATGTATTGATATAAGAGTAATCAAGTTGATGACAATTACCAAAAGAAAAAAAAGAAAAAAAAACGGTGGACTTAAAGACTTACGTGCAGTAGGCTCGCCAAAAATTTTCTTTTCCTTCAAATCTTTTACTAATTCGTCAAGCTTCATCTTAAAAACTCGACATATAATATCAGCCCTATCTTCTGGCCTTAGCCCCTCTTTCTGAACAAATCTCGTAATCTCTGGCCACTTTGGATTGCAGGTAAACGTGATAAAGAGTGACGGATATCCTGTCCACCTGCAAATAGCTAATGCATCCTGGAAATTTTGAGTCATCCAACGCTGTCCTCCGGTGTACGTTGATGGCAACACAACTCGCCTACCTGCAGATGATGGATCTGTATCTCCTCTCGAAACCGCATCTGATAGTTTCCGGTAAGATTCAACACGAAGAGCGGGTTGATTGTGACGAATCCACTAAAGCCTCTGTATATCCATCATTATGTACGAATCAACCATGAACTGCTGCAGTAGTCTTCCACTTCTCATAAGTTGGGGTCCCTCTGTAGACCTCTCCTGTAGTCGGAATGATAAGAACTCCTTCAAAGAAAGATTGGGTCGCTTTGACATAGGAGGCATATTTCTAGGAATATCAGTATAATATCCATCTTCCCCATAAACAAACAGCAGCGGGTACTGAAGAGGAAGATAACACGGGTTGAACTCGTGTATTTGCTTTAAGTCACCACACCTTTTCTCAACCATGATGTCTCTCACATCAGGTGCATCTTCAATATCACCCTCGATAAGAGCTTCCACTTCTGAAGTAGTTGGCAAATTATACATTCGTCCATCCTTAGACCGCTTTCCTATCAGTTGAAGCCTTACCTCACTCAAATCTCTCAATGAAATACGCTCTGCATCTATTCTGTAAATCTTTGCATACGGGTTATTTTCATCAACCATTTTTCTTAAGTTCGCTACAATGGAGTTGTCAAAGTCTGACATCCTCTGTTTACTGTTCATTTTAAAGCAAGCAATTTAAATTAGTAGATATTCTCACAATTTATATACGCAAACAAATGCCATGATATAATACATTACAAAAGAAACATACCTGATAGCTTTTATTCTGTTAGAAACTTCATTTTCAGTATCATAAATATATAGTTGAGCTAATTGTGGAGGAGTTCCTTCTTTGGGAATCAATGATCCGATTCGATGAAGATTCTGACCTCCCATCTTAAATGCATAAGGGCCTCTTCCTTGATTTACGCTCTTATCTATCGCCCCCCCATTGATGTAAAAGCATACATCATGTTGTAAGCACGTATGTTATCCATAAAAGTTTTGCTTTTTTCGTGCCTTTTCTCGAGTAGATCACGGAGTAACTGAGGCGGATGTTTCAAGAGAGGAATTTGTACTTGACCATGAATGCAACACAATGAAAATTTTGGATTCTTCGATGGCCTGTTCTTTGGAGTCCTTTCTTCGTACCAAAATAGAGCATGGCAATGCTCACATTCATAATTTGGATCTCCAATATCTCAGTAAGCTGCATATGTAAAATAAAATAAAATGTAATTAATTTTTGCCAAGAAATGAGTATTCAATGTAGTATAAACTGTTGCTCTTTCTCAATATGGCAATGCTCACATTCAGTGCTTTTAAAAAAACACATATTGCCTTAAAGTGCATTATACTTCCCAATTAAAATCTTAAAGATATCTGTGCTTGGTTGTGCAATTTCCTTCATCTTTTTTTTCCTATTACCTCGTGATGTTGTCGCCTTATATTCTTCATTTGTTGGCAAGCGATTTTGTGATTCAACCCTCAATGAATCTGAAAATAAATATTGAGATATGTTATACCATGATATAATGATAAGAATTATAAAATAATAAATAATAGAAGCTTTAAAAAACATGTAAAATAGTGGAAATTTGTCATTTTGATTGATCTTAACTACTTGTATCCATGCAATTAATTGGGTTATTGCTTTCATTTGTTTGATGTTGAACTTCTGAATTTAAGTGATGAGTGTTCGTGTTCCCGCTGAGAGAGTGCAAGACCCTATTATTCTGACTAATTGGCTTGCCACGTCTCTTAACTTCAAAGCTTGTTGGATTAGTCCAATTAGGCACAGTAGCTGCAATAAAGAAAAAGCGATTGAAATGGGACGGAAGGAGTATATGTGTATAAATCTCAAAATTATCCAAACAATTTAAAAAAATATTAATACTCTTACTGCTCATAATGGGACTCATAGTACTTCGTGGCGTCATTAATTGACTTCTACCTGAGAATAAAATAAAAAGGTTCAAATGATTAGATAAGTAATCTAATAGGGGGGAAGCAAATAAAAAAAGTGAATTTGGATGATGAAATTCGAAATCACATAAAGACGCAAATATTAAAATCAAGTACTACCTTGTGATGCTTTCGTCTTATCTTTTTTATTTGTTGGCAAATCATTTTGTGATTCAATTCTAACCAAATCTGATCCTCGCACGGAATCTTGAAAACAAAAAATTGTGAGATATATGATAACATAATAAGATGATAATTTCATAACATAATAAGTACGAAAAGTTTCAAAAACCATTTAAAATAGTGAAAAATTGTCATTTTAAATATTATATTTGTACCTGTATCCATGTGATTAATTGAGGCATTGTTATTTACTTGATTTTGAATCTCAAAATTCAAGTGCTCAACATTCATGCATTTGTTGAGGGATTTCAAAACTCCAGTACTATGGCTAATTGGCCTACCCCGCTTTCTCAATTCCAAGATTTTTGGGCCTGATGTCTGACTCAAATTCTCATCAACGAATGTAGAAATGTTTTCAGTTCGTTGTTGTCGATTTCCAGAATTAGAGTAATCAATATCCAATCTTCTTTTGAGAGATCGTAAAACCCCTACGCTTTAACCAATTGGCCTACCACGACTTCTAAATTCTAAGCTTGTTGGATTAGTACCTATTGGAGTAGTAGCTACGATTAAAAAAAATGATGATTAGTAATGCTATAAAAAAATTTATAATATAAAGTATTTGAAGCTGCACAAGAGATATTCTTACAATTTGTAAGATTATATGCAGGAAACCTCGGTCGTATTAAATTACTACCAGTCGGAGTGCTAGTAACACCTGATAGATAATAAAAAATAACTAATTATGATATCACACAATACACAATTAAAAATATTTTACTGTTCTCAAATCATAACTCATATAAGTGTTTGATATTCTTACTGTTAAAAATGTTACTCGTAGGAACTGTCGACGTCATATGTTGAGTTCCACCTGTGGATAAAATATAGTGAATGGAGTGATTATACTTCAATAGACAATCAAGGTTATTGAACAAAAAGAATATGTGTGATAAAAAGGTAGCTGGCCACTATTTAGAAAACTTAGGATTAGTAATGTCAGACAATGCGACTCTTTGATTACCAACTGAGATTCCTAGATGCTTGTCCATCTCTTCACTCTCCTGTTGCTTTTTACCAAATTCTTTGTTCATTGTAGTTCTAAAAACAATACACAAAGTATTAAATTCAATATCCATAAACATGTTGGTGAAATGCAAGGGATTCATTCCAATATATTTGTTTACTATCATCAATCACTAACAGCTGAAGTTCTAACTTGTGTTTATTGATTAATTTATAAGAGCTTGTATATATATATATATGTAAGGGTTAGAGTAAAAATAGAGGTGATTAATTAAAGTTTTTGAGTTTTTTTTTTTAAAAAATAATTAAAATTACAGTTTTTGAGGGGGGTATTTACAGTATTATTTCGTGAAACACGAAATACTTGTAGTTTAAAAAAATTAAAACAAAAAGTAAAATATAGATGTTTTAAAATGACTTAAACATAAGTCGGGACAATATTAATTTATAATTACTATATTTAATAATAATTGTGAGTATTATAAAACTAAAAATATTTTTGAACGGATAAAAATATTTTTGGTCGCAAGGAGTAGTAATAAAGTCAAACGATATAAATAAGTATTGAATGAAATGGAGCGACAAACTAAATGTATATTCGAATGATTTTAGAAATTACTATTGATAAAGATAAATTTTGAATATTTTTTGGACATTTAGATAGGGACGGAGAGAGTTTTTTTTTTTTTTTTGATAATAACTAGTCAGTAACCCGTCGGTACCCGGCGGTGAATAATTTTTTTTTTGATTAAGTAAATAATTATTTATGTGTTTTAATTGATTTTTAAGTAACAATATAAATCGAAATTGATAATCAATGTAGCGGATATTAGGAGTATAATTAATACAGAAAAAAGATGTTGACACATGATGTAACGTGGAAAGCCCTTGAGACAACTATCTCGCCGGCACAAAACCACGGGAGGTTAGGTCTCTGCTAACCAAAAAACATTATTAAGATTTTAGTGTTACAACTTTGGAAGATGAAGAGATATGGTTACAATAGCGTGAGTTTAATAGTGTGTGCCTAAGTGTCAACATAATCTCTTCCATTTCCTATATATTTAAATAAAAACAAAATAAAAACAAAGAAAATAATAAGAAATTGCAATACTTTTGTTTAACCACTAATTGTGCGACATAAATTCTCAGAGTCTGTCGAAAACTTCCTTGTAGACTACATTCAGCGTCTTGTCATATGTTTGAGCATCTGAATCACAAATAATAACTTTAAGTCCTCTCTTGCTGATTGCTCTGGAAAATGCTACATAAAGTTGTCCGTGACTGAAAATAGGTTGTGAAAGATATAGTCCTACATGGGAAAGAGATTTTCCCTGACTCTTGTTGATTGTCATAGCAAAATAAACGGCAAGTGGAAATTGCCTTCTTTGGAATCTTACCGGAAATTGTCACATCTGACGAAGACATTATCATTCTAGGAATAAGCACCTTCATGCCAGCATTCTTTCCCGAAAGCATCTTGGCTTCGACTACGTGCTTACCTACATATATGTAACAAAATTAAGTATTAAATTATATGTATATAAAAAATAAAAAATTACTGTATTTACCTAATTGAGTGACAATCATTCTGGTGCCGTTACACAATTCAGCAGCTTGATCTATATTTCTCAAAAGCATTACTATGCACCCAACCTTCAGCTTAATAATGTGATTTGCCAATCCAGAACACTTGATAGTGTTTAAAAATTCAGGTGAGAATATATCTTCAGCACCATTTTCATCATCCTCATCCTTACAAATGGCATCAGAACTCATATATTCAACTTCGTTTCCCGGAAAGAGTGACATGACATAATCCTTTATGTTATCGACAATCTCATTTGTTGGAGCAAGCACAGCTCTAGTCTGGAAGAATCCTTCGACATCCTTATTTTGCAATAAGTCAGGATAAATTACTTTATGTTAAGATCCTTATTAAGTTGGACTTATATTGAAACATATATATGGTTAAGAAAATGTTATTCCCTCTGTCCCTAATTGAATGCCCAGCTCCTCGTTTCAATATCGTCTAAAAAAATAAAATTTGTATAATTTAATAAAAGTTTTGAATTAGGATTGCCTCACAATTTGCGAAAATCTTTTTTATATATCACATTAGTGGTTATATATTATGTGTCCATCCTTTCCACGAATAAGAATTTTGAGTTCCTTCTCGCTTGTGACTCTAGAAATTGACACATACAATTGACCATGATTGGATACATGTGAGGAAAGGTAGAATTCAGTGTGCAATGTGACTACCATGACTCTAATTTATTGTCATAGTGAAGAAAATGGTCATGAGGTATTTTTTTTGTTTAAACTTGACAAGAAACTTTGTTGAATTCGATAGGCTCAAGATAATAATATTCTTTCCAGAAATCACTCTTACCTCAAATACTGAATTTTCTAGATTGGTGACAATTAATCTCTATGCTTTTGCATAACTTCGAAGATGATCATTATTCTTTTTATTATAAGTGTGTTTTTTATTAATAAATGACTTAATCTATTAAAAGAGTGACACTTCAAAGTGCTAGAAATTGCATTTGGTGGGGTTCAAACCCCTGACTTCTCGTATTGAAATGGACATCCGATGCCGAGTGAGGAAGAACTTTTTAGCGTCTGATCATTATTCATAAGAAGCATTCACATATATCCAATCTCTAGTTTAGTCCAATGATAATGCTGAGGTTTGGCAATTCTGAATATTTTATCGTATCAAAATTTTGATATTTGATGAACTTACCTGCAATCTTATGTTTATTGTTAAGTTAAATGTTCCAAAGATTTATAGATCCTAGATAAGTTGATGACGGTATAGACAATATCATGTCTAATCTCTTTGGGGTCAACTAATATACTGAAAGGCTTATCAATGCATAATTCGCTAGATGTATGTGTAATGTCCCTCAAATTTATGTCAAACACCTCAAAGCAATGGTTGAGTGTCATGGTGCCTCACTCTAAATTGGGAGCTTTTTTTCCAGTAGACCGAACACTTTAGAACCCAACTTAATCTTGGTGCAAGTTGAGATCCCGTCAACCGTACGGGTATATCGAATTTGGAGTGAGCAATCCTACCCTTGGGAGAAGCAACTGCAATACTGACGAAGGACTATATTTTATTATTTTGTAAGGTCGAAGACAATGTATTTTCATATGAAGGTCTTTATGTGCCTCCACACCCAAACAAAAAACACTCCACGTTGCTTCTATCAACCGCAACACTGGTCTTATCATTAATAATCATTTGCTACTTATTCAAATGAGCATAATGCCTAAAAATTGATCAACATTCATCTCATCTACTTCATAAAATGTTTATATATGCATGCTTTTAGTATTTTGGATAGCAAATGCACTTGATTTATGCATGCCTTTAAAATTTTGAAACTATTGCAGTTGAATGTCTATTATCGATATGCTAATTTAATTGTATTCTATTTTATTTCAAGTTCTTGTTTCTTAAATTCTTAATTACTTGTATCCTTTTCACTTTGATCTTATAGTCTACATAAAAGAATCACATACTCCCTACGTTCCATAAAACCTTCCCCGTTTTGAATAGTGCGAAGTCAACCGAGTACAACTTTGACCAAACTTTAATATCAATCTATTCATTCTAATGAAATTTTAATAATTGCTATTGATAAATCATTTGGTTATTTTATGGATAACAATTTTTAGATTTTTATTATGATAAGTAAATTGATATTAAAGTTTGGTCAAAGTTGAACTTGGTTGAACTGAGTTCGTAGTAACCGGGTAAGGTTTTATGGGACAGAGGGAGTATAATGTACTTGAATAACATGTATACTTTGTAAACTAAATTTATATATAGTATATAATAACTAAAAGAAAATTAAAAAGAGATTTGTTATTCATCCCGCAACATTACTAAATATCCCCGCACGACAATTATTAAAAAAATGTCATCAATCAAAATGATCATATTAGCCTTTCAATTCAAATTCATTTTGAAACAAAGTACCCAAATTGACAGATTTTCTAATAAAACCACTTTAGATTTTGAATTAAAAATTCTGAAGTTAATTTTTATTGTAGACTAAAAATTAATTACTATGGTTGGAATATTACTATATATATATATATTAGTATATATTACAAATTAATTACTACAGTTGGAATATAACTCTATATATATTAGTATATATTTTAAATATAAAAATAACTGGTGCAACTATAAATAATTTGGGCTGATAGATTTAAAATACAAAATATTATGTTGTGAACCTCGGAACATAGATAAATATTTTTACTATTGTGTAAAATAAAAATCATTTTGAATAAAAAACTAAATAAACAGTAATAGATCATTTGTAATTTAATTTTTATTATGAATAAAATAAAGATAAAAAAAAATTAACAATCTAAAAGTTGAGTTGAATAGGAAAATTAGGAGATTAGTTGGCTAATAAAAGATAATCATTAAGCAAGATAAGTATTTCAAGGGAAATTGTAGCATAAGTATAATTAATTATTTTTAATTAGTAAATGTAGTGTATTAGTAGATTTTTATATAGGGCAATAGTCCCTCCCTTAATTTTTCCCTAGACTCTTTTATCACTTTATCACAACATTATTTCAAACTTCAAGGATGAACACCAAATTTAGTCTTATGCATAAATATCATAGAATCTGTAGGCAATGATCCTAATTGGGAATTATTTGCAGAACTTCATCACTTATCTATACAAAGTGTATGCAAAATAAAAAATCAGACTTTAAAAATATACATTTTGATGATAATATTAGATTTGATAAAAATTGAAAAATTGAAAATTTGATTAATTTTTATTTTGTTTATTAATTTTTCATCCCACAGGTCAAAGCAATATTGTCACGACTTTTAAAATTTTCATATTTAAAAGTACTCACCAGTCATGTAACTTGTACTTTCACAAGAATGCCAATATTAGCTAAATGCCTATAAAGAAGATAGTGAGAATTTACAAATTACAGCTCAATCTTCCAATCTAGTTATCATGAATATTGTATATTTGCATTCTCAAAAATTCTGAAGTTAATTTTTCCCTCAAAAATCGTATACATGGTGCAATTTAGTTACAATTACTCAATTATTATTAAATAATTAGCTATATTATCTCTTAATATCATTTTTTTCGTGATAAATACATTGGATAATTTTCCTTGCGGATTAGACGAATCAGTGGTCACTGAACTATTCTAAAAGGTGATTTTTCAAATGAATTTGAGAAAGTCTCAGGACCAAGACTTGAATTTACTTTTTTATGATAAACCATGGTATAAATCGAATGACCTGATCACGATTTGAGTTATCAAATGTATTGAAAATTTGTGATAAACATCATGTATATCTTATGGTTCTTACTTAAATTTTAAACTTACCAATATTTAAAACTTATGGAGATTTAAAATTTACAATGATTTGAATTTTACTTAGATTTCATAAGATTTTGTGATAAAGTTATAAAATACGATCTTATCTAAACTTTTAACAAGTACAAAATATCTTAAAACTACCTGTTGTACCAAAAAAAAAATTATCTCTGTTTCAAAATAAATATTCAAAATTACTCTTGATAAAAGCAAATTTAAAAATTTATTGGGCATTCATGATCAATGGAGGGAGTAATAATACAACTCTGTTTCAAAATAAATATTCAAAATTACTCTTGATAAAAGCAAATTTAAAAATTTATTGGGCATTCATGATCAATGGAGGGAGTAATAATACAACTCTCGCCATTTGATTTTGCCCCCCCCTCCCCACTAATTTCAAATTCTCTTATCATTCTTAGATAGCATAAACTGGAGTTACCACACAAATATTAATTCCGTGCCCATATTTCAAATAATTTTAGTTCATTTTAACTTATATCAAGGGTATAACCTCCATCCCCAATATGTATTATTTTAATTATTTATGTTATTTTGTTTTATATATGGACCGCAATAATAATGTTTTAGATTAAATGCATGAAACACATTAAATTACAATTATATATATATATTATTTTATTTATATGCATAAAACTCTAAAGCTCAAATTATTTCACCATTAAAAATATTATCAATATGTTTTCACGTGTAAATTTCCCTTCTTCTCAATATACTTAATACTTAAAGTTTTGTACAATTTTCTCTAACTGTACTCATTGTTCATCAACCAACCTCCTAAAAGAGGAATCCCTTGCATGGCACCACAAGGCACACTCTAAACAACAAACTACATACCCTTTGGGAAAAAAAAATTAAAAATTATGACTTTCCCAATCTGCACAAACCCCTCCATCATTACCTTTAGATCCACACTAACTGCATCTTTCCGTTCACCATTTCCATCTGTCAATTTGAGAAAACCTCCAAAGTATTATGGGAATAATCTTTTGATTGAACTTCTTGTCGTAGAGCCTTCTTCCGTTCTTCACAGTAGGTCTATAAATACTTGAGCTTTTCTTTTAGATCCACTACTGAAGATTTCATCTTGGATGCTTTTGTTAGGGCCGCATCAGTAAGACGATAACTGCATATATATCATAGGTCCACTGCGTTAAATTGTCGAAATCTCTAATGTGTAACCATCACAGAAAAGGAATCAACATTTTATTCAGAAGTGCATTAGGTAGTATTCGCCTCAGTATATGTTACTCTTCATCCAATAATTTTTTTGAAAACATTAATATTCTTATGATCAAGTGAACATGGATACATCAAGGAGAAAATTCAGCATTTGCTCATTTAAGCTAAAATCACTAACATTTAATATTGGGATAAAGCTTTGTTTTTCCATGGAAGAAAAAAGGACGAACATAGAATTACCTTGGGTGGCTGAATAAATCAGTCGATAGAAAAGAAGCTTGAAGTTGAGGCGACTGTGAGAAAAAAAAAGAATGCAATAGATGAGAGGGAAGTACACAAATTGGGGAAAATTGAATAGAACTGGAACTATAATGATAGTTATGAGAAAACAAACCAAATATAATGATAGGAAGTTCATTATCATGATATTAAAATTACAGAAGAAGTCTGAAAAGAAAATGATAGAAGGTGAGTATAACTAAATAAAAGGAAAATAGAGTAGGAAGAATATCACACGGTTGGAAGATAATGTGATTGCATTTCAATCCATTTACCTTCATCAGTTATCAAAATTAATTTAAACCCCATCACTTTATCCTAATTTAGGATGGAAAGAATATCATTATTTTGTATAGAATTTAATTTAAAATTTTAATTTAAAAATGAGTTGGAAATTGAATTGCTGACGTGGCCTTTTCTGGAGCCTCTAAATAGTTTTGGTTTATATATTATATATGATTGATATTGATTTTCTTTTGTGCATTATATTTTTTCTTTCTAAATTATTAAAGTTTTTTTCATTTTGCTTTTGCTCTTTTTGTAAGACAATTATTTGCGCTTCAATCCATTTTCATTTTTAATTAATTTATTGAATAAAATCAACCCCTATAAATTTTAAAAGTTACTAATTGAATTTTAAATGGATGATTGTGATTGGTGGGTGATGAAAAGATTGGCCAATGATATTGTGCCACTTGGAGTTTTCTAGGAGCTTGAAAAACTTTTGCTATTATATATAGTAGATGGGATTGAAGAAGTATTATGTTTTAAGTTTATGATATCTACTCTACTAATTATGCAAATTCAATCATAAAAATAATTACATATTATACGTTACATGAAAAGTGTTTTTCGAAAAACATAAACACAATATTTGAAATGTTGATTTTTGGAATTTATGAGAAAATATAAATAAGAATATGGAAAAAAAATATTTCGAATAAAAAAAATATGGAAAGTTAATTTTAGAAATTATCAAGTTCAACGTGTGAAATTAGAAAAACGGAAAAAATAATAATATATGGAAATGTAATTTATGATAATTATTAAATACAATTTATGGAGTATTTAAATTTTAAAAACTAATAAACACAATTTACAGAAAGCTACGCATGAAATTAATTATTTACAATATATGGAAAATTTAGTTTTTGAAATTATAATTCAATATATAGAAAGTTAGTTTGAAAATTATAAATACAATATATGGAAAATGTATATTTTTAAAAATTAGAAGTAGAATATATGAAAATTTGATTTTCCAAGATTAAAAACAATATACAGAAATATAATTTATGAAAATCATTGTTTTTTTCAAAAAATGAGTAAGAGAAAAAAGAGGGAGAGACCTATAACTCCCTGCACTTAGTTTTTTCTCAATTCCTTTAACTACTACCTAAAATTTATCTACTTTCATAATCTTAAGTCCCTCCTCTTAGAGTTATTTATGTTAATAATAATTTATAGGCATTTAAAAAAGGAAAGGAAAATAAAAATGAAACTAAAATAAATACTCATTAGGAAAGAATTAATTATTTTCCATGTTCCATATTATTTATATAATCTATTTATCGTGGTATTCGTTTAAAATATGTTTGATGAAACCTTATAAACGTAAAATATACAATAATCATTATCATATTTAGTACTTTTATTAATTTACGTATTATATATTCTATATGAATATGATTGTCAATTATTTTATAATTGCTACAATACCTTTTAATGCATTCATTATTTCAATAAATAAATATGCAAAAAAGGCTACTTTATGTCAATCAAAACTGATTAAAAAAGATGACCATCTAAACTTTTAAAATAAGGATAAAAATTAATTATAATGATATTTGGCTCAACTATTAAACTAATTTAAAGTAGAATAATTTATTTTAGGATTAAACATCATTGATCTTGTTATCTATGGTTGAGATTATTTTCCATTTGGTGGGTCCAACTTAGACAACTTTAGTTATGAAAAAAAGAATCAATTTCATAAAAAAAGAATAAATTTTGAAAAAAAATAGAGTCATAATTAATTATATTATAGAATTAATTTCTGAAGTAAAATTAATATGAATGTAAATTAGGATAACTCGTGTCCATTCAAACTTCTATAAATAAGATAAGATTTTTAGCTCAATTCTTAAACTAATCTGAAATTTACTATTTTTATTTGTTAAAAGAGAATTAATTTTAAAATCTAAAATTAATGTGAAAATAAATTATGATATAAATTTGGAAAGATAATAATCAAAAGAGAATAAATTTTGAAACATTACATATATAATTAGGAGAAATGTCTATCTAAACTTCTCTAATCAAGGTAAATAAACTTTTACTTTAATTAAAAATTTGACAACTTTTGCGTTAAAAAAGAAATAATTTAAAAAAAATATGAATAAATTTGGAAAAAAATTTAGATGCCACATTATAAATTTTTAGGATAGAATTATTTTTTATAAATAAAGATGATATGAAAATAAATAGGATAGTTCGTGTCCATTCAAGCTTCTAAAATTAGGATAAGTTTTTAGCTCAAATAGTCAAATCTTAAACTAATCTGAAATTTATCAATTTTATTTATTAAAAGAGAATACGTTTTATAATTTCAAATTAATATGAAAATAAATTATGATAGAAATAAGAAAGCTAATAATCATTTCCTCTCTTATCCGTTCATAGTTTGAAAATAATTCAAAAAATAGGAGAGATGTTTATCTAAACTTTTAAAATTTTGGGTAAATTTTTAACTAACGTAAATAATAAAACTAATTATAAAATTTAACTAAATTTTGTTAGACAATAAGCTTGTTTCATGCTTAATTGCAGTTAAGTTAAGTGAGATATCTAATCACTGATTATTACTTCCATCTATCTCAAAATAAATATTTAAATTTGCTTTTAATTCAAAATAATTTTGAAACGAAGAATAAGTATTATAATATGACTCAAAGGGAACTTCCCTTATTGTTAAAGATTCAAAAACAAATATAAATTAAGATAAATATATCATTTTCCAAACATAAAATTATCGCAAAAAAGATTTCTCATTAAAAAAAAAAAGATAAAGATTTTAGTCTAACTATAATAGTCCATTAGAAATAGGCTATCCATACACACCATATCTTCACTTCTTCCCATCTAATTATTTCTTTCTACCATGCATGTTAGGTTTGACAATGGAGTACAATTACAACTTTAAATAGAATCTGCAACACCGACAACGAAAAAATTGAAACTAATAAAATTATAACAAAAAGTAAAAGAATTAAACACACAAAAAAATTAATTAAATATAAAATCATAAGAGAGAATTATTATACAAAAAACAACAATGAAGATGCTCAAAACCAATTAAAATTTACACCAAAATCAAAATGAAACTAAAAGATGAAGTAATTCTTATTAATCAATTACGAAAATACAAAGAAGATTTTGGAATAGAATAACTATTGTGTTATAAGAAATAATGAGATAAATTCACATCAACGTCTATATACTAACAATCTTTACAAACCTAATTACTAAGATACCTTTTGTACACTAAGATCAAATCATCTTCTTATCTGGATGCAATTATTTTTGAAACCACATACCTATGAACTTATGATTCTTTGTTGTTGCTCATGGTGAAAAGAAGATGAAACAATGTGAGAGAAAAAAAAGGAACACAATGACGGAGGTCAAAGATTATGTTTTATTTATAGATTATATCTTTCCCGATATTGATAAATTCTAGAATTTCAAATTCAAATAATTTTAAATTTTTGCTTCAATTTAGATAACAATTAGTCTTCAAATTATTTCCTTTAATGAAATGAGATTAATTGATTAAACCGTATAACCGAATCAATCAATGCTTAAATTAGATTAAATTTCAATTTAAAATAAATTTAGTTATATGTTTAAATTTGAATCATATCATATATTTATCTTATCTTTTAATGAAATAATTATGACTACATCAGATTTAAATTCCATTTTTGATAAAGCCTATATTTTTTTAACTAAAATCTGGAATAAAAATGAGTTGGAAATTGAATTGCTGACGTGGCCTTTGACGTGGCCTTTTCTGGAGCCTCTAAATAGTTTTGGTTTATATATTATATATGATTATCAAATAGTCTCTCATCCTAATGAAAATAACCATTAAGGATGTACATTTTGAAAAAATTTCACCAAGTTCACGTTTTATAATGACACCCCATTTTTTATAAAGGCATCCCATGCGACATAAAAGGGACAGCCATTTGATTTAAATTTAAAATTATTTGAAATTTGAATTCAATCTAAAATTAGAAGAATTGGACTTTTTTGATTGACAAATTAGATAAGTATGAGTTTTATAAGCAAATCATTTCAAATCTCAATTTGTTTTTAAACTAAAAGAGATCTCCGCAATCATGAATTGTTTTTAAACGAAAAGAGATCTCCGCAATCATGAAAATCTCCATTCAATTATCTTATGAATCTAATATTTATTCTCAACTATCTATATAATAGCTATATAATAAACTAAAAGACAAACATTTAGAGCCCTCACATTAAGCCATGTCACTATAATGACATGGCATTTTGTAATTTTCCTATTGGTCAATTATTTCAAGTCAAACTCATTTAAGGACAAGATTATAATTTTATTAATTGATTTAAATTTAAAATTATTTGAAATTTAAATTCAATCTAAAATTAGAAGAATTGGACTTTTTTGATTGACAGATTAGATAAGTATGAGTTTTATCAGCAAATCATTTCAAATCTCAATTTGTTTTTTTTTAAAAAAGAGATCTTCGCAATCATGAAAATCTCCATTCAATTATCTTATGAATCTAATATTTATTCTCAACTAATTTCTATTTCCTAAGTAACTACATTAGCGCTACTAATAACGTTAACTTCTTTCGTGATTCAGCGGGGTTGTGTGAATAGTCCAAATGGCTATTTTGATCGATACTTCTCCTCTGTCCCAAAATAAATGTTCAAATTTCAGATTTACTTTTGATTAAAAGCAGATTTGATTTTTTTAAAACTTTATTCTTGACACAAAGGAAGTACTAAATTTCATTCATTAATTTCTATTTCGAATCGAGTGAGTTCTTTAGTAGATAAATTTATTCAGTTGGTGTGCATCAAATTTTTTTTCTTGAAGGGTTTGTTGTTTGTATTGCTTATTTCTATTTGTTTTTATTTTATTCTACATATAGGCCCAATACAAAGAGTGGTAAATCAATTTTCATGAAAAATAGATTTGATATTAGCTCTCTTTTTATAACGAAATTTTAATTCTCTAAAATAATGCTCCATTTTTCAGATATCAGATTTCAAATTTACTTTTAATTAAAAGCAAATTTGATTTTTTTTTAAAACATTGTTTTTGACACAAAGGAAGTACTAAATTTCATTGATTTATTTCTATTTCGAATCGAGTGAGTTCTTTAGTAAATAAATTTATTCAGTTGGTATGCATCTTAGGCTCCGTTTGTTTTGACCATCCATGTTTGGTTACTTTGAGTTGTTCTTAAAAGTTGTACAAATTCGAAATATTATTTCAACTGAATTATAAGAACAAACATTAGAGTTATATACAAGAAAAAAAATCATAAATTAGAAATCAGTTAAAATATTAAGTTTTTTTTTTTTTTTGAAGAAAACATTAAGATTGAGTTCTTATATTCATTATTTTCCTTTTCTTCTAAAATATTAACTACCACAAGTGGAATGATACCAAGATTAAAATTATAATTAATCAAATCAAATTAAAAACTAAAATTATTAACTAATTTTAAATGCTCAATAATGTATGCTTCAAACTGAATAAAATATCAATCTAAAAATTTTACTTTCATATTTGTTTAGTTTGAATTGATTCAAAATTTTATGACAAATATTATATTTTTACCTTGAAATAAGTTATCTAAAACATATTATATCGTAAAAAAAGTTATCTAAACATATTATATCATAAAAAAATGTTATTATTGTATCTTTCTATTCAAACTCATTTTAGGACAAGATTATAATTTTAATAGTTGATTTAAATTTAAAATTATTTGAAATTTGAATTCAATCTAAAATTAGAAGAATTGGACTTTTTTGATTGACAAATTAGATAAGTATGAGTTTTATCAGCAAATCATTTCAAATCTCAAATTGTTTTTAAACGAAAAGAGATCTTCGCAATCATGAATTGTTTATAAACGAAAAGAGATCTCCACAATCATGAAAATCTCCATTCAATTATCTTATGAATCTAATATTTATTCTCAACTATCTATATAATATCTATATAATATATTAAAAGATAAACATTTAGAACCCTCACATTAAGCCATGTCACTATTATGACATGGCATTATATAATTTTCCTATTGGTCAATTATTTCAATTCAAACTCATTTAAGGACAAGATTATAATTTTATTAGTTGATTTAAATTTAAAATTATTTGAAATTTGAATTCAATCTAAAATTAGAAGAATTGGACTTTTTTGATTGACAGATTAGATAAGTATTAGTTTTATTAGCAAATCATTTCAAATCTCAATTTGTTTTTTTTTTAAAGAGATCTTCGCAATCATGAAAATCTCCATTCAATTATCTTATGATTCTAATATTTATTCTCAACTAATTTCTATTTCCTAAGTAACTACATTAGCGCTACTAATAACGTTAACTTCTTTTGTGATTCAGCGGGGTTGTGTGAATAGTCCAAATGGCTATTTTGATCGATACTTCTCCTCCGTCCCAAAATAAATGTTCAAATTTCAGATTTACTTTTTATTAAAAGCAGATTTGATTTTTTTAAAACTTTATTCTTGACACAAAGTAAGTACTAAATTTCATTCATTAATTTCTATTTCAAATCGAGTGAATTCTTTAGTAGATAAATTTATTCAGTTGGTGTGCATCATATTTTTTTCTTGAAGGGTTTGTTGTTTGTATTGCTTATTTCTATTTGTTTTTATTTTATTCTACATATAGGCCCAACACAAAGAGTGGTAAATCAATTTTCATGAAAAATAGATTTGATATTAGCTCTCTTTTTATAACGAAATTTTAATTCTCTAAAATAATGCTCCATTTTTCAGATTTCAGATTTCAGATATACTTTTGATTAAAAGCAAATTTGATTTTTTTTTAAAACATTATTCTTGACACAAAGGAAGTACTAAATTTCATTCATTAATTTCTATTTCGAATCGAGTGAGTTCTTTAGTAGATAAATTTATTCAGTTGGTATGCATCTCAGGCTCCGTTTGTTTTGACCATCCATGTTTTGTTACTTTGAGTTGTTCTTAAAAGTTGTACAATTTCGAAATATTATTTCAACTGAATTATAAGAACAAACATTAGAGTTATATACAAGAAAAAAAATCATAAATTAGAAATCAGTTAAAACATTAATCTTTTTTTAAAAAAAAACATTAAGATTGAGTTCTTATATCCATTATTTTCCTTTTCATCTCAAGTGTTGACTACCACAAGTGGAATGATACCATGATTAAAATTATAATAAATCAAATCAAATTAAAAACAAAAAGTATTAACTAATTTTAAATGCTCAATAATGTATGCTTCAAACTGAATAAAATATCAATCTAAAAATTTTACTTTCATATTTGTTTAGTTTGAATTGATTAAAATTTTTATGACAAACAGTATATTTTTACCTTGAAATAAGTTATCTAAAACATATTATATTTTAAATAAAAGTTATCTAAACATATTATATCATAAAAAATGTTATTATTGTATCTTTCTATTCAAATTTGCATATCTACAAAGATGTACCTTTAAAGATTCAAATTTGAAGTAAAAAAGATTCTTGCTATTCGTATTAATATATCACCCAAGGCTAACCACTATTATCTATTTCCTATGATGCAAATTGAATGATCGAATTTTTTTTTCAAAATAAATAATCTTTTAAAACATTAAAAAAACGTTCATGAATAATTTATTTTAATAATAAATAAATCATATTTCATTGTATTTTTTGCAAAACTAAAAGTTCGAAAGTGAACATCAACTAACAAGAATATTTATGATTTTATTTATTAAAAATTATCATTCTAAAAATAAATCTTTAATTAAAAAATGTCATCTATTTTGGGACCAAGAGAGTATAATATCGTAAATAAATATTTTATATTCTTAAGAAGCATAGCAACATAATTGTAATCTATATAATATATTAAAAGACGAATATTTAGAGCCCTCACATTAAGCCATGTCATTTATTATGACATGGCATATGTAATTTTGCCATTGGTCAATTATTTCAAGTCAAACTCATTTAAGGACAAGATTATAATTTAATAGTTGATTTAAATTTAAAATTATTTGAAATTTGAATTCAATCTAAAATTAGAAGAATTTGACTTTTTTGATTGACAAATTAGATAAGTATGAGTTTTATAAGAAAATCATTTCAAATCTCTATTTGTTTTTAAACTAAAAGAGATCTCCGCAATCATAAATTGTTTTTAATTAGTAACTATTAAAATTTATAGGGGTTGATTTTTAAAATTAACCACATTAGTCTCCAAAGTGAATTATAAAAAAAAAATGATCTTAAACAGTAGCAAAAAAAAAAATTGATTATTTATTTTAAATTGTACCATTTAATTATGCAATACTACTTTTATTTTTTTATTTTTAATCTTTAAAAGAAATATGATTTATAGTATTGTATATATAATTAAGTAGATCACATATTATCAAACATAAATTAAATTCATTTATGTATAATCACCATTTAAATTTGATTTATGATTTATTGTTGAAATTCTTAAATTTGCATTTATTAATTGTTAATTCGAAAATTAATAAATGTAAAATTGGAAATTTAATTTTCAAACTTCAAATTTTTGTTTCAAATCTACTATATATAATAGCAAAAGTTTTTCAAACTCCTAAAAAACTCCAAGTGGCACAATACCATTGCCCAATCTTTTCATCATCCACCAATCACAATCATCAATTTGAAATTCAATTAGTAACTTTTAAAATTTATAGGGGTTGATTTTTAAAATTAACCCCAATAGTCTCCAAAGTAAATTATAAAAAAATTGCTCTTAAACAGTAGGAAAAATAAAAAACTGAATTATTTATTTTAAATCATACCATTTAATTATGCAATACTACTTTTTTTTTTAATCTTTAAGAAAATAAAGATTTATAGTATTGTATATATACCTAAGTAGATCACATATTATCAAACATAAATTAAAGTCGTATATGTATAATCACCATTTAGATTTGATTTATGATTTATTTGTGAAATTCTTAAATTTGCATTTATTAATTGTTAATTCGAAAATTAATAAATGTAAAGTTAGAAATGTAATTTTTAAACTTCAAAATTTTTTTTTCAAATCTACTATATATAATAGCAAAAGTTTGTCAAGCTCCTAGAAAACTCCAAGTGGCACAATATCATTGGTCAATCTTTCCATCATCCACATATCACAATCATCCATTTGAAATTCGATTAGTAACTTTTAAAATTTATAGGGGTTGATTTTTAAAATTAACCCCATTAGTCTTCAAAGTGAATTATAAAAAAATTGCTCTTAAACAGTAGCAAAAATAAAAAAATCTTGATTATTAATTTTAAATCGTACCATTTAATTATGCAATACTACTTTTATTTTTTATTTTTAATCTTTAAAAGAATAAAGATTTATAGTATTGTATATATAACTAAGTAGATCACATATTATCAAACATAAATTAAAGTCATATACGTATAATCACCATTTAGATTTGATTTATGATTTATTTGGGAAATTTTTAAATTTGCATTTATTAATTGTTAATTCGAAAATTAATAAATGTAAAATTAGAAATTTAATTTTCAAATTTCAAATTTTTGTTTCAAATCTACTATATATAATAGCAAAAGTTTTTCAAGCTCCTAGAAAACTCCAAGTGGCACAATATCATTGACCAATATTCCATCATCACCCAATCACAATCATCAATTTGAAATTAAATTAGTAACTTTTTAAATTTATAGGGGTTGATTTTTAAAATTAACCCTATTAGTTTCAAAAGTGAATTATAAAAAAAATTGCTCTTAAACGGTAGCAAAAATAAAAAAACTTGATTATTTATTTTAAATCGTACCATTTAATTATGCAATACAACTTTTATTTTTTATTTTTAATCTTTAAGAGAATAAAGATTTATAGTATTGTATATATAACTAAGTAGATCACATATTATCAAACATAAATTAAAGTCGTATATGTATAATCACCATTTAGATTTGATTTATGATTATTTGTGAAATTCTTAAATTTGCATTTATTAATTGCTAATTCAAAAATTAATAAATGTAAAATTGGAATTATAATTTTTAAATTTCAAATTTTTGTTTCAAATCTACTATATATATTAGCAAAAGTTTTTCAAGCTCCTAGAAAACTCCAAGTGGCACAATATCGTTGACCAATCTTTCCATCATCCACCAATCACAATCATTCATTTGAAATTCAATTAGTAACTATTAAAATTTATAGGGGTTGATTTTTAAAATTAACCACATTAGTCTCCAAAGTGAATTATAAAAAAAAATGCTCTTAAACAGTAGCAAAAAAAAATGATTATTTATTTTAAATTGTACCATTTAATTATGCAATACTACTTTTATTTTTTATTTTTAATCTTTAAAAGAATAATGATTTATAGTATTGTATATATAATTAAGTAGATCACATATTATCAAACATAAATTAAAGTCGTTTATGTATAATCACCATTTAAATTTGATTTATGATTTATTTGTGAAATTCTTAAATTTGCATTTATTAATTGTTAATTCGAAAATTAATAAATGTAAAATTGGAAATTTAATTTTCAAACTTCAAATTTTTGTTTCAAATCTACTATATATAATAGCAAAAGTTTTTCAAACTCCTAGAAAATTCCAAGTGGCACAATACCATTGACCAATCTTTTCATCATCCACCAATCACAATCATCAATTTGAAATTCAATTAGTAACTTTTAAAATTTATAGGGGTTGATTTTTAAAATTAACCCCAATAGTCTCCAAAGTAAATTATAAAAAAATTGCTCTTAAACAGTAGGAAAAATAAAAAACTGAATTATTTATTTTAAATCGTACCATTTAATTATGCAATACTACTTTTTTTTTAATCTTTAAGAAAATAAATATTTATAGTATTGTATATATAACTAAGTAGATCACATATTATCAAACATAAATTAAAGTCGTATACGCATAATCACCATTTAAATTTGATTTATGATTTATTTGTGAAATTCTTAAATTTGCATTTATTAATTGTTAATTCGAAAATTAATAAATGTAAAATTAGAAATTTAATTTTCAAATTTCAAATTTTTGTTTCAAATTTTAGTTAAAAATGAAAATGGATTGAAGCACAAATAATTTTTTTTATTTTACTATAAAAATATAAATTAAACGTTCGATTAATGTTAACTGTTACGTTAATTTAATTAATTTCTCTATGTCCCGTCGAGTATCGACGAGGCATACTGCTAATTTTTACTGTTCCTTTTGCTGATTTGTGAATATTGTTCTGTTATGTATATTACTACCTCCTTCCTAAAATGAATGTCCAAAAAATTTCAATTAGATTCGTCACCACCAGCCTAAACTACGAGCTGAATCATACACGAGACTAGAAGTCTGCAGCCTAACAACGGAGTTAGCGGTTCAGATGCGGGGAGAAGAATCATACTGCCTTTAATGTACACTGTGGGGAAAAGGTAGACCATCCAAAATTATCAGGACTCCCTTGCAATATGTAAATGAATGCAAAGTACTTAGGTTAACACAAAATATGAGATTACAAGTGATTTTCAAATACATTTTGTTTAACATTATGTATATGTATCTTTATTTTAAAACTTATAATAAGACTAAAATATAATATTTTATGTAGGGTAGTTCGTCTTCTTAGGATGTTGAGGATATCAGGTCGTTTGCAAATTGGTTATTATCTGTTGGTAATGGAACTGCAGATGATAAGTAACAACTGTTTTTAAGATATAGATACGTATTTTATCCGTTGGTTATTACTACCTCTATCTCAAAAGCCTTACTACCTTTGTTGCAATTTATGTACTATATCCGTCTTAATATTAGTAAAAACTGCTTCATAATTTTCCGGTCTTCCCCCAATTTTAATATTGATTTTTACTTCCGTTTAAGTTCATATTTTTACTAATATTTATTTATTATATGTTGGTTATTACTGCAGGTGATAAGAACCATGGTGAAGTTGAAATCAAAATACCAGATGACATATTGATAAGAGATTCTGTGAATACCATCTCAGCTATCGTGGATTGCATATACCCGAACTTAATGCGTGTAATAAAGATGTTGATGAATTTTTTCAGAATCGGGCTATACTTGCACCAACAAATGAGATTGTTGACAGTATTAGTGAGTATGTTTTGTCGCTCTTTCCTGAAAAAGAAGTGGAATACATGAGTTCTGACGCAATATGTAAAAACGAGGAATTTAACTAATCAGTCGAAGATATATTTTCAACGGAAATCCTAAACACTGTCAAGTGCTCTGGAATACCTAATCACATACTGAAGCTAAAGATTGGATGTATCGTCATGTTGTTACGAAATATAGATCAAGCTTCAGAATTGTGTAACGGTACAAGATTGATTGTTACAAATCTAGGTACGCAAATCAATTTTGTTAGTATATAATTATACATTTATACATTTAACTATTTGATTATTTGACCTAAAACATACTGTTATTTTAATATATACTCCCTCCGCCCCGAAACTTCACCTTTTACCCAAATGAGTGTTCCGGTAGAAGCTTCACCTTTCCTAAAATGGAAAAGGTTTATTAATATTCTATTATACCCACTAAATTTTCTCTCTCACACATTTAAATTATGAGTCTCACTTGTCATATCCACTCACTTCTCCCCTCTCACAACCCTTCTCCCACTCCCATTATTTTTGAATATATATATTGCTTTCTTACTTTGTGTGCTACACCAAAATAGTGAAGCAATGGGTCAGGAACGTAAGGAGTATGATATAGGTAAGCACGTTGTCGAGGCGGTAATGTTGTCCCGAAAGAATTTTGGTAAGAAGGTGTTGATACCGAGGATGATTATGTCACCTTCCTCGATACAACAAAATTTCCAGCTAGGGTTTCAACTGAGACAATTTCCACTGACCGTTTCTTTTACAATGACGATAAATAAAAGTCAGGGTCAGTCGCTCGCTCATTTCGGCCTTTTTCTTCCAAGATCAGTATTTAGTCATGGACAATTATATGTAACTTTTTTCTAGAGTAACTACAAGGAAAGAACTTAAAGTGCTTATATGTAATAGTCATGAACAAATGATGACACTACTACAAATGTTGTGTACAAAAAAGTTTTTGACAAGTTGTAATATATTACATAAAATTATCTCATTGATTTTTTGAATTGTATTTACATTTAACTTTTACCTCAGTATTTTATCCCCCATCGAAAACTGACGGATTACTCACTAGAATACTAAAAGACAAACATTTAGAGCCCTCACATTAAGCCATGTCACTATTATGACATGGCATTATGTAATTTTCCTATTGGTCAATTATTTCAAGTCAAACTCATTTAAGGACAAGATTATAATTTTATTAGTTGATTTAAATTTAAAATTATTTGAAATTTGAATTCAATCTAAAATTAGAAGAATTGGACTTTTTTGATTGACAGATTAGATAAGTATGAGTTTTATCAGCAAATCATTTCAAATCTCAATTTGTTTTTTTAAAAAAGCGATCTTCGCAATCATGAAAACCATTCAATTATCTTATGAATCTAATATTTATTCTCAACTAATTTCTATTTCCTAAGTAACTACATTAGCGCTACTAATAACGTTAACTTCTTTCGTGATTCAGCTGGGTTGTGTGAATAGTCCAAATGGCTATTTTGATCGATACTTCTCCTCCGTCCCAAAATAAATGTTCAAATTTCAGATTTACTTTTGATTAAAAGCAGATTTGATTTTTTTAAAACTTTATTCTTGACACAAAGGAAGTACTAAATTTCATTCATTAATTTCTATTTCGAATCGAGTGAGTTCTTTAGTAGATAAATTTATTCAGTTGGTGTGCATCATATTTTTTTTCTTGAAGGGTTTGTTGTTTGTATTGCTTATTTCTATTTGTTTTTCGTTTATTCTACATATAGGCCCAACACAAAGAGTGGTAAATCAATTTTCATGAAAAATAGATTTGATATTAGCTCTCTTTTTATAACGAAATTTTAATTCTCTAAAATAATGCTCCATTTTTCAGATTTCAGATTTCAGATTTACTTTTGATTAAAAGAAAATTTGATTTTTTTCAAAACATTATTCTTGACACAAAGAAAGTACTAAATTTCATTCATTAATTTCTATTTCGAATCGAGTGAGTTCTTAGCGAGATAAATTTATTCAGTTGGTATGCATCTTAGGCTCCGTTTGTTTTGACCATCCATGTTTGGTTACTTTGAGTTGTTCTTAAAAGTTGTACAAATTTGAAATATTATTTCAACTGAATTATAAGAACAAATATTAGAGATATATACAAGAAAAAAAATCATAAATTAGAAATCAGTTAAAACATTAAGTTTTTTGTTTTTTTGAAGAAAACATTAAGATTGAGTTCTTATATTCATTATTTTCCTTTCCTTCTAAAATATTAACTACCACAAGTGGAATGATACCAAGATTAAAATTATAATTAATCAAATAAAATTAAAAACTAAAATTATTAACTAATTTTAAATGCTCAATAATGTATGCTTCAAACTGAATAAAATATCAATCTAAAAATTTTACTTTCATATTTGTTTAGTTTGAATTGATTCAAAATTTTATGACAAATAGTATATTTTTACCTTGAAATAAATTATCTAAAACATATTCTATCGTAAAAAAAGTTATCTAAACATATTATATCATAAAAAATGTTATTATTGTATCTTTCTATTCAAATTTGCATATCTACAAAGATGTACCTTTAAAGTTTCAAATTTGAAGTAAAAAAGATTCTTGCTATTCGTATTAATATATCACCCAAGGCTAACCACTATGTTCTATTTCCTATGATGCAAATTGAATGATCTAATTTTTTTTTCAAAATAAATAATCTTTTAAAACATTAAAAAAATTGTTCAAGAATAATTTATTTTAATAATAAATAAATAAATCATATTTCATTGTATTTTTTGCAAAACTAAAAGTTCGAAAGTGAACAGCAACTAACAAGAATATTTATGATTTTATTTATTAAAAATTATCAGACCGTGAAAACCCAAGAGGAGGCCGAGGAGCTTGCTCGGCGCATGGCGGCAAATATTCCTCGTTTGAGGGGCATCCCTCTGCAAACCAGGAAGGGGCCCTTGTTGAGATTGGGACGAGCTCCCGTTCAAAGGGCCATGGACGAGGAGGCCTACGAGGAGCTTGTTCGGGACAAGCCAAGCAATGAGAACTTGCTATGTCGCAAGGGACTGTTGATTGTCGAGGTAATTATCTCGCATCTTTATTCTTGTTGACCTCGTAATTTTATACTTGAACAGATATCTAACGTTAATTCATCTTGAAGCTTGCTTCTGTCACGGCGTATGAGAATGTCTTGTCCAAGGCCACAGACAAGCAATTGTACGAAGTCAAGGCCGCCCATAAGAAGGGTGAGGCTGAGAGGTCTGCCTTGGTTGGGCAACTTAAAGCTAAGGATGTCGAACTGGATGCGACTAAGGCCAAGGTGGAGGCCGAGGTGCTGAGGGCCGGTGATGAGAGAGTGAAGGCCGAGGAGGCCCGTGCAAAGGCCGAGGAACAACTCCGGCAGAAGGAGGCCGAGCTGGCTGAGGCGAGGAGGCTCCAGGCCAAGGTCCAAGTAAGGGCCAAGGAAGTTGAGGCCAAATGCTGAGGTTATGAAGCCACTTTTCCTTCCAGGGAAGAGGAGCCCGTGACACGCTTTAAGGCCAGCCAGGCTTTCCAGGATGCCGTGGACGCAAAGACGGTGACCATGTTCGAAGATAGGTACCTTCACTTGGCTCGTCGTCTGTTAGCTGATCCTTCCACTGGCTTGGATATGAATAAGATTGCTCTGCTGATCAGCCAGGATCAGTATGACAAGGAAGCTAGGGCTCTTCTCCACCTGGTTCCCTTTTCTCAGTACAATTTGGAGATCATGGCCGGGGAAGATGCCCGGGCAGGCCGAGAAGCGTGGGTGCCCCCGTCTGTTAGTCTCAGAAACCTCAAAGCCTTGGTGGAGGCCATCGAAGACGAGGGGATGGACATCGATGCCGAGGGGGTAGATGCCGAGGAGGCTAATGCTCAAACTGAACAGACTATCCCTCCTCCCCTTGATGCCGCCACCCTGGAGTTTCTGGAAAAGCCTTTCGAAGATGCCCAAACATAGGATTTTCTTTTTTCCTTTTGGTTGTAATAGCTTTAGGACTTGTAATTTCTTTTGAATATTAAATGAAAAAGTCATTTTGTTTTAATTCATGTTGTTCCAATGAATTGTTTGAATGCTTGTTTGTGTGCTAGGCATAGGCACAAGGCTTGTAGGGAGGAAGTCGAGGAGGTTCCCTCGTCCCCGGTTATAAAGTAAGTTGTTAGGCCGAGGTGAGGTCCTTCGGCTTTGACTATACCTTAAGTCGTATAAGCTGAGGAGGGGATCCTCGGCTTTGACTGTTAGGTGATTTCTTCTTTTTCGTCTCCTTATGCCGAGGAAGATGACTCGTGCACAGGTTTCAGACGTGATGCCTTTTAGTCGTAGTGACAAGGTGTTTCCTTGCCTTGACGTGAGGCAAGTCAATAGGCCAAGGAGAAGTCCTCGGTCTTGACTGTGTGACCCTTGTAATCCTTGATCAAGGCGGATCCTTTTCGGGATGTAAGGTAAGCCAGTATGTCGAGGGAGGGTCCTCGTGTTGGCTGTTAGGAACCTATAGTCATTGAGTCAAGGCGGACCCTTGTCAAGACGTAAGGCATGTATTTGAAGAGTCGGGGATAAGATCCTCGTCTTTCGGTGCTTGTGTCAGGAGTTAATAGTTGCCTTGCATGTTGGAAGAAGTTACTATCATAAACTGAAACGTGATTACATCGAACTGCAATCCTATCAAACTACGAAGTAAAAAGACTGAAAATGGGAAACTAATCTATTACAAAATAAACTAGACTAATGATAGTATTTTCGAAGATTGCTCGGAATGTCGGGGATGCTTGAGATCCTTCCCCTCCTTAGTCTTTAATCTGTAGGTCCCCTCTCGAATGATTTGAGTGATGATATAGGGACCTTCCTAATTGGGGAGAGCTTGTTTTTGTTACGCTTCCGACCCAGCTTGCCTCGATCTTTCTAAGTACCCAATCACCTACTTGGAATACTCTTATGATGACTCTCTTGTCATGATATGCCTTAGTCCTTTGCTTGTAGTTTACCATCCTCATCTGTGCAGTTAGTCATTTTTCATCCATTAGGTCTAGGTCTAGGAGCCTATTAACCTTGTTGACTTGCTCATCGTAATGGAAGTTTCTCACAGTGGGGATAGCCATTTCAGCTGGTGCCATAGCCTCAGAACCGAAGGTTAGTGCGAATGGGGTTTCCCCGGTTGGCCTCCGGGTGGTTGTACGAACAGCCCATAAGGCTAGGGGAAGTTCGTCCAACCATCTACCCTCGCGTCCTTCCAGGTTCTTGGTAAGGGCTGTTAGGACCAGATTATTAGCAGCTTCTGCTTGACCGTTGCCTTGAGTTCTGCTAACTGATGACTTTGCGTGACGGACTTTGACTCTTCCCAATTTAGTCGTGAATGCTGTAGAAAATTGGAGTCCATGATCAGAAATAATTGTGGGGGGGGAGTCCAAATCGACACCAGATGTAGTCGTGGACAAAGTTGATTGCGTTCTCTTCTGTTATCTTGGCTAATACCTTTGCCTCTATCCACTTGGAGAAGTAATCAACAGCTACTATCACGTACTTGCAATTACCACGGGCGGGAGGGAAGGGTCCGATGATGTCGATCCCCCACATATCAAATGGCCACGTAGGTATTACAAGCGTTTGCTCAACTGCCGGTAGTCTAGAAATATCGGAGAATCTTTGGCATTTATCACATTTTCTAACATAGGCGTGCGCGTCCTCCCTCAGGTTTGGCCAATAGTAACCTAGCGAGATGATTTTATCGGCTAAGGTTCTGGCCCTCGGGTGTCTGCCGCAAACACCTTCATGTACTTTCGCCAAGAGATTCTCAACTTCCTTGGGATAGACACACCTTAACAGGGGCTTGGTGAAAGATCTTCGGTAGAGGACTCCGTTCATCACAACGAACCTTGGTGACCTCTTTTTGATAAGTCTGGCTTGTGCTTCATCTTCCGGAAGTTGGCCCTTCTCGATGTAGTCCATGTAGTTATCGATCCAGCATCTCTCCTCTCCATCTAGGAGCATGATTTGTAACCTCTCATATGCAGGTTCCTCAGCAAAAACTACGTAAGGATTGGTCTTAGACTTAGACACATCCATAGTCGCTAGTTTAGATAGAACGTCTATGATTTGGTTGTCTTCCCTGCCTATTTGCTTGAGTTCAAAGAATTCCATCTTTTTCGTCATTTCTAGGACCAGATCTCTATATTTGGTAAGGGTGGGGTCTTGGGTGTTATATAATAGCAAAAGTTTTTCAAGCTCCAAGAAAACTCCAAGTGGCACAATATCATTGACCAATATTTCCATCATCACCCAATCACAATCATCAATTTGAAATTCAATTAGTAACTTTTTAAATTTATAGGGGTTGATTTTTAAAATTAACCCTATTAGTTTCAAAAGTGAATTATAAAAAAAATTGCTCTTAAACAGTAGCTAAAATAATAAAAAAAAACTTGATTATTTATTTTAAATCGTACCATTTAATTATGCAATACTACTTTTATTTTTTATTTTTAATCTTTAAAGGAATAAAGATTTATAGTATTGTATATATAACTAAGTAGATCACATATTATCAAACATAAATTAAAGTCGTATACGCATAATCACCATTTAAATTTGATTTATGATTTATTTGTGAAATTCTTAAATTTGCATTTATTAATTGTTAATTCGAAAATTAATAAATGTAAAATTAGAAATTTAATTTTCAAATTTCAAATTTTTGTTTCAAATTTTAGTTAAAAATGAAAATGGATTGAAGCACAAATATTTTTTTTTATTTTACTATAAAAATATAAATTAAACGTTCGATTAATGTTAACTGTTACGTTAATTTAATTAATTTCTCTATGTCCCGTCGAGTATCGACGAGGCATACTGCTAATTTTTACTGTTCCTTTTGCTGATTTGTGAATATTGTTCTGTTATGTATATTACTACCTCCATCCTAAAATGAATGTCCAAAAAATTTCAATTAGATTCGTCACCACCAGCCTAAACTACGAGCTGAATCATACACGAGACTAGAAGCTGCAGCCAACAACGGAGTTAGCGGTTCAGATGCGGGGAGAAGAATCATACTGCCTTTAATGTACACTGTGGGGAAAAGGTAGACCATCCAAAATTATCAGGACTCCCTTGCAATATGTAAATGAATGCAAAGTACTTAGGTTAACACAAAATATGAGATTACAAGTGATTTTCAAATACATTTTGTTTAACATTATGTATATGTATCTTTATTTTAAAACTTATAATAAGACTAAAATATAATATTTTATGTAGGGTAGTTCGTCTTCTTCGGATGTTGAGGATATCAGGTCGTTTGCAAATTGGTTATTATCTGTTGGTAATGGAACTGCAGATGATAAGTAACAACTGTTTTTAAGATATAGATACGTATTTTATCCGTTGGTTATTACTACCTCTATCTCAAAAGCCTTACTACCTTTGTTGCAATTTATGTACTATATCCGTCTTAATATTAGTAAAAACTGCTTCATAATTTTCCGGTCTTCCCCCAATTTTAATATTGATTTTTACTTCCGTTTAAGTTCATATTTTTACTAATATTTATTTATTATATGTTGGTTATTACTGCAGGTGATAAGAACCATGGTGAAGTTGAAATCAAAATACCAGATGACATATTGATAAGAGATTCTGTGAATACCATCTCAGCTATCGTGGATTGCATATACCCGAACTTAATGCAGAATAAAGATGTTGATGAATTTTTTCAGAATCGGGCTATACTTGCACCAACAAATGAGATTGTTGACAGTATTAGTGAGTATGTTTTGTCGCTCTTTCCTGAAAAAGAAGTGGAATACATGAGTTCTGACGCAATATGCAAAAACGAGGAATTTAACTAATCAGTCGAAGATATATTTTCAACGGAAATCCTAAACACTGTCAAGTGCTCTGGAATACCTAATCACATACTGAAGCTAAAGATTGGATGTATCGTCATGTTGTTACGAAATATAGATCAAGCTTCAGAATTGTGTAACGGTACAAGATTGATTGTTACAAATCTAGGTACGCAAATCAATTTTGTTAGTATATAATTATACATTTATACATTTAACTATTTGATTATTTGACCTAAAACATACTGTTATTTTAATATATACTCCCTCCGCCCCCCCCCCCCCCGAAACTTCACCTTTTACCCAAATGAGTGTTCCGGTAGAAGCTTCACCTTTCCTAAAATGGAAAAGGTTTATTAATATTCTATTATACCCACTAACTTTTCTCTCTCACACATTTAAATTATGAGTCTCACTTGTCATATCCACTCACTTCTCCCCTCTCACAACCCTTCTCCCACTCCCATTATTTTTGAATATATATATTGCTTTCTTACTTTGTGTGCTTCACCAAAATAGTGAAGCATGGGCTGGAACAGAAGGAGTATATAGGTAAGCACGTTGTCGAGGCGGTAATGTTGTCCCGAAAGAATTTTGGTAAGAAGGTGTTGATACCGAGGATGATTATGCCACCTTCTGATACAACAAAATTTCCAGTTAGGTTTCAACGGAGACAATTTCCACTGACCGTTTCTTTTACAATGACGATAAATAAAAGTCAGGGTCAGTCGCTCGCTCATTTCGGCCTTTTTCTTCCAAGATCAGTATTTAGTCATGGACAATTATATGTTACTTTTTTCTAGAGTAACTACAAGGAAAGAACTTAAAGTGCTTATATGTAATAGTCATGAACAGTCAGATGACACTACTACAAATGTTGTGTACAAAGAAGTTTTTGACAAGTTGTAATATATTACATAAAATTATCTCATTAATTGTTTGAATTGTATTTACATTTAACTTTTACCTCAGTATTTTATCTCCCATCGGGAACCGACGGGTTACTCACTAGAATACTAAAAGACAAACATTTAGAGCCCTCACATTAAGCCATGTCACTATAATGACATGACATTATGTAATTTTCCTATTGGTCAATTATTTCAAGTCAAACTCATTTAAGGACAAGATTATAATTTTATTAATTGATTTAAATTTAAAATTATTTGAAATTTAAATTCAATCTAAAATTAGAAGAATTGGACTTTTTTGATTGACAGATTAGATAAGTATGAGTTTTATCAGCAAATCATTTCAAATCTCAATTTGTTTTTTTTTTAAAAGAGATCTTCGCAATCATGAAAATCTCCATTCAATTATCTTATGAATCTAATATTTATTCTCAACTAATTTCTATTTCCTAAGTAACTACATTAGCGCTACTAATAACGTTAACTTCTTTCGTGATTCAGCGCGGTTGTGTGAATAGTCCAAATGGCTATTTTGATCGATACTTCTCCTCCGTCCCAAAATAAATGTTCAAATTTCAGATTTACTTTTGATTAAAAGCAGATTTGATTTTTTTAAAACTTTATTATTGACACAAAGGAAGTACTAAATTTCATTCATTAATTTCTATTTCGAATCGAGTGAGTTCTTTAGTAGATAAATTTATTCAGTTGGTGTGCATCATATTTTTTTTCTTGAAGGGTTTGTTGTTTGTATTGCTTATTTCTATTTGTTTTTCGTTTATTCTACATATAGGCCCAACACAAAGAGTGGTAAATCAATTTTCATGAAAAATAGATTTGATATTAGCTCTCTTTTTATAACGAAATTTTAATTCTCTAAAATAATGCTCCATTTTTCAGATTTCAGATTTCAGATTTACTTTTGATTAAAAGAAAATTTGATTTTTTTCAAAACATTATTCTTGACACAAAGGAAGTACTAAATTTCATTCATTAATTTCTATTTCGAATCGAGTGAGTTCTTTAGCAGATAAATTTATTCAGTTGGTATGCATCTTAGGCTCCGTTTGTTTTGACCATCCATGTTTGGTTACTTTGAGTTGTTCTTAAAAGTTGTACAAATTTGAAATATTATTTCAACTGAATTATAAGAACAAATATTAGAGATATATACAAGAAAAAAAATCATAAATTAGAAATCAGTTAAAACATTAAGTTTTTTGTTTTTTTGAAGAAAACATTAAGATTGAGTTCTTATATTCATTATTTTCCTTTCCTTCTAAAATATTAACTACCACAAGTGGAATGATACCAAGATTAAAATTATAATTAATCAAATCAAATTAAAAACTAAAATTATTAACTAATTTTAAATGCTCAATAATGTATGCTTCAAACTGAATAAAATATCAATCTAAAAATTTTACTTTCATATTTGTTTAGTTTGAATTGATTCAAAATTTTATGACAAATAGTATATTTTTACCTTGAAATAAATTATCTAAAACATATTCTATCGTAAAAAAAGTTATCTAAACATATTATATCATAAAAAATGTTATTATTGTATCTTTCTATTCAAATTTGCATATCTACAAAGATGTACCTTTAAAGTTTCAAATTTGAAGTAAAAAAGATTCTTGCTATTCGTATTAATATATCACCCAAGGCTAACCACTATGTTCTATTTCCTATGATGCAAATTGAATGATCTAATTTTTTTTTTCAAAATAAATAATCTTTTAAAACATTAAAAAAATTGTTCAAGAATAATTTATTTTAATAATAAATAAATAAATCATATTTCATTGTATTTTTTGCAAAACTAAAAGTTCGAAAGTGAACAGCAACTAACAAGAATATTTATGATTTTATTTATTAAAAATTATCAGACCGTGAAAACCCAAGAGGAGGCCGAGGAGCTTGCTCGGCGCATGGCGGCAAATATTCCTCGTTTGAGGGGCATCCCTCTGCAAACCAGGAAGGGGCCCTTGTTGAGATTGGGACGAGCTCCCGTTCAAAGGGCCATGGACGAGGAGGCCTACGAGGAGCTTGTTCGGGACAAGCCAAGCAATGAGAACTTGCTATGTCGCAAGGGACTGTTGATTGTCGAGGTAATTATCTCGCATCTTTATTCTTGTTGACCTCGTAATTTTATACTTGATCAGATATCTAACGTTAATTCATCTTGAAGCTTGCTTCTTTCACGGCGTATGAGAATGTCTTGTCCAAGGCCACGGACAAGCAATTGTACGAAGTCAAGGCCGCCCATAAGAAGGGTGAGGCTGAGAGATCTGCCTTGGTTGGGCAACTTAAAGCTAAGGATGTCGAACTGGATGCGGCTAAGGCCAAGGTGGAGGCCGAGGTGCTGAGGGCCGGTGATGAGAGAGTGAAGGCCGAGGAGGCCCGTGCAAAGGCCGAGGAACAACTCCGGCAGAAGGAGGCCGAGCTGGCTGAGGCGAGGAGGCTCCAGGCCGAGGTCCAAGTAAGGGCCAAGGAAGTTGAGGCCAAATGCTGAGGTTATGAAGCCACTTTTCCTTCCAGGGAAGAGGAGCCCGTGACACGCTTTAAGGCCAGCCAGGCTTTCCAGGATGCCGTGGACGCAAAGACGGTGACCATGTTCGAAGATAGGTACCTTCACTGCCTCGTCGTCGGTAGCCGATCCTTCCACCGGCTTGGATATGAATAAGATTGCTCACCGATCGCCAGATCAGTATGACAAGGAAGCTAGGGCTCTTCTCCACCTGGTTCCCTTTTCTCAGTACAATTTGGAGATCATGGCCGGGGAAGATGCCCGGGCAGGCCGAGAAGCGTGGGTGCCCCCGTCTGTTAGTCTCGGAAACCTCAAAGCCTTGGTGGAGGCCATCGAAGACGAGGGGATGGACATCGATGCCGAGGGGGTAGATGCCGAGGAGGCTAATGCTCAAACCGAATGTACTATCCCTCATCCCCTTGATGCCGCCACCCTGGAGTTTCTGGAAAAGCCTTTCGAAGATGCCCAGACATAGGATTTTCTTTTTTCCTTTTGGTTGTAATAGCTTTAGGACTTGTAATTTCTTTTGAATATTAAATGAAAAAGTCATTTTGTTTTAATTCATGTTGTTCCAATGAATTGTTTGAATGCTTGTTTGTGTGCTAGGCATAGGCACAAGACTTGTAGGGAGGAAGTCGAGGAGGTTCCCTCGTCCCCGGTTATAAAGTAAGTTGTTAGGCCGAGGTGAGGTCCTTCGGCTTTGACTATACCTTAAGTCGTATAAGCTGAGGAGGGGATCCTCGGCTTTGACTGTTAGGTGATTTCTTCTTTTTCGTCTCCTTATGCCGAGGAAGATGACTCGTGCACAGGTTTCAGACGTGATGCCTTTTAGTCGTAGTGACAAGGTGTTTCCTTGCCTTGACGTGAGGCAAGTCAATAGGCCAAGGAGAAGTCCTCGGTCTTGAATGTGTGACCCTTGTAATCCTTGATCAAGGCGGATCCTTTTCAGGATGTAAGGTAAGCCAGTATGTTGAGGGAGGGTCCTCGTGTTGGCTGTTAGGAACCTATAGTCATTGAGTCAAGGCGGACCCTTGTCAAGACGTAAGGCATGTATTTGAAGAGTCGGGGATAAGATCCTCGTCTTTCGGTGCTTGTGTCAGGAGTTAATAGTTGCCTTGCATGTTGGAAGAAGTTACTATCATAAACTGAAACGTGATTACATCGAACTGCAATCCTATCAAACTACGAAGTAAAAAGACTGAAAATGGGAAACTAATCTATTACAAAATAAACTAGACTAATGATAGTATTTTCGAAGATTGTCGGAATGTCAGGGATGCTTGAGATCCTTCCCCTCCTTAGTCTTTAATCTGTAGGTCCCCTCTCGAATGATTTGAGTGATGATATAGGGACCTTCCTAATTTGGGGAGAGCTTGTTTTGTTCTGCCTTCCGACCAGTTGCCTCAATCTTTCTAAGTACCCAATCACCTACTTGGAATACTCTTATGATGACTCTCTTGTCATGATATGCCTTAGTCCTTTGCTTGTAGTTTACCATCCTCATCTGTGCAGTTAGTCATTTTTCATCCATTAGGTCTAGGTCTAGGAGCCTATTAACCTTGTTGACTTGCTCATCGTAATGGAAGTTTCTCACAGTGGGGATAGCCATTTCAGCTGGTGCCATAGCCTCAGAACCGAAGGTTAGTGCGAATGGGGTTTCCCCGGTTGGCCTCCGGGTGGTTGTACGAACAGCCCATAAGGCTAGGGGAAGTTCGTCCAACCATCTACCCTCGCGTCCTTCCAGGTTCTTGGTAAGGGCATTAGGACACCGCATTATTAGCCGGCTTCGTGACCGTTGCCTTGAGTTACGCTAGCGATGACTTTGCGTGACGGACTTTGACTCTTCCCAATTTAGTCGTGAATGCTGTAGAAAATTGGAGTCCATGATCAGAAATAATTGTGGGGGGGGGGAGTCCAAATCGACACCAGATGTAGTCGTGGACAAAGTTGATTGCGTTCTCTTCTGTTATCTTGGCTAATACCTTTGCCTCTATCCACTTGGAGAAGTAATCAACAGCTACTATCACGTACTTGCAATTACCACGGGCGGGAGGGAAGGGTCCGATGATGTCGATCCCCCACATATCAAATGGCCACGTAGGTATTACAAGCGTTTGCTCAACTGCCGGTAGTCTAGAAATATCGGAGAATCTTTGGCATTTATCACATTTTCTAACATAGGCGTGCGCGTCCTCCCTCAGGTTTGGCCAATAGTAACCTAGCGAGATGATTTTATCGGCTAAGGTTCTGGCCCTCGGGTGTCTGCCGCAAACACCTTCATGTACTTTCGCCAAGAGATTCTCAACTTCCTTGGGATAGACACACCTTAACAGGGGCTTGGTGAAAGATCTTCGGTAGAGGACTCCGTTCATCACAACGAACCTTGGTGACCTCTTTTTGATAAGTCTGGCTTGTGCTTCATCTTCCGGAAGTTGGCCCTTCTCGATGTAGTCCATGTAGTTATCGATCCAGCATCTCTCCTCTCCATCTAGGAGCATGATTTGTAACCTCTCATATGCAGGTTCCTCAGCAAAAACTACGTAAGGATTGGTCTTAGACTTAGACACATCCATAGTCGCTAGTTTAGATAGAACGTCTATGATTTGGTTGTCTTCCCTGCCTATTTGCTTGAGTTCAAAGAATTCCATCTTTTTCGTCATTTCTAGGACCAGATCTCTATATTTGGTAAGGGTGGGGTCTTGGGTGTTATATAATAGCAAAAGTTTTTCAAGCTCCTAGAAAACTCCAAGTGGCACAATATCATTGACCAATATTTCCATCATCACCCAATCACAATCATCAATTTGAAATTCAATTAGTAACTTTTTAAATTTATAGGGGTTGATTTTTAAAATTAACCCTATTAGTTTCAAAAGTGAATTATAAAAAAAATTGCTCTTAAACAGTAGCTAAAATAATAAAAAAAAACTTGATTGTTTATTTTAAATCGTACCATTTAATTATGCAATACTACTTTTATTTTTTATTTTTAATCTTTAAAGGAATAAAGATTTATAGTATTGTATATATAACTAAGTAGATCACATATTATCAAACATAAATTAAAGTCGTATACGCATAATCACCATTTAAATTTGATTTATGATTTATTTGTGAAATTCTTAAATTTGCATTTATTAATTGTTAATTCGAAAATTAATAAATGTAAAATTAGAAATTTAATTTTCAAATTTCAAATTTTGGTTTCAAATTTTAGTTAAAAATGAAAATGGATTGAAGCACAAATATTTTTTTTTATTTTACTATAAAAATATAAATTAAACGTTCGATTAATGTTAACTGTTACGTTAATTTAATTAATTTCTCTATGTCCCGTCGAGTATCGACAGAGGCATACTTGCTAATTTTCTTGTTCCTTTTCTGATTTGTGAATATTGTTACGTTATGTATATTACTACCTCCATCCTAAAATGAATGTCCAAAAAATTTCAATTAGATTCGTCACCACCGGCCCTAAACTACGAGTTTGAGATCATACACGAGACTAGAAGGCTGCAGCCAACAACGGAGTTAGCGGTTCAGATGCGGGGAGAAGAATCATACTGCCTTTAATGTACACTGTGGGGAAAAGGTAGACCATCCAAAATTATCAGGACTCCCTTGCAATATGTAAATGAATGCAAAGTACTTAGGTTAACACAAAATATGAGATTACAAGTGATTTTCAAATACATTTTGTTTAACATTATGTATATGTATCTTTATTTTAAAACTTATAATAAGACTAAAATATAATATTTTATGTAGGGTAGTTCGTCTTCTTCGGATGTTGAGGATATCGTGTCGTTTGCAAATTGGTTATTATACGTTGGTAATGGAACCGCAGATGATAAGTAACAACTGTTTTTAAGATATAGATACGTATTTTTATCCGTTGGTTATTACTACCTCTATTTCAAAAGCCTTACTACCTTTGTTGCAATTTATGTACTATATCCGTCTTAATATTAGTAAAAAGCTTGCTTCATAATTTTCCGGTCTTCCCCAATTTTAATATTGATTTTTACTTCCGTTTAAGTTCATATTTTTACTAATATTTATTTATTATATGTTGGTTATTACCGCAGTGATAAGAACCATGGTGAAGTTGAAATCAAAATACCGAGATGACATATTGATAAGAGATTCTGTGAATACCATCTCGAAATTTATCGTGGATTGCATATACAGAACTTAATGCGAGAATAAAGATGTTGATGAATTTTTTGAATCGGGCTATACTTGCACCAACAAATGAGATTGTTGACGGTATTAGTGAGTATGTTTTGTCGCTCTTTCTGAAAAGAAGTGGAATACATGAGTTCGACGCAATATGCAAAAACGAGGAATTTAACTAATCGATCGAAGATATATTTTCAACGGAAATCCTAAACACCGTCAAGTGCTCTGGAATACCTAATCACATACCGAAGCTAAAGATTGGATGTATCGTCATGTTGTTACGAAATATAGATCAAGCTTCAGAATTGTGTAACGGTACAAGATTGATTGTTACAAATCTAGGTACGCAAATCAATTTTGTTAGTATATAATTATACATTTATACATTTAACTATTTGATTATTTGACCTAAAACATATTGTTATTTTAATATATACTCCCTCCGCCCCCGAAACTTCACCTTTTACCCAAATGAGTGTTTCGATAGAAGCTTCACTTTTTCTAAAATGGAAAAGATTTATTAATATTCTATTATACCCACTAACTTTTCTCTCTCACACATTTAAATTATGAGTCTCACTTGTCATATCCACTCACTTCTCCCCTCTCACAACCCTTCTCCCACTCCCATTATTTTTGAATATATATATTGCTTTCTTACTTTGTGTGCTTCACCAAAATAGTGAAGCATGGGCTGGAACAGAAGGAGTATATAGGTAAGCACGTTGTCGAGGCGGTAATGTTGTCCCGAAAGAATTTTGGTAAGAAGGTGTTGATACCGAGGATGATTATGCCACCTTCTGATACAACAAAATTTCCAGTTAGGTTTCAACGGAGACAATTTCCACTGACCGTTTCTTTTACAATGACGATAAATAAAAGTCAGGGTCAGTCGCTCGCTCATTTCGGCCTTTTTCTTCCAAGATCAGTATTTAGTCATGGACAATTATATGTTACTTTTTTCTAGAGTAACTACAAGGAAAGAACTTAAAGTGCTTATATGTAATAGTCATGAACAGTCAGATGACACTACTACAAATGTTGTGTACAAAGAAGTTTTTGACAAGTTGTAATATATTACATAAAATTATCTCATTAATTGTTTGAATTGTATTTACATTTAACTTTTACCTCAGTATTTTATCTCCCATCGGGAACCGACGGGCTACTCACTAGAATACTAAAAGACAAACATTTAGAGCCCTCACATTAAGCCATGTCACTATAATGACATGACATTATGTAATTTTCCTATTGGTCAATTATTTCAAGTCAAACTCATTTAAGGACAAGATTATAATTTTATTAATTGATTTAAATTTAAAATTATTTGAAATTTAAATTCAATCTAAAATTAGAAGAATTGGACTTTTTTGATTGACAGATTAGATAAGTATGAGTTTTATCAGCAAATCATTTCAAATCTCAATTTGTTTTTTTTTTTAAAAGAGATCTTCGAAATCATGAAAATCTCCATTCAATTATCTTATGAATCTAATATTTATTCTCAACTAATTTCTATTTCCTAAGTAACTACATTAGCGCTACTAATAACGTTAACTTCATCTGTGATTCAGCGGGTTTAGGTGAATAGTCTAAATGGCTATTTTGATCGATACTTCTCCTCCGTCCCAAAATAAATGTTCAAATTTTCGATTTACATTTGATTAAAAGCAGATTTGATTTTTTTTAAACTTTCTTCTTGACACAAAGGAAGTACTAAATTTCATTCATTAATTTCTATTTCGAATCGAATGAGTTCTTCAGTAGATAAATTTAGACTGTTGGTGTGCATCATATTTTTTTTCTTGAAGGGTTTGTTGTTTGTATTGCTTATTTCTATTTTATTCTGCATATAGGCCCAACAGAAAGAGTGGTAAATCAATTTTCATGAAAAATAGATTTGATATTAGCTCTCTTTTTATAACGAAATTTTAATTCTCTAAAATAATGCTCCATTTTTCGTATTTCGTATTTCGTATTTACTTTTGATTAAAAGAAAATTTGATTTTTTCAAAACATTATTCTTGACACAAAGGAAGTACTAAATTTCATTCATTAATTTCTATTTCGAATCGAGTGAGTTCTTTAGCGAGATAAATTTATTCGGTTGGTATGCATCTTAGGCTCAGTTTGTTTTGACCATCCATGTTTGGTTACTTTGAGTTGTTCTTAAAAGTTGTACAAATTTGAAATATTATTTCAACTGAATTATAAGAACAAATATTAGAGTTATATACAAGAAAAAAATTTCATAAATTAGAAATCAGTTAAAACATTAAGTTTTTTGTTTTTTTGAAGAAAACATTAAGATTGAGTTCTTATATTCATTATTTTCCTTTCCTTCTAAAATATTAACTACCACAAGTGGAATGATACCAAGATTAAAATTATAATTAATCAAATCAAATTAAAAACTAAAATTATTAACTAATTTTAAATGCTCAATAATGTATGCTTCAAACTGAATAAAATATCAATCTAAAAATTTTACTTTCATATTTGTTTAGTTTGAATTGATTCAAAATTTTATGACAAATAGTATATTTTTACCTTGAAATAAATTATCTAAAACATATTCTATCGTAAAAAAAGTTATCTAAACATATTATATCATAAAAAATGTTATTATTGTATCTTTCTATTCAAATTTGCATATCTACAAAGATGTACCTTTAAAGTTTCAAATTTGAAGTAAAAAAGATTCTTGCTATTCGTATTAATATATCACCCAAGGCTAACCACTATGTTCTATTTCCTATGATGCAAATTGAATGATCTAATTTTTTTTTTCAAAATAAATAATCTTTTAAAACATTAAAAAAATTGTTCAAGAATAATTTATTTTAATAATAAATAAATAAATCATATTTCATTGTATTTTTTGCAAAACTAAAAGTTCGAAAGTGAACAGCAACTAACAAGAATATTTATGATTTTATTTATTAAAAATTATCAGACCGTGAAAACCCAAGAGGAGGCCGAGGAGCTTGCTCGGCGCATGGCGGCAAATATTCCTCGTTTGAGGGGCATCCCTCTGCAAACCAGGAAGGGGCCCTTGTTGAGATTGGGACGAGCTCCCGTTCAAAGGGCCATGGACGAGGAGGCCTACGAGGAGCTTGTTCGGGACAAGCCAAGCAATGAGAACTTGCTATGTCGCAAGGGACTGTTGATTGTCGAGGTAATTATCTCGCATCTTTATTCTTGTTGACCTCGTAATTTTATACTTGATCAGATATCTAACGTTAATTCATCTTGAAGCTTGCTTCTTTCACGGCGTATGAGAATGTCTTGTCCAAGGCCACGGACAAGCAATTGTACGAAGTCAAGGCCGCCCATAAGAAGGGTGAGGCTGAGAGATCTGCCTTGGTTGGGCAACTTAAAGCTAAGGATGTCGAACTGGATGCGGCTAAGGCCAAGGTGGAGGCCGAGGTGCTGAGGGCCGGTGATGAGAGAGTGAAGGCCGAGGAGGCCCGTGCAAAGGCCGAGGAACAACTCCGGCAGAAGGAGGCCGAGCTGGCTGAGGCGAGGAGGCTCCAGGCCGAGGTCCAAGTAAGGGCCAAGGAAGTTGAGGCCAAATGCTGAGGTTATGAAGCCACTTTTCCTTCCAGGGAAGAGGAGCCCGTGACACGCTTTAAGGCCAGCCAGGCTTTCCAGGATGCCGTGGACGCAAAGACGGTGACCATGTTCGAAGATAGGTACCTTCACTTGGCTCGTCGTCTGTTAGCTGATCCTTCCACTGGCTTGGATATGAATAAGATTGCTCTGCTGATCAGCCAGGATCAGTATGACAAGGAAGCTAGGGCTCTTCTCCACCTGGTTCCCTTTTCTCAGTACAATTTGGAGATCATGGCCGGGGAAGATGCCCGGGCAGGCCGAGAAGCGTGGGTGCCCCCGTCTGTTAGTCTCGGAAACCTCAAAGCCTTGGTGGAGGCCATCGAAGACGAGGGGATGGACATCGATGCCGAGGGGGTAGATGCCGAGGAGGCTAATGCTCAAACTGAACAGACTATCCCTCATCCCCTTGATGCCGCCACCCTGGAGTTTCTGGAAAAGCCTTTCGAAGATGCCCAGACATAGGATTTTCTTTTTTCCTTTTGGTTGTAATAGCTTTAGGACTTGTAATTTCTTTTGAATATTAAATGAAAAAGTCATTTTGTTTTAATTCATGTTGTTCCAATGAATTGTTTGAATGCTTGTTTGTGTGCTAGGCATAGGCACAAGACTTGTAGGGAGGAAGTCGAGGAGGTTCCCTCGTCCCCGGTTATAAAGTAAGTTGTTAGGCCGAGGTGAGGTCCTTCGGCTTTGACTATACCTTAAGTCGTATAAGCTGAGGAGGGGATCCTCGGCTTTGACTGTTAGGTGATTTCTTCTTTTTCGTCTCCTTATGCCGAGGAAGATGACTCGTGCACAGGTTTCAGACGTGATGCCTTTTAGTCGTAGTGACAAGGTGTTTCCTTGCCTTGACGTGAGGCAAGTCAATAGGCCAAGGAGAAGTCCTCGGTCTTGACTGTGTGACCCTTGTAATCCTTGATCAAGGCGGATCCTTTTCAGGATGTAAGGTAAGCCAGTATGTCGAGGGAGGGTCCTCGTGTTGGCTGTTAGGAACCTATAGTCATTGAGTCAAGGCGGACCCTTGTCAAGACGTAAGGCATGTATTTGAAGAGTCGGGGATAAGATCCTCGTCTTTCGGTACTTGTGTCAGGAGTTAATAGTTGCCTTGCATGTTGGAAGAAGTTACTATCATAAACTGAAACGTGATTACATCGAACTGCAATCCTATCAAACTACGAAGTAAAAAGACTGAAAATGGGAAACTAATCTATTACAAAATAAACTAGACTAATGATAGTATTTTCGAAGATTGTCGGAATGTCAGGGATGCTTGAGATCCTTCCCCTCCTTAGTCTTTAATCTGTAGGTCCCCTCTCGAATGATTTGAGTGATGATATAGGGACCTTCCTAATTTGGGGAGAGCTTGTTTTGTTCTGCCATCCGACCAGTTGCCTCGATCTTTCTAAGTACCCAATCACCTACTTGGAATACTCTTATGATGACTCTCTTGTCATGATATGCCTTAGTCCTTTGCTTGTAGTTTACCATCCTCATCTGTGCAGTTAGTCATTTTTCATCCATTAGGTCTAGGTCTAGGAGCCTATTAACCTTGTTGACTTGCTCATCGTAATGGAAGTTTCTCACAGTGGGGATAGCCATTTCAGCTGGTGCCATAGCCTCAGAACCGAAGGTTAGTGCGAATGGGGTTTCCCCGGTTGGCCTCCGGGTGGTTGTACGAACAGCCCATAAGGCTAGGGGAAGTTCGTCCAACCATCTACCCTCGCGTCCTTCCAGGTTCTTGGTAAGGGCTGTTAGGACCGGTTTATTGGCGGCTTACGCTTGGCCGTTGCCTTGAGTTACGCTAGCGATGACTTTGCGTGACGGACTTTGACTCTTCCCAATTTAGTCGTGAATCTTTGTAGAAAATTGGAGTCCATGATCGAAATAATTGTGTGGGGAGTCCAAATCGACACCGAGATGTAGTCGTGGACAAAGTTGATTGCGTTCTCTTCTGTTATCTTGGCTAATACCTTTGCCTCTATCCACTTGGAGAAGTAATCAACAGCTACTATCACGTACTTGCAATTACCACGGGCGGGAGGGAAGGGTCCGATGATGTCGATCCCCCACATATCAAATGGCCACATAGGTATTACAAGCGTTTGCTCAACTGCCGATAGTCTAGAAATATCGGAGAATCTTTGGCATTTATCACATTTTCTAACATAGGCGTGCGCGTCCTCCCTCAGGTTTGGCCAATAGTAACCTAGCGAGATGATTTTATCGGCTAAGGTTCTGGCCCTCGGGTGTCTGCCGCAAACACCTTCATGTACTTTCGCCAAGAGATTCTCAACTTCCTTGGGATAGACACACCTTAACAGGGGCTTGGTGAAAGATCTTTGGTAGAGGACTCCGTTCATCACAACGAACCTTGGTGACCTCTTTTTGATAAGTCTGGCTTGTGCTTCATCTTCCGAAAGTTGGCCCTTCTCGATGTAGTCCATGTAGTTATCTATCCAGCATCTCTCCTCTCCATCTAGGAGCATGATTTGTAACCTCTCATATGCAGGTTCCTCAGCAAAAACTACGTAAGGATTGGTCTTAGACTTAGACACATCCATAGTCGCTAGTTTAGATAGAACGTCTATGATTTGGTTGTCTTCCCTGCCTATTTGCTTGAGTTCAAAGAATTCCATCTTTTTCGTCATTTCTAGGACCAGATCTCTATATTTGGTAAGGGTGGGGTCTTGGGTGTTATATTCTCCCTTTACTTGTTTAACAACTAGTTGGGAGTCACAGAATGCCGCCACCTTGGTTGCTCCGTAGAAAGAAGCCAACTCAATACCAAATATTAGAGCTTCGTATTCAGCTTGATTGTTGGAGGCAGGGAACTTGAATCGGATGATGTCTTGCATGGTGTACTCTCCTTCTGGGCTTGCTAGTACCACTCCAGCTCCGCTTCTTTCCTTTGTAGCCGATCCATCTGTGTAGAAGATCCAGCAGTTGGACGGGAGTTCGATGAGAGACTCTTCCTCTTCCGCAGTATTTTGCTTACGGGAAGTGGGGAGGTGCTCACCCATAAAGGCGGTCTCAACCATGAAGTCAACCAAAGGCTGTGCCAGGAGGGTCTTCCTTGGTTGGTAAGTGATATCAAACTCAGTGAGAGCGATTGACCAATTTAGGAGACGTCCGAAGCCGTCTAACTTATGCAGGATCTTCATCAATGGTTCATTGGTGTAAACAGTGATAGGATATGCAGAAAAGTAGGCACGTAGTTTCCTTAAGGCAATAACTAGGGCGTACGCTATCTTTTCCACGTTGAAATATCTGCTTTCCACGTCAGATAATGCCTTAGAGACATAATAGACGGGCTTATGCATTCCTTCCTCATTCTGAACTAGGACAGCTGCGACGGCATGATCAGTGGCGGCCAGAAATACATGCAGCATCTCACCGGTAATCGGACTACTAAGCAAGGGAGGGGAACCCAAGTACTCCTTCAACCGGAGGAATGCTTCAGAGCATTCGGGAGTCCAGGAGAAGCTCTTGGTACCCTTCAAAACCTTGAAGAAAGGCAATGATTTTTTGGCGGACTTGGCTATGAACCTTCCTAGTGCCGCTATTCTTCCATTTAATCTTTGAACCTCCTTGATGTTGGTAGGTCCCTTCATGTCAATTAGTGCCTTGATTTTCTCGGGGTTTGCCTCAATTCCCCTTCGTGATACCATAAAGCCCAAGAACTTTCCAGCTGTCACCCCAAATACACATTTACTTGGGTTTAGCTTCATGTTGTTGGCTCGTAGGTTGTTTATTGTCTCTTCCAAGTCCGGGGTGTGACTACCCTCCTTGGTCTTAATGACCATATCATCGATATAGGCTTCCATGTTCTGGCCTAGTTGTGCGCCAAATACTTGATTCACCATCCGTTGGTACGTGGCACCCGCATTTTTGAGCCCAAAAGGCATCATAACATATCAATAATTTCCCCCAGGTGTTTGGAAGGCCATCTTTTCGATATCCTCTTCCGCCATTTTGATCTGATGATAGCCTGAATAGGCATCTAGGAAACTGAGTGTACGGTGTCCAGCAATGGAGTCAACCAGCTTGTCAATTCTGGGAAGAGGATAACTGTCTTTAGGGAAGGCTTTGTTGAGATCAGTGAAATCGATGCACATTTGCCACTTCCCACTTTGCTTCTTCACCATTACTACATTGGCCAACCAAACGGGGTACTTGACTTCACGAATAATTCCGGCGCTCAGTAACTTTTGCACCTCTTCCTTAATAGCTTCCTCCTTGTTCCTTGCAAAATTTCTCCTTGTCTGAGAGATAGTTTTCACCAATGGGTCAACTTCCAAACGGTGGAGGGATACTTCCTCATTGATCCCTCTCATGTCTTCGACTCTCCAAGCGAAGACGTCGAGACTATTTTTTAAGAGGGAGATGATTTCTTCCTTCTCTTCCGGAGATAGCTGGCCCCCGAGTTTGATTTTTTGCTCAGGATAGTCAGGATTGATGACTACCTCTTCCAGCTCGTCTACAGGCTCCATTTTAGGACCGTCCCGAAATTCCAGAGACTCGATAATGATTTCTCTAATTCTCCTACCTTCATTGTCATTCACGTTGAGGCCCTCTTCTTCCATTAGTTCATCAACGTCGAGTGGATCGACCATCCTCAAGTCGTGGCTGGCCCCCGAGTTCTGGCCATTGACGAGAATGGGATCTTCCTCAGAGACGGATGGAACTATGCCCTGGTCAGCTGCAATTTCTAGGACCATAGGCTCTTTATCTAGGACCTAACTGATATAGCTCACCCTAGAGCTGGTATGGGTGATTTTCAGAGACTTAGAGATTTTGATATTGTCCTCAGGGGTGTCTATCTCCACACTTTTAGATTTTTTTCGACTCTTCACGACATGCTCCAAGAAGTCCTTGGCGGTCGCCCTCACGCATCCAATTCCAGAACGAGTAGGAAATTTGACTCGTTGGTGAGGAAGGGAGGCGACCAACCCAAGTTTTGCTTGACTTGGAATGCCCAGTATTGCATGATAGTCGCTTGTTAGATCCATGACCACGAAGGTGACGGTAGCCGTGGATCGGAAGGGATGTTCGCCAATTTCCAGCTCCAGCTCAACAGTTCCCTTGGCACCAACTTTGTGGTTGGTGAAACCTTCCAACCTTCCGTGATAAGGCTCCAGTGATGTATCTTTCAGACCCATCTGTTGGAAGGCGGAATAATATAGGATATCTCGGGAGGCCCCCGTGTCAACAAGTAATCTTTCAGATTCCACATTATCAATTCGACCCTTTATCACCAAGGGTTGTTCACGGGCAGCACGACTCCCAGCCAATTCGTTAGGAGAAAAGCTAATCACCTCTTCCGCTTTATGAACCCAAGCAGGGACATGGTATACTTTGCTTAGTTCATGGATTTGGTTCCTTAGCTATCTGGTAGAGACTGTCTCTTCTCGGATCACAAGCAGCTTGGCCCTAGGAGGCCTTTGTTCTCCCTCTTCGCTTTTATCATCATCTTCACTTTCCTCTTCCTTCCGTTTTCGCTTGCCGTCTTTCTTCATGACATAGCGATCTAGCTTTCCCTCGTCAACCCACCTTTGGATCATTTTCTTGAGGGCGTAACAGCCTTCAGTATTGTGACCATGGTCCTTGTGGAAATCATAGAATTTGGAAGTGTCACGAGGGAATTTTGGTTTGCTGCTCAGCGGACGGGGTGGGGGAAGGTTCACTAGCTGCATGATCTCCGTGATGGATTTGGTAAGAGGGGTAAATACTTCAGGTTTCTCAGAGCTTCTTGTTCTGTTCTTCCCCTTGGATCCCTTACCATTCTCATTGTCATTATGGCGATTGCCAGCCGCTTCTGGCTCCGCCTTGTCAGATCCCCTTTTATTGCTTTTATCCTCAGCCATTGCAATGGCGTAAGCCACGTTGTACAATTCAGACTTGGATTTAGGTTCTCGGGCGAAGAGTTCATAGATGAGGGGACCGGATTTCAATCCGGAGTTAAAACAAACAATAACCTCCCTGTCAGTGAGACTTTCTTCCACTTGTTCCGCCATTTTGCGAAATCGGTTGTAATAACTGAGGGTGGTTTCCCCCTTCCCTTGCTCGATATTGGCAAGGTCGGTCAGTCTCATCTTTCTCCTTCCAGCTGTGGCAAAGTGGTCCAAAAACATTCTCCTCATGCTTCTCCAGCTATCGATGCAACCTTTTTTCAGCTCACGGAACCAGGTCAAGGCTGTTCCGGAGAAGGTGCTCGCGAAAGCTATACAGAGCATGTCATCAGCTTTGGTGAGGAGGTTCATGGTTTGTTCGAAACTTTGCACGTGGTCCTTTGCATCTGTAGTTCCATTGTACTTTTCAAAACTCGGGACCTTAAAGTGAGAATTTGGTGGTGCATCAGTTATCCTCTGGGAGAAAGGATGAGTGGACCAGTCATAATCGTCATTATCAACCTTTTTTCCCATTTTCATGTCATCAAGTCTCTATTTCAAGAGTTCCCATTGTCTGGTTTCCACTCCCTTATCGTTTCTAGAGTGGGTGCTGCGTTGGGAGCTACGGGTCGATTTATCCTTGGGGTGACCATTCACCCTACTGTGTTCCGCATCGTTTCGGTGGCTGTCACGTTTAGATGGTGCCTTATTTTGCCTTTGCTCCAGCTCGTGACCACCAAGTAACATTCTGTATGGCTCGGGGGTTCTAGGCTGCACAAACTCACGATGTCGAGGACGAGGAGAATCTCTACGAGTACGAGGGGAATCCTGGCGAGGTCGATGGGGACAAGGTGATCCAGGATGACGAGGAGCCATGACGAGACGAGGAGGAGATAAACGCTTGGTCAGGCTGAGCCTCGTCCTTAGGTCCCGTGAGTCCACTTCTTGTTCCTTGGAACTCAACTGGCTTCTCAGGTCAACCACCTGGTCTTTCTTCTGATTGTTATGCCGAGGACGGGGGGGGGGGGATCTCGGAGGGCCTGCTTAGGTGGTACAGTAGGATCGAGGGGAGGACCTCGTCGCTCACCTTGCTCCCTTCCACGAGAGTTGCCCATCGACGGTAGCATGAATTCAGCCATGGAATTGTTTGGATCTAATTGCAAAAGAGCAGCTTGTGTTTCATACATCCTCTGCAATGTCTCCATCTGTCTATGTAACAACGTTCATCGGTCAACGGGTTGAGTGCCTTCCGCTTGGCCGATGTCGGCATTCTTCGCCGCCTTCCTTCCCACCCATTTCCCGCGAGGGCGAGTAGGACGAGGAAGATTAGCACCTTCTCCCTCGGCATTCGGCTGCCCCATGGAACGAAGAGTCATGGCGAGGGGAGGCGGTCCTTCAGGCTTAGGTGGAGGAGGAGGAGGCAGCTCGGCATTGGGGTTGACCCCGTTCACTTGAGTCTGCTCCTCAGCAGTAACACTTGTAAATCGTCCGTCCTCCATTGAAAATCAATAATTGTAATAAACAAATTACCAATTGGGCGAATTTTACAATAATAAAGATTTCCAGCCAAATTTTGGGGCAAAATTCAACGCCAAACGAAATTGCAGATTGCAATTTTGACAATGCCAAATTTTCCGGCCAAAAATGCTAGTTCCAAGCAAAAACCGTGCAAATTCCGGCTGAATCTGCAGAATCCGGCCAAAATTGGACCAGAGCCAAACAGAACAGATTTTTCCGTTGAATCAAGAACAAGTTCGGCAAGAGTATGGCTTCAGGAAAACTTTTTCCAGGCCAAACAAAGGGTGTTTGAATCGAATTCCCGGCAATGGAACCAATTGATGATGCCAAAATCGTCAAGTTAGCCCAAATCCAAGCGATAGTTTGCTCCGGAGATTGCTAGGTCTGAAAATAAGACAAAACACGTAAACTAAGCCGGGGCTTGACCGGCAAAGGCCCTCCGGCGTGAGAATAAGTCACGGTTTTGTGGTGAGAAACTAAATTGACAGAGTTTCTGTATGTAAAAAGTAACGTACCGAATAATGTACTATATGACTTGTATTTATAGGGATGGATTGATATAATCCATGTTGAGTTGAACTTGTAAAGAGATAAGATATGATCCTTGGAGGATTATATCTGTTAAGGAGTCATTGTTTGACTTGAATTTGTGTAGGTGGTTACAATCCTGATTGGATAATAACTGTTGAATCCTTGTTTGAATAGGACTGTTCAATCTGCTGCCCGGATAGCCGAGGAACATAAATGCCTTATCTCGGCATTTGTGTGTAAGCCGAGATGCCTGACTTTGCTTCCTCGTCAATTGATGATCTGACGGCATGTGAATATGCCGGGACACATGATTCTGTCTCCTCGTCATATGAAGATATGCCGAGGTAAGAACTTTTATCTCCTCATCATTTATGACCCCTCGGAGCATGATGAGCCATGGAAATAATGGTATGAAGAGCCCGTTGTCAATGTTAAGGCCGAGGAGGTACCTCTCGGCATACGAGGAGGGTATCCTCGGCACTCGTAATTGGGGCATTTTATACTTATATATGGATTATGTTTATATCCCAATCCATTTGGGCTCAACCTGGGCAAGCACATGTTCGTATCTCGGTTTATACTGTTCATCTACATATATAGAGTTTCAATCAGTCGAAATAAAAAAATATTTACTTATTTATTTATTTAAGTCACTATTAGATGTATACATAATATATTTTTCTTTTCAAATGATTAAGATAATTATGTATGTATAATTGATTGAGTGGGGAAGAGATATGAAATATTTTACGGATGAAAAGAGATTACTCTGTACATATATTAAGAAGATAAAGTCTATTAGGTGATGTTTTTTTTCTTTAATTGATTGTAATAATCTTTGTTGTAAGTTAAAAGATAGAACTACTATTGATGTTTGAGTTGAGCTTTCGACGTTTGTGTAGTGTCGTCTATTATATTAGTGTGAATGCAGTTAATTTGTCGTTTGATAAAAAAATTATTAACAAAAAGTGGTTATAATTTTTCAGTAATATATTTGAGATGAGAGGCGCATTTGCAAATTTTAGGGAGATAGATGAATTTGTGATAGGTGGATGGGGGTGGGTTATGGGAGGGGGAAAGATGTGAAGTTAACAATTTAATATTTTCACCTTCTTTTTATTAACATCTCTCCATATATAGAGTTGCAATCATTTAAAAGAAAATTTTATTTATTTAATTATTTAAGTCTTTATTAGATTTAGCCATAATTTACTTTTCTATATAGGGATAAAGTTGTAATATTTTGAATATGTTACAAAGAAATTAAAACTTTTAATTTACGAAATAAAATTTGGTGTTTACTGGGGATGGAAAAATTTGGGGTTTGGGTTGTCTAAAAAAATTGAGTTCCCCTTTCCATTTATTATTTCTAAACTAATACGGATCGGTTTAATATATATGTATTTAATGTCTTTAAATACTTTTGATTCAAGATGTTATTTGGTTAAGGAAAATTGTTTATATAATCGTATTCTTTGTTGTTCTCCGTGTTATTTCTCCTCTATTTACGTTAAATATCACTATCTCATATTACATTATTTAACTTTAATCAGTATTTAATTAGATATATTGTTGTACTAAATTTTGGTTAGGAAAATTGTTTACATAATCATATTTGTTGTTGTTTTCTTTGTTATTTACTTTCCTATATTTAAGTTAAATATCACTATCTCATATTATATTTTTTTTAATTTTAATTGGTATTTGATTATATATATTGTTGTACTAATTTTGATTTAAGGTAAATTATGCTATTTTCGTGCATCGCACGGGTGTACTGCTAGTATGGTTAATGTAGATTAATTAGGGTTTAGGGTATGAAGTATATCATTTAGATTTAAGGTTTATGTTATAGGGTATAAAGGAGATTTAGGTAGATGAATTAGGATATAGGGTATGTAGTATATGATTTAGATTTAAGGTAAGAGTATATGGTATAAATGAGATTTAGGTATATGATTTATGTTTAGTGTATGATATTTATGATTTAGTTTTTCTTTTATATACTTTCATTTGTTTAATTTTTTTCTATCTTTTTTTTATACCTTTTTGTAAAAAAATTCAGTAATAAAAAAAATCTAAAATATTATTTTCTAGTAAGTAAAAAAAATAAAAAAAAATAAAGGGTAGTCCGTCCCTCTTTTCTTTTATATACTTTCATTTGTTTAGTTTTTTTTATATCTTTTTTTTATATACTTTTTTGTAAAAAAATTCAGTAATAAAAAAAAGTCTAAAATATTATTTTCTATTCAATAAAAAATAAAAAGGAATAATGGATAGTCCTTCCATCTTTTCATTTATATACTTTCATTTGTTTAATTTTTTTTTCTATTTTTTATATTACTTTTTGTATAAAAAAATCAGTAATAAAAAAATCTAAAATATTATTTTCTAGTCAATAAAAAAAATTAAAAAATAGAAAATTTTGGGGGAAACCTGTTTCTCCATAAGTTATAAAAAATTCTGATTTTAAATATATCGACTTAGTGTTTTAAAGCCTAAACTCACTGTTTTAAGGCCTAAACTCGCTATTTTATTTTCTAGCTTAAACTCACCGTTTTAACGCCTAAACTTACTATTTTATTTTTTAGGTATTTTAAGGCCTAAACTCAATGTTTTAAGGTCTAAACTTGATATTTTTAAGGATGAAAGTAGGCTTTTTATAACTTATGGAGTAACAGGTTTCCCCTAAAACTTACTCTTAAAAAAAAAAGTAAAGGGTAGTCCATCCCTCTTTTATTTTATATATTTTTTCTATCTTTTTTTATATAACTTTTTGCAAATATTTTCAGTTATAAAAAAAATTCTAAAACAGTTTTTTCTATTAAAAAAATCGTTGAACCGCCGGTTCGAAATCGAAACCGTGAACCGCTGGTTCAAAACCGGAACCGTGGACCATAAGGTAACGACGATTTCCCCTTTTTCGAAATCGGAATCGATAATTTCAAACCAAAACCGTAATTATCCCTACCACACATTGCAAGAAAAATAATACATCATATAGGTAAATAAAAAGAAAAATGTAAAAGAATATCGTTTTGATTGCACGAGAAAATAGATGTCAATTGTCAAGCATACGACCAATTTCACCACCATAACTAATCTTCTTCAAATCCATAATCCTAAAATCTGATTCGAAATCACAAATAATTTAAACGGCAAGAACATGAGAGAGAGAGAGAGAGAGAGAGAGAGAGAGAGAGAGAGAGAGAGAGATTTAAAATGACAAAGGTTGTTTGTGGGAGAATTGAGAGGAAAGAACAAATAATCTCATCGAACTTTTTATTTATTTATTTGTTAGAATGTCATGAAAATGGTAATTGACACATCATTATACTATTCATAACTATTTTTAAATTTACATGAAGATAAATAATTTAGATTAAATATTGAGAGGGGCAGTTTGGCCATTTAAATGGTTATTTAAATGGTTATGAAATATTTTAAAAGGAGCTAGCGATTTATTGATAAAATAGATTTCAACTTATGGACCCTAAGGTAGAATATGAAATGTGATGTTTTTTTGGATAAATTCCACCTTCTAATAGGGACTTATTGGTAAAAATCCCATAATTTAAACGCAAGAACATAAGAGAGAGAGAGAGAGAGAGAGAGAGATTTAAAATGTCAAAGGTTGTTTGTGGGATAATTGAGAGGAAAGAACAAATAATCTCATGGAACTTTTTATTTATTTATTGGTTAGAATGTCATGAAACACAAAAAAAAAAATTGATGAGATTTCGTGAACGTAGAATGGACGAAATCCGACCAATATTTCAAAACATTGCAAAATCACTTCGGCTTAATTGTGACTTGTGAGTAGTTTTGGAAAAAGAGTAATTCCTTTGACCCGAAATAAATGGTCGTATATCGTCAACTACTAAGTTAAACTTTTAACAAAAAATATGAAAATTTGATTATCTTTCGTACTATTTTGAAAATGATTATTGATACATCATTACACTATTCATAACTATTTTTAAATTTAAATGAAGAAAAATAATTTAGATTAAATATTGATTAAAGCTTAACTTAATTTGCCACATGCAACATTTATTATGTGACATAGAATAAAATATTGAACATATTAAGGTTGTTGCTTACATTTATGCCACAAAAATAAAAGTTCGTCTATGAAAAACACGTTTTTTTTTTTTTTTGGTTCGAAGAAACTTGATTTTTGAACCGGGCTGAATCAGATTGGTGACATTTTTGCAAATAATTAATACTTCTTTTAAAAGGCACAATGGCAATTAAAAAAAGAAAAAAACTGGAACTTCTGGCGCACTGCCAGAGTCGATTACAAAGAATGTCAGCACATATACCTTACACTTAAAAAATACTACCACGGACATTAAACTGGTATACGCAGTGTTAGTAGTAAGAAGTGCCAATGTTAATAACAAGGAGTGTCAACGCATGAACTCGATGCTCAAAAACATTTAATATTAGCATTAAAATGATACAATAATCATTAGTTACAACTTACAAGGAGTGTCAGTGTATATGTTTTACTAATAAAGGAGATTGTGCGATTGGGTGTGCACTAAAACTGATAAAACTTCTGACTCGAGATGAACCACGAAACGCACAACATATCAAATTGAAGAAAATTTTGAGACCTACAAATTCATGAGCTTTCGGCTTGCAATTTAGGGTTTATAAACATTAAATGACTTCATTTAGGTCATTAAACGTGCATTTGAAGTTTTTGTAAATTTTATTATTGAGTGCTGGAACATTTGTTTTAATGAGTGTCAACACATTTGTTCAAGAGTGTCAGCATGTCTATAAAAGAATGTCAGTGTTAATATTGATAGTGTAAGCACCAAAGTTAATGAATGTCAGCTTCAATTATTAACCTCTATTACTTACGAAAATGTCACCACACATTTTTAAAATAATATAGTTATTTATAAAAATGTCACCCGTACAGTTCATCCATGGTTCAGACATGATTCCAAAACATGTTTTTTCATAATCTATAAAAAAAAAATGCATTTTTTCCTCAAAGATTTTGTGATAGAAGTATGATATTGATTTGCTTTATATAAACAAGGCCACCAAAATAAGGAATCTTTCTGCCTATAAATAAGGTCAGAGGGAATAAAATCAGTTATAAAAACCACATTTGTGATTTAAACAATTCAATACATCACTTTTTTAAAAATAATTTTCCACCTTGTGGCAATTCAAGATCAATCTTTTGACTTTGACCCCAAAAAAACAGAACCCACGACTAGCCGAAATGGTCTCCGGCGAAAACCCTCGGGCGTGAGAGTAAGTATGGTGTATGAGAGCTAAATAATTATAAGGAACAATGTATTCTCAAATAATCAAAAAGCAATTAACTTGGAATGGTTGACATTGCCTTGTATTTATAGTTGTAGATGAGAGATATAATTGTGGTAGGATTGCATTAAATCCCTATAATCTCGGATCAGATATACACAGGAGATCTTGTCCACGAATAACTCCTAATTTATAGGGAGTCCGTTATGAAAAGACTTGTGTTCATACCCAGACTCTGTAGGTCGTCATGTAATATAATAGGTCGAGGTCGCCTATTGAGTCTAGGTCGACCTGACTGATAGATGGGATCGAATCATGCCCGAACTGAGATCTGGATCGTATGTCGGACCATGCTAAGTCGGGACCTCGTAGGTCGGACAAAGAGCTTAGGTCGACTGATCATGCTATTGGGCCATGGGTCTAGTAATAATTGGGTCTAGCCCACAGAGAATGTGGTGGCCATAGTAGGTGGATAATTGAGCTTACTCGTTGGGCCTGGCCCGTCACATTTATTCCGTTCAGTGCCCCCAACTTTCTGAGTTGGCTTTGTCGACCAGAAAGTTAAAAGTATTTTTGATTTATCTTTGAAGTAGATCGCAGGTCGATACTCGAGCTGGCTGTTAGTCGACAAATGGTGACGTGGCTTGATCCTGGATATTGACTGTGGACGGCTGGATTAGTTGAAGCGCCGAAATTTTGTAATGATTACTGCCTCGAAAACCGCCCGGGTATTTAAATGTGATTTTAACCATTTGGAAACCCCAGTCTTTCCGTTTTCAGTAAGGATTGAGAGAGAAAATCTTTTCCCCTTTGAATTTTGAGAATCTTCGATATTCAGGCGTACAGCTTCCGGCCGGTTAAAGTAAAGCTCTTGATTTCCGTTGTCTTCAGCCCTTTATTTTCCTCGTGCGACCTTCGTCACCAACTCAATTTAAGGTATTTTTCAATTTCTTTGCCCTTCTATGTTATTCTCGAATTTTTGTTGATTTCTGCCATGGCTAGAACTTTAGTTGCGAACCTGGGGCCTAGTATGGGTATTGCACCGTTAGTCACCGAGTATATAAGCACATAGGGGGAGTGTGGAAGGAGATGGCCATAGCTGAGTGCGCCTCTATTTTGACGAGGTGGGGATTGACCTTTAGCGAACTAGGTTTGCCCGTAGGAGAGAATTTGGGAGATTTAGAAGTAGACGACCCCAAAGTTGTATCTTTTCATCTTTTCCACGAGTTACTCGACCATATATCATTGTTTTATGTCAAGGACCCCAACAAACCTTCCTTCCTTAGAAATAGAAAGGGTTTCTCATGGGAATCTAGGTCGTCCTTAGGTAGGTCACCTGAATATGAGCATAGGTCTGATTCCCATGTTTCTTCTTCTTCTTGTACAGATATGGCAGCTCGAGGGGGAGCTACAGCTTCCACTTCGTCTAGTCTGCGGATCGTGGACGCATTTGATTCCTCAGTGGCCAAAGGGAGGAATGAGAGGGGCTATGTTCACCCAAACTAATTCGAGGGAAGAGGAACTCGGAGTCCTGGGTTGCCATGGTATACGACTTTTGTGAGGTGGAAGCAAAGAGTTCAACGTGACCCACTTCAGCAAGAAGGAGTGTATGTCCTTGTTTGGTAGCACCTACGCCACTGATCCAACTAGGGTGGCCTTTTATTATGGCCAATTCGAGGCTGGTTTAAGACTACAATTAGATCCCTTTATCAACGAATTTTTGGAGTGCATGAATGCTTTGCCTCTCCACCTAGGAGCTAATACTTGTAGGGTTTTAGTGTGCTTTGCCATGGTATGTCGCTTCCTTGGATATGAGCCCTGTGTATGAGAGTTTTTAGGGAGTTCTTTAGTGTCAAGACGGATAAGACCGACCTGGGAATTAGCACCCCCTCCAAACCAAATGCTCCCAAGCTGTTTGTCAACCTTCCCATCAAGCAAGGTGAGTGGCTGGAATGCCCACGTGATGGTAGTGGAGAGTAGGAGAGGATGGGAGTTCCCCTTGCCCAATACTGAATCCAAGGTTGTAAAGGAAGAGGATTATTGGGAGCCTGACTGGAGTACCGAGCTGTACAAGAAGTTAGTCGAGGTAGCCAATAAGGGACCCATTAGTTGGGATATTCTAGGAATTACTAAAAACAATTACATCCAAGCTGGAACGATGCTCGGTAGTGGGGATGTGGCTCCCTTGGTTCCCATTGTTAGGAGTTGGAGGTATCCAAATTGGGTTACCCATGAGGGGGTAGGTTCAGATTTGAAAGCCAATGCCATGAGTGCAAGAGAGAGCCAGATCACTGCAGACTGAGGGTGGACCACTTTGGTAGTAAGTATTTACTTGTCTTTATCTCTTTTAGCTCGTCCATTAGTTGCTTGCATGTAGAATATTAATCCGTACATGTTTAACTCGTGTGTAGAACTTTTAGCTCGTACATGTTTAGCTCGTATGCAGAACTTTTAGCTCGTACATGTTTAGCTCATATGTAGAACTTTTAGCTCGTACATAGAACTTGCTTTTTATCGAGCTAACACTTTGCCTTTTGATCTTGTGCAGTTATAACTCCCGAGCAAGAGGCTAATATGGGCCGCATCATTAATATAAAGAAGAGCAAGAAGAGCTGTGGGGCTGCCAATGCCCGAGAAAACCGTGAGAAGGAGGCTGAGAGCCGAGAGCCGTCATAAGAAGTTTAAGCTGATTGATGTGGATACTGAGGGGCTGATCCCTGTGGAGGAAGATGATGCCGAGTTGGAGGTGGAGAGAGCTGTGGGTGATGCCCATGAGGCCCAAGAGGTTACTGCTGCTGAGAACGAGGGGGTTGAGCAAACTGGAGCCGACGAAAGAGGTTCCCCAGGTTAGGACTAGAGCCCAGACTAGGGCCAGGACGCCGGTGATCGATGTTGATGAAGAGGAAGAAGACGACGACGCTCCCCTTAGCAAGAAGAAGTGGTCTGAGCCCAAACTCCGATCTGAACAAGGGGATGCTACTACTAGCAACTTTCAGCCACCAACCCTTCAAGTGTCTTACCCCGAGCTGGTTCAGGCTCGTGTTGACAAGTTGAGCAATGTTCCTTTGCTAACGGGGGTAGACAGCTTGTGCAGAAAATACCCGGAGCTTGAATTTGGGAAGGTCGTAGTGAGGCGAGCTGCTGATCAGGACCTGGTGAACAAGCTCACGAGCAAGGGACTAACTGCAGAGACTTTCCAAGCCAGGTCGGGGCTCATACATTTCAAGGTAATACTTTACCCTTATTTTTTGAAAAACTATCATGCTTTCTTTTTGCTCGTATACTCCCATTAACCCCTTTTTTACGCGGGCTGACCCTTTGGTCTTTTCACTGTAGTCTCTTGCCATGATCGAGCTAGCTACCAGCCACTGGAAAGCGGCTGAAGAGCAGGAGAGGTTGGCCAAGACGATGTTGGGCAGGAAGAATAACGAGCTGGAGGAGTTGAAGGGGGAACATGAGAAACTGAAGGAGGAGCACTTTGATTTAGACTTGGCCTATGAGTCTCTGAAGCTTGTTAAGGAGGATGCTTTGAAAGCCAAGCAGGATGCTTGGGGCGAACTGGGTGGCATCAAGAAAGAGCTTGCAGCAGTCAAGGTGGACAAGGAGAAAGCTGATCATGACCTGGAGATGGCGACCAAAATGTTGGAGGAGAGCACGACCATGTTGTCCAAGCAAACAGAAGATTTTAAGGCAGCTCGCCTCAAGTGGGAAGAGGATTTGAAGGCTGTTGTGGAGGCCGCTAAGGAAACTGCTAGGAAAGCTGCGATTGGGGAGTATAAGGAGAGTAACGAGTATCATGATTACGTCACTGAGAAGTCCAGGTCGTTCTTTGACGTCGGTCGCAGCCACATGGCTCGACGCATCATGGTGGACCCCTCCATCGACTTACACTACAAAAAAAGTCATTATTAGGGACTGAATTTTTTAGGTCGGAAAAATTCTCTAGTCCCTATTATTCACTTAATAAGTCAGCTATACCCAATGAAATTGATAGGACGGCAAATAGCGGGTCTTTAAACTTTGATTAGCGCGGCCTTGGAGTAAATGAAATTAAAAAACAAAAAAAAAAGAAAAGAAAAACCCCCAAAACCCTCCTCTTCGCCCACTACCTCTCCCGCACCTTCCCTCTACACCCCTCTAATCTTTCATCCGCCATCGTTTCATCCGCCATCGTTCTTGCAAATTGGTTCCGTTCTTGTAAATCGGTTTCATCCGCCATCGTTATATTTTTCATCCGCCGTTCTCCGGAATCGTTGTGGTTCCGATCGATTTCATCGCCGTTCTCTGCAATCCGCCGTTCTATCTGCAATCGTTGTTGGTTCCGTTCGCAATCGTCAAGGTACTTTCTCTCTCTAATTTTTTGTTTTTTTTTTATTTTGTTTTGTAAATGTCCGGAATAAAAGTAGAGTAGTGGAAAATCAATTGTCCAGTTTTTTTCTATGAAACTTGAACTTCCTTTTTCTAGTTATATTCAGATCCCGGGCCTTTTTTGTTGTTTAATTTTTTGTTAACAATCGCATCTTTCCCCTAATATAAATCCCTATGAGCTTTTACAGAGAGCCAGTTTTTGTGAATGAATTTGTTTCCTTGCTATCAAGAAGTATATATCATGGGAATATGTTTCTATTCTATGTGTTGTCTATGTGTTTGAAAGTGGATTTTCTTGGTGCTGAAAAATCAGTAAAGCGTGTGCTATGTAGAATAGAAGCAATTGAAAAACAACCAATCAAAGAGATATATCATTTTTGCTAAAGGAAAACCTTTCTATGCATTGTAGTTTACATTTAATGAGTTTCTCTCAGTTAGCTCTACTTGGTTTTTGCAATGGGTTTATCATGATTACTTCTATTATACTGAAAGATTCATATCCTTTGTCTTATGTAGAAAGTAAAATGTGTAGGATTCGTTACATGAATTAGTTGTGAATGTTTTGTTATGTTTTCCAGTGTAGCACACTTTCTCCAATCCTTCTAGAATCTGATGGTACTCTTCACATTTTTGACTTCGAATGTGACTTGTGTGTTCATTTTATCCAAAGATTCGATTTCCTTAGACCTAAAAATCTGTTGGCTCGGTTACATTGTTTAGGTCCCCTTGGCATCTATGTAGGTTGTTATAAAAGCTTCCAGGAGTGATTGAGTACGCTTCTTCTGCTAATTTAATATTTGTTGCTTCCACTTGAGTCTTATTCTATAAACCATCATAATTCTTTAAAGTTCACTTAATTAAAAGCATATGAAACTGTAAAATTAGTGTAATTGCTTGCCAAGTCACTGTATATTTTCTTTAAAAAAATGGCATAAAATCCATCATGTTTGATAGCATATTCCGGGTATTATTTATCCAAGAGTGGAAGTCTATTTACTTTTCATATAGAAAGATTTATATATTTTCTTGTTTTTGAGTTTGTGTTGATTTGGAAATCATCAGCCTTTAGATTATTAGGTTTCCATTCAAAGTATGTTTTGCGTAGGCATGTTATATACTAAGAAAGTACTTGATTTACTTATAATTTTCTAAGTGGTTAATATTATGTGTTTGTATATGTTAACAGTTCATTAAAGTAGTTATGGATAAGACTTGGATTGCATTACGAAATCGGACTTCAAAGTCATATAAAGATGGGGTTGATGCTTTCCTAAGCTTTGCGTTTAGGGAGAAAGATACCGCGAGAGACGTGATTTACTGTCCGTGTAGCAAGTGTCGGAATCGTTATTACCGAAACCTTGAGATGGTAAAGATACATATAGAGATGCACGGCTTTGATAAACATTACACAAATTGGGATCATCATGGGGAGAACTTTTCACATGAATTGAATAGAAATTCTCATATTTCAGAGGAGGACATGTTAGATGCTGCTACAAGAGTTGAGGTTGTTGATGTAACCTCCAATATGGTATCGTTAGTCCAAGAGGGGATGGGGGTTCCACCAATATCTGATCAACAACAAACATATGATGAACCCATAAATAATGTTGATGATGCTTTTGAAGATGGTTTTGATGATGTTATGGGGTCCAATGAAAATGCTAGAAAGTTTTATAGACGCTTAAAGGATGCCGAGAGCGAGTTGTATGACTGTACCCACATCGTATCGCACCCATACTTGTGCTTCATAGGTTTTTAGTCTATTTAACTTACCTCTACGAATTTACATTCTGAAAGTTCGTGCTATTGACCTACCCAGTAGTGAGCTAATTTTGTTGTTTATATGAAGTTCGTGCTTAAGTAGCTGCAGAACTATGTTATATCTTTTATTTTAGCTTCACATGCCTTCTATTGTGTTGATAATGTGATCACTTGCCATGCTATTGACCTACCCAGTAGTGCAATGATATTTGCTTTGTTTAAGTTGTGGGTCATTTGACATTACTGGCTTCTTTGACTGTGTAAATTGTGCAAGTCTTGTGATATTATGAAGTTTATAGTAACCACTGAAGATGGTATTTAATGGTTTTCCATCCGAAATGAAATGCTGTTGATGAATTGTGACTTAAATTTGAAATCTCCCTCTTCCATTTTTTATGGCTATTGCTTTTTGGAGCTATTTATTACCTTAAGCTTTCACTTTTTAATTGTTTGCGTCTTTCCTCATCGCAGATATGTGAAGGAAAAAGATCGTAGATGCTGAGCAACCAAGTTAAGCACTATCAACGTTGATGCATTTATTTTGTTTATCATAGTTTTACTGAGTTTTGGCAGACATTTTTTGTTCAAATATTAAGTGGTTGAACTAAGCATGGATGTGTTATAGATTTATGATGTCCTTTTGACAGACAGTAGTACCAAATTAGGTTGAGTTTTTCTTAATGAAATAGTTGTCTTTTGATCTATAATAGCAATTTTATTGCAAAGTGTGTTTGAATTTTGATTTTTAGGTTTGGTATTATTATATAATTACAATTCATTTAGTATATATAAAAGAATGAACATTCAATTCATTTTGAGACGAATGGAGTAGTTCATATTGATGATTAAGATTTATATTTTGGGATACAAGCTTGTTTGGGTCGTTGAAAGCCGACCTTAAATATTTCCCTCCAAAATTATATTTTGACGCAAAATTACATTAGGGTCGGCAACGCGCGTCCCTAATAATTTCCCGGGACAAAAAATAAATTGGCGCTAAATTAATATTAGGGTCGGCGACGCATGTCCCTAATAATTTCCCGGGGAAAATTTAAATTGGCGCTAAATTATTATTAGGGTCGGCAAATCCGACCCTATTACCTCGTCCCAAAAAAAAATTGGCTCCAAAATAATCCCCGCCAAATTAATTTTAAAGACCGATGCATGCCGTCTTTAAAAATTTATTGGGGACGGTGACGGGGGTCCCAAAGTATTAGAGTCGCCCTTTATTCCGGACCCCAAAGTCCCGTCCTTAAGGCCGACCCAAATACCTTTAGGGACGGCAAATTGGGCTTTTGGGACGGTGACGGGCCGACCCTAAAGAGTATGTTTCTTGTAGTGTTATCCCTTGAACAGCTGGCCAAGTGGGCCTCGGCGGATCCGTATGATATGGCAGCTCGTCAAGGCCATTCTCTAGTTCCTTATACTGAAAATGACTTGGCTGCCTTGGCCCAAGAAGATGAAGACATGGCGGCAGAACCTTGGGTCCCTCCTCCCGTTGCTCCTGTTAACTTTGATACTATACTGAAGGAGCTTGAGGAACCTGACGAGCTAGCTTTTGAGGGTGATACTCCTAAGCATGGCTTCTCTGATTCGGGCAAGCTCAATGATTTCCAACAGCAGGAAGAAAACGTAGATGATCGAGCTACCACAAGTGGCCAAGTTGAAGCCGATCCAACTGCTTGACCTTTCCTTGAACTTTTAGGGTGGTTGTGTAATGAACAAGTCCCAAAACAATTTTTATGTTTTGCTTTGTGTATGTATTGATGCCTTGGCCCAGTTTTTGGGAGGCATATTAACTCGTAACTTTTTGCTTGTTCCAGTCCTGGCCCGCTTTTTTGGGGGACTTTAATTTATTTAATCGTAGTTGACTTTTTACTTGATCCAAGCTTTAATCCAGCCATTTGTCTTGAATGTCGAACTAGATTTAATAGGACACATGAGTCGCTATAATTTTTTGATCGGACTTGTTATTTAACAACAAAGTCGACCTTGTACTTGCATGATTTTTGAAAACGAGATTGACTTAGAGTCGAACCTGTTAAGAGAACGAAGCTGACCAAGGGTCGAGCCTGTTAAAAGAACGAAACTGACCAAGTGTCGAGCTCTTTAGAAGAACGAAGCTGACCAAGTGTCGAGCTTGTTGGAACGAAGTCGACTAAGAATCGGACTTGTTTAAATGAACGAGACTGAATATGAATCGAGTCTGTTAGAACGAAGTCGACTAAGAGTCGGACTTGTTTAAATGAACGAAGCTGACTAAGAGTCGAGCTTGTTAGAACAAGGTCGACCTGGATGTCGGACCTGTTTAAATGAACGAAGCTGACTAAGAGTCGAGCCTGTTAGAACGAAGTCGACTAAGAGTTGGACTTGTTTAAATGAACGAGACTGAATATGAATCGAGCCTGATAGAAATAAGTCGACTAAGAGTCGGACTTGTTTAAATGAACGAAGCTGACTAAGAGTCGAGCTTGTTAGAACAAGGTCGACCTGGATGTCGGACCTGTTTAAATGAACGAAGCTGACTAAGAGTCGAGCCTGTTAGAACGAAGTCGACTAAGAGTCGGACTTGTTTAAATGAACGAAGCTGACCAAGGGTCGAGCTTGTTAGAACAAAGTCGACTAAGAGTCGAACTTGTTTAAATGAACGAAGCTGACCAAGGGTCGATCTTGTTAGAACGAAGTCGACTAAGAGTCGAACTTGTTTAAGTGAACGAAGATGACGAAGAGTCGAGCTTGTCAGAACGATGCACAAATGTAACACAATTTTTGTTGGAATAGAACTGCAACTTTTATTGAAGTAGTAACATGCTTACATCGGAAAACTGGGAGCTAGGCTAAAACTAAACTCAAACTTGGAAATGGAAACTAACTTTTGAAACTGAACTAGTAGTAATACTTGATAAGGTGAGTAGCATGCCATGGGTGCTTCAACCCGTCTCCATCCAAATGTGCGATCATGTAAGTTCCTTCCTTAATAATTCGAGTGACGATGTAGGGATCTTCCCAGTTGGGAGACAACTTGTTCATCTCAGTTCGCCTTCCAGTTGACTCGATCCTCCTCAAAACATGGTCGCCTACTTGGAACGATCTTATCTTCACCTTCTTATCATGATAGCTCTTGGTTTTCTGCTTGTAATTTACCATCCTTAGATGAGCTGTATCTCGCTTTTCGTCGATCAAATCCAGGTCGATCAATCTATTGACCTCGTTCTGCTCTTGGTCGAAAAAGATTACTCTAGCTGTGGGAAATTGTAGCTCGGCTGGTGCCATGGCCTCTGATCCATATGCAAGAGAGAATGGGGTTTCCCCCGTGGGCCCCCGAATGGTTGTACGGACTGCCCAAAGAGCAAGGGGGAGTTCGTCCAACCAGTTGCTTTTACAACCAACCAAACCCGTTTTCAATGTTGAGAGGACCAACTTGTTCCCTGCTTCGGCCTGCCCGTTGCCTTGGGGATAGGTGACTGACGACTTCCAATGCTTGACTCCAACTCTTTTCATTTCGTCTTCGAAAGCTTGGGAGAATTGTAACCCGTTATCCGATACTATTGCCCGAGGAATCCCAAAACGACACCAAATGAAGTCATGAGTTGATGGCATTTTCCTCAGTAATCCTCCTGGCTATTTATTGGTTTGGCTTCGACCCACTTTGTGAAATAATCAATAGCTACGATCACGTATTTGCAATTTCCACGGGCGGGTGGGAAGGGTCCAATCAAATCGACGCCCCACATATCAAAAGGCCAAGTAGCGATCACTGGAGTTTGCTCGGTTGTAGGCAGGTGAGGAAGATTGGCAAATCTTTGGCACTGGTCGCACCCTTGAACAAAATCGTGAGCGTCCGCCCTTATGTGAGGCCAATAATAGCCCATTGTAATCAGCTTGTCGGCCAAAGTTCTGGCCCCCGGGTGTCCACCACAAACTCCACTATGTACGTCGTACATCAGCTGGGTTACCTCTTGAGAGTGTACACATCTCAGTAACGGTTTACTGTAGGACCTTCTGAACAACGCGTTTCCTTGAATGACATATCTAGGAGCCTTTTTCTTGATGGCTCGAGTTGCCTTCTCGTCTTCAGGTAGCTCGCCAATTTTCAGGTATGCTCGCATTTCTTCGATCCAACACTTGGTGTAGACCCAGTTTCTAGTAGTGTCCTCCAAACATTGAATCTGAACTCTCTCATAATCTGGATGTTCGAGATAAGAGATAGGCTCCTCGTGTGGCTCGTCTGATGTGGCCAGTTTTGAGAGTAGGTCGGCCAATTCATTGTCATCTCAACCAACCCTCTGTATCTCCCAAAATTCCAAGTCCTTGATCAGCTTCTTCACCAGGTCGCAGTATTTGACCAAAGTGGGATTCAGCACCTCATACTCTCCTTTGACTTTGTTGACTATCAACTGAGAATCACAATAGGCTACGATCTTGGTCGCCCCAAAACACTTCGCGCACTCAATAGCAGCGACCAAAGCTTCATATTCGGCCTGGTTGTTGGAAGCTTCAAACTTGAATCTCAGTGCCTCCTCATAAACGGTTCCTGATTCCGGCTCGACCAATACAATTTCGGCACCACTGACGTTCTTTGTTGTCGACCCATCAGAGTACACCTTCCAGCAATCGTCGGGAAAACTTGTGGCGGGCTGAGTCTCTGTCTCTTTTCCTTTTGCCTTCTCCTTCTGAGCTCGAACTTCGCTATCTCCCTTGGTGAACGTAAGCTCGATCAAGAAGTCTGCCAAAGCTTGAGCTTTTAATGCCTTTCGAGGCTGATACTCGATGTCAAATTCTGTGAGAGCAATTGACTAGTTGAATAAGCGGCCTGAACTTTCTGGCTTGTGCAGGATCTTTTCTCAGGGGTGCATTTGTAAGTACGACAATCGGGTGAGCCATAAAATAAGCTCGCAACTTCCTGGAAGCTACGACCAAAGCATATGCTACCTTCTCTGCATTATAGTATCTGCCCTCTACGTCGGATAAGGCCTTGCTTACATAATACACGGGCTTCTAAAGCCCTCCTTCACGAACTAAAACCGCGGCCACAGCCTGGTCGCCAATAGATAGATAAACAAACAACGTTTCCCCAACAACCGGGCTGCTCAACAATGGCGGAGTGGCGAGGTACTCCTTAAGCTGCTGGAACGACGAATGACATTCGGCCGTCCACTCAAAAATTTTCGTCCCCCTCAATGATTTAAAGAAGGGGAGAGATCTTTCCGCCGACTTAGCTATAAAGCGACCTAGGGCTGCAACCCTACCGTTGAGTCGCTGCATCTCCTTGATATTCATGGGCTCCTTCATGTCGACCAGAGCCTTGATCTTTTCTGGATTGGCTTCAATACATCGCTAAGAAACCATAATGCCTAGAAATTTGCAAGGTGTCACGCCGAACACACACTTACTCGGGTTAAGCTTCATGTCGTTTGCTCATAAATTGGCGAACGTTTCCTTTAGGTTGACCACGTAACGTCTGGCCTTTGTTTTGATGATCATATCGTCGACGTAGGCCTCCATGTTTCGACCAATTTGTGAGGCAAAGACCTTGTTGACCATCCTTTGGTAGGTCGCTCCAGCATTCTTCAAACCAAACGGCATCATAGTGTAATAATAGATACCTCCCACAGCTTGGAAAGCCGTCTTCACTATGTCATCCTCGTGCATCTTGATCTGATGATAGCCCGAGTAAGCGTCGAGGAAGCTTAGTGTGGTGTGCCCCGCTATTGAATCTACGAGCTTGTCGATTTGAGGTTAAGGATAGCTATCCTTGGGGCAGGCTAGGTTCAGGTTGGTGAAGTCGACACACATCCTCCACTTGTCATTGGATTTCTTCACCATTACCACATTAGCTAGCCAAGTAGTGTGAGTGCCTCCTTGATGATACCTGCACTTAAAAGCTTTTGTACCTCAAGTTTGATTGCTTCCTCTTTGTCATGAGCAAAGCTTCGCAGCTTCTGTGCCTTGTGTTTCATGGTCGGGTTAACCTCTAGCCTATGAACAACGACTTCCTCCTTTATTCCCTTCATGTCTTCTACTCCCCAAGCAAAAACATCACTGCTCTCCTTTAGTAGCTCGACGATTTCTACCCGTTCTTCAGCTGACAACTGCTTACCAATCTGAATTTTTTGTTCGGGATACGAGGGATTTGTTATCACTACCTCTAGCTCGTCAACAACTTCAAGTTCCGGACCATCTCTAAATTGCAGGGTCTCGATAATGATCTCGCGAACTCTCCGTCTTTCTTCGGCCCCCAAGTGTGGAGCTTCTTCAACAAACATATCGTCCAATTCAGCTGCGATCTCACTGGTGGTGGCCCCCGAGTTATTGTCGATCTGTAGGCATAGCTCGCCTATGAAGACTTGGTCGACCATAACTGCATCTGAATCGACCATGGTGTTTTGAGAAGGACGTGTCGGCTCAGTCATGACGTCGTCATGTGAGTGATAGGTCGCTTCTTCCACGCAGGTGATCGTAGATAGTCGCGAAGTTGTGGTGACAGACTTTGATAGCTTCATGTATCCCTCTGGAGTTTCAACCTCTAGCTCTCTCTTCTTTCTCATTTTAAGGACATGATCAAGGTAAGCTTGAGTTGTACTTTGCACGCATCCCACTTCAGCTAGCGTGGGAAACTTAACTCGTTGATGGGGGATAGAGGCCACCATTCCAAGTGCGACCTGGCTAGGAATACCCAAAATAGCAGCATAATCACTATTTACATCAATAACAATGAAGGTTACCTTAGTAGTGACCCTGAATGGATGCTGACCTATGTCAACATCTAGCTCGATCTGCCTCTTTGCATCCACCCTATGATTAGTGAAGACTTCAAGTCGACCATCATATCGTGACAGCTGATCCATTGAGAGTCCCATTTCCTTGAACGTTTTGTAAAATAGAATGTCTTTGCAGGCCCTGTGTCTATCAAGAGTCTGCTCGTCGTACACCCATCAATCAGTTCTGGGATAACGAGAACTTGCTCTCTGGCCGCCATATTAGTTGCTAGTTCGTCTGGATAGAAGCTGATAACCTCGTCCCTTATGTAGCTTCTAGGCGGCACGTGAGGGGCCTTGTTGAGCTGGAATATCTTGTGTTTCAGGGCGGTGTTGCTAGCTTGCTCAGTGATTACTCCCAAATTCAATCTAGGCTGCCTTGGCTCTTGCATATCGCCAGCAGCTCGCTCGCCTCCGCCAGGCTGAGCGGCTTTCACATACTTGTCGAGCTTCCCGTCGTTGAGCCACTTTTGAATGATACGTTTTAGGCTCATACAATCCTATGTAGTGTGGCACGTATCCTTGTGGTAATCACAGTACTTGCTGTTATCCCTCCCGAACTTATTTCCTGGGTTCATTGATGCTGGTGGACCTAGCTCGATTGTATTCAAAATTTCAGTGCGACTTACTGTTAGCGGAGTAAATGTCTCGGGCACTCTCTCAGTCGCCCTGGTTCTGTTCTTCCCATTCTTGTTGTTACCACCATTTTTGGCTTGGTCTTTCTTATCAGCATCTACGACCTCGGCTTTGGAGCCTGTCCCTTTCTTCTTTTCTTTCCTCTCTTCAGCAATGGCCACATTGTAGGCCCTTTCAAACAGCTCTTAACGGGTCATCACGCTCCTGACTTGCAACTCATAGTCTAAGTCAGTAGAGGTCACTCCATTTCTGAAGCAATTTATCACTTCCCTATCTGTCAGGTCCTCCTCAATCTTGTCGACCATCTCCTTGAACTTGGTATAATAGCTCATCGAGCTTTCATTTTTTCCTTGCACCAAATTGTTCAAATCGTGACTGTCAATTTTCGAGCTCCAGCCGTCGAGAAGCGATCTAGGAACTTCTTTCTCATGTAATGCCAGGTGGTAATACAACCTGGTGCCAAACCCATAAGCCAAGTCAGGGCAGCTCCTGTGAGAGAGCTGGTAAGTGCCTTGCACATCATATCATCCTCGTTGGAGACGAAACACATAGTAGCTTCCAAATGATGTATATGACTCTGAGCGTTGGTCGCCCCTGAATATTTTTCGAGAGTGGGCAACCTGAAACCGTGGGGAGATCGACGGTCGAGCAACTCCTTGGACAATGGACGAAGAGTAAAGTCGTTTCGTTCGCTCTTTCCAGCATCCTCTTTCTTGTCGGCCTCCCATTGTTCAAACTTTTTCTTCCATTGCAACCATTTCCTAGCATTTGGATTGTCGTCCCTTGCATGGGAGACGTCATTGGATCTTTGTTGCTCATCACGGTGAGATCCCCTCCTTGAGTTGGCCCTATGCCTTTCATTTCTGGGGGAGTCATCTCTCTACCTCGCCTATCCCTGTGGGAAGGCGACCTCACTGAATTCACTGGCAACCTGCGCCCATCTCTATCCCTGTGGGATTGCGATCTAACTTATCTGACTGGCGACCTGCGCCCATTTCTCTCGCGGTGGGACTGCGATCTCTCGGTTCCAGCAGGCGTCCTACGCCTATTCCTTTCAGCCTCCCTCTGTGTTCTCAACTCAGACTCAGCTTCCTGCTCCCTATTATTGTTGAGATGACTTCTCAGGTCGTCATTGGGGACATGCATGTGCGTACGGACAGATCGCTCCACAATTCGGCGCTCCTCGTTCGTCATAGCATTCCCATTCTGCCTGCCATTCTCGCTCTGCGGCCTCTGAGAGATCTAAGAGGGAGCTGCCCTTTCCGACCTTTTATCATTCTGCTCAGGCTCCTCCTCCATCTCTATCAGTTCTGCCAACAGTCTAGCCCGCTCCAGCATCATCTCCTTCTTACTGATCTTACTGAGGAGATTGGTTGAGGGACTAATTGGTCTGTCGTCTGCAGCCATTCACCCTGCTTGCTGACGCTTTGGAGGGGGCTGTGTTCCTGTCTCCATCATTGGCCTTTTTCCCTTCTGTTGTCGGGCAAACCTCTGCCATCAGCTATGCTGTTAGAGCGGGTAGCCCTCCTAGGTGGATTACCCGGGGGAGGAGGAGGAAGGTTAGCCGTCATGTTTCCTATACCAGCCTCTGCGTTTCTTACCGTCAAACTGAGCGTCGGATCGCTGGAAGAGGATGCAGTCTGTCCATCTTGAGCCATATTACTCTCTGGTTAATTTTCGAGGTCAAAAAAGCACAATTCCCGGCAATGGAACCAAACTGATGCTGCAAGAATCGTGTCATTTATCAATCTGCGTCCAGCTGCAAGATCAATCTCCTGACTTTTGACCTGAAAACAGAACCCACGACTAGCCGGAATGGTCTCCGGCGACCCTCAGGCGTGAGAGTAAGTATGGTGTGTGAGAGCAAAATAATTATAAGGAACAATGTATTCTCAAATAATCAAAAAGCAATTACCTTAGAATGGTTGACATTGCCTTGTATTTATAGTTGTAGATGAGAGATATAATTGTAGTAGTATTGCATTAAATCCCTATAATCTCGGATCAGATATGCACAGGAGATCTTGTCCACGAATAACTCCTGATTTATAGGGAGTCCGTTATGGAAAGACTTGTGTTCACACCCGGACTCTGTAGGTCGTCATGTAATATAATAGGTCGAGGTCGCCTATTGAGTCGAGGTCGACCTGACTGATAGATAGGATCGGATCATGCCCGAACTGAGATCTGGAACGTATGTCGGACCATGCTAAGTCGGGACCTCGTAGGTCAGACAAAGAACTTAGGTCGACTTATCACGCTATTGAGCCTAGCCCACAGAGAATGTGGTGGCCATAGTAGGTGGATAATTGGGCTTACTCGTTGAGCCTGACCGTCACATTTATTCCGTTCAATAAACTTTAACTACGTACTTCCCTACAACTTACTCTACCTCAAGTCAAAACAATAAATATGGATGTACCCCAATACTATAGTGGCAATTAGGACAAATTTGCAGGACTAACTTTAAACGCTCAGCCCCGCAACAGCCTTGGAGGAATTACAGCTTTGGGAAGATTCGGAATCGAGTCATTTGGCCCCAAATTATTAATCGGTGGACCTTTTTTATGATGACCAGTCACTGACTGGTATGCCATCCCAATGCCAATGCCTGCACGTTGCAACAACAGACCGGAAAAAAAATATGAAATATTGGAAGTGAAAAAGATATGATTTACCTACAAGTGAAGTGGGTGCAACTATCACTATGCCTAGGTCCGCCACCGGATACGAACATGAAGAGGACTTACAATATGATCATGATCGGGAGGAGCATATATGCCAGTCGTGATAGTAGTTCTTCTGCGTGTATCATGGGAAGGTGGATCTGATATTGTCTTGAAACCAGTTGGAATAACAATTACTGGCATGCCAACTAGATTCCCCACGCTGACTTTTTCCCAGTCGGTAGCATTACCAATAAAGGCGTTTACTGTGAAACTCTCCCTCACTTCTCTTATCAGTTGACCTCGTGCTCTTTGTGCCTAAGGAAAGTTGAATCAATTTTTGATTTCTCAGTTTAGTTATAGTTAACACCCCCCCCCCCCCCCGCATCCCTAAATGTTTGTCAAAAAAAAAAAGCTTCAAATTTGCTCTTGAAAGATCAAGATCAAGAGCAAATTTGAAATTTTTTTGGACATTCATTTAGATACAGAGGGAGTAGTATATTTAAAGATAGCACGAAAATGAAAAGTATGTACCTGAACATAATCTACAGCAGATATTACACGAGCCCTCCGAAGTTCAGTTGGCCATTGGTCTTGAGCCTCGTACTCATCATCTTTTCCTGACCGTTGCCACTCATCAAAGTGAGCCAGCATATCAACATCCATCGTAAAGTTGAAGATGCCTTGGGCGGACTCAACAGTGTAATTCAATTTGAAAGGAACCACATTGACACCCTTCGATCTGAGTACGTCAACTACCTGTAATTACAACCAAAACATAAAGGTTAAGGGTTCAATCCCCTTCCCTGCTTTGTATTTTATATATATATATATATATATATATATATATATATATATATATATATATATATATATATATATATATATATATATATATATATATATATAAACTCCTCCGTCCCACAAATGATCAGAAAGTTATTAATTGTACTAGTGAATCTCCTAACCTCCATTTGGGCATCCTCGAGATATCCAACAGTTAGCTTTGTGATGTCAACCTTAAAAGGGTCATCAAGAGCTGTATTTCTTGATGAAAGATCATTAGGGTCCTTCCCTCGAACAATATCCAAAACTATTGCACAGTCTGCAGCACTCCGACAGAAAGGGCCTAATTTATCCTGTCAAAAACATATGGTCAATTTCTTGAAAGTGGATTCAAAAAGTGTTGGAATATTTGATATATATGGTATGAAAGTTCATAGTCCTATGACCTTGGAGCGTCGTTGGCTTGAACTGAATTTGGCTAAGGGGAAAATCCGTCGGAGGCACTGCGATGTAGGGCGACCGCGCCAAGGCCGAGGGCGGGCGCGCTGGCTGGCGGAGAACTCGACAATAGTTACTGGCATTTAGCGCGGTCGCGCCAGCCTCGAGAGCGGCCGCGCTCGTGTCGATTCTGGTGATTTTCCTGGGCCGAATTAGAGCAGTTTTTAAGTCTTATTAAGACTCTAAACCCTAATTTACCATACATATAAATAGAATACTTCCTTCAGCCGAATTTAGAAGAATTTAACAAGAGAAAAACTCAATTCTCTAGTTTAATTCATTGTTCGATTACTCCGGATTCATTAGAGATCTGTTCGTGAGATTCAAGGCGACTGAGATAGGACCGCCGGTGATAACCTACCTGTGTGCTTATCTTTCTTGGTACGTAATCCGTGATCGTTTTATCCTCGGAGAAATTTGCCTGTACCTGAGTTGCACCAATTGGGGGCAATATTTTCTCTTAGGACAGCCTTCCTAAGGCGACTCGATCAAATCACGATAAGTTTTCTAATAGTTGTTTTCTTGTTTCTGTTTGTTTTCCTGATCCCGTTTTCCTTGCTATCGTTTTGCTATTGGCTTGTTAATTGGTACGATCTTGACTTGATTAATAAATTCCCCTATTGTTGATTAAATTAATTGTTTAATCTGTGGTGCTGTTAATTAATTTCCAACAAAAAGATCTATCTGGAAAGTCGAATATTAAATCTTTGTTGACTACCAAGCTCTCGGATAAGCTCAATACACCAGTTCGACCCACAGATCCAAATGTTGGACGTAATGCAGTCACACCACACCGAGCACCAGGGTAAGTAATGGAGCCAGCTGTCTCTGAGCCGATTGCAAATGGAACCATACCTTCACAGGAAAATAGAAGTTTCTCATTAAGTCATACAGTCCTAGTCAATTATTTTCATTCTTACCAGAGGTGAAAAAAAATGATTAGAAAAAAGAAATACGCCATAACAGGAAAAAAAACGGAGATATAAATAAACCAGAATTACCAAAAACTACAAAAAAACATAAAAAAAAAAAAAAATACCGGCTGAGGTACAGGCAGCTGGCTCTGCTGAAGAACCGGTGGTATATTCTTCAATGTTCCATGGATTTCTGGTGCGGCCTCCAAACCAGATATCATCATACGCCAGTGATCCAGTAACGAGCTTTGCAACAAGGACTGCACCAGCAGACTTCAACCTGCATTAGCTATGTGATGAACAAAACAAAGGGAACACAGCTCAACTTTAACCGCTGACAAAAAGGATTGCCTATACATGCTTCTTGTAAACCCAAACTTCAATATCAAGAACTTGATTTTTGAACGTTCGTGATCCCCAAGTGGTCTTATAATGGGGTACCGCTATAATGTCCTTTAACCCATAAGGTATACCATGAAGCGGGCCTACACATGAAGTTTTGAAGAAATCAAACTAAGGTTTCCACAGTTTCAGATGAGAACAAAATTAATAAAAAGGAAAACTTTATTTTGTCCATCATACTTTGGGGTGTATTTCACTTTTACCATCAAACTCTATTTTTTTTTTCATTTTTACCATCATACTTCAAAACAATAGTGTCATTTTATACCAAATTTGGGTATAAAATGACAATATTGTTTATAGTATGATGGTAAAAATGATATAAATTAAGTGTAAATAGTAGATTTGGATATAAAATGACACCATTGTTTGTAGTAGTAAAAATGAAAAAACTAAAGTCCGATGGTAAAAGTGAAACACGCTCTAAAGTACGATGAACAAAAACGGAGTTTTCCCTTAATAAAATTAAAAGTTTAAAAACCTAAATATACTCCTTGAGCAAGCAGTTGATCCGCCTCCTTCGCTTGCTTGTAAGCTAATTCTGTTGGAAAATTTAGTTTATCTAATCTAATTTCCGTGTGTATTTGTGGTGTGAAGTCCATAGGTATATGACCTTGGAACTTCGATTGAGTTTTGGAACAGGCTGACTACGTGCGCGGGCGCGTTGGCTTTGCCCGCGGCCGAGCTGGACGTACATAGTCAAAGGCCAGATCTTTCTGCACAAGTGCGCGGTCGCGCTAGTGACGGAAAAGTGTTTTTCTTGGGCCGAATTTAGTCAGTTTTGGGTTACTTTAAAACTCTAAAAACCTAACTATAAATACTCCTAAAACCCCAGCAGTCAATACACGAAATTTTGGAGAGAAAAAATCAATTCTCTAGCATTATTTCATTGTTAAATTACTTCCTGTTCTTAGAGATTTGTTCGTGAGATTCAAGGCGACTGAGATAGGACCGCCGGGGATTACCTACCTGTGTGCTCATCTTTCTTGGTACGTAATCCGTGATCGTTTTATCCTCGGAGAGATTTGCCTGTACCTGAGTTGCACCAATTGGGGGCAATATTCTCTCTTAGGACAGTCTTCCTAAGGCGACTCGATCAAATCACGATAAGTTTTTCTAATCGTCTGTTTGCTTGTTTCTGTTTGTTTTCCTGATCCCTTTTCCTTGCTGTCGGTTTGCTATTGGCTTATTAATTGGTACGATCTTGACTTGATTAATAAATTCTCCTATTGTTGATTAAATTACTTGTTTAATCTGTGGTGCTGTTAATTGATTTCCAACAAATTCTTCAGTAAATGTAATCCCCGCCTCAAGGACAGCATTATACCTGTAATAACCCACCAGTTTAGGAAAGATAAGACAGTAATACTCCCTCAGTCCCATAAGGATAGTCCCACTTTTTTAGTGGTTGATTTTATCGAACTTTAACTGAAAATTTAGGCAAGATTAATTATCCAAATGAAAATCTAAAATGGTGTATCAATAACAAGTTTTAGAATTTCATTTGGATAATTATTTTAGTCAGAGTTCAATCAAATCAACCAGTGGGGCTATCTTTATGGGACGGAGGGAGTAAAAGATTTAAACACCCCTAGAACAACAATAGTCAATCTTACAATTTTAGCCTCTTCAGAAAATTTCCAACCAGCTCCTCAGAAGTAACTTGCTTTGTTTTGATGAGTTGGCCAAGTTCACGAATCTGTACAAATTCCATAACTGACTAGCAAAGTGCGGAAAAAAAAAATAAATTCTCAATTTTGCAACAAGGAACTTACACTCATGAAAGCAATATCTTCATCGTTGTTTGGCCTCTTTACAGCAGACAGAGAAGGATAACTGAACCTTTTGGTAGCATTGTGCTCTTCTTGATACAGTATCATGGGCAAGGAAGAAAGGCAGCAACAGCAATGCACGGAAGAAAGGCAGCAACAGCAAAACAGAGGGAACACTCTGATGAGCATGAGGCGGGCGCCTCAAGGAAGCCCAGGCGAGCGCCTGGCCATCAGTCAAGGCCTTCAGCAGACAACGCAAAACTTCAGCAGCGGCAGGCAGAATGGGCTTCAACGTTGGCTTGATTTGTGGGCTTCAAGTTTAGGGTTTTAATGTTTTATTTTAATATTAAGTTAGGATATTTTAGTCTTTTGTCAGTCTAATGCATTTTAGGGTTTGGTAGGGTTCTAGAATATTCTTAGGATTAATATTTAAACAACGTTAGGGTTTAGTATTTCGGCAGTTTTTGATGATTGAATAAAGTAAAGAAAAGCTTGAAGCTTTCAATATTGTTTCTTGTCAATATCGTTCAGCTGTTCTATTCTCTTAGCCTCAGTTTGCTATCATTTGGTATCAGAGCTCCGGTTCGCATATCAATGGCTGAACGAGGAAGCGTGGCTCGTGGTGGACGTGGTGGTCGATGGAGCAGCCGTGCAGCGGAGCCCCAAGAAGATATCCATCAGTACAGACGACGTCGTCGCAATATCGAGATAGAAGAGGTACGAAGACGGATTCAAATACTCCAGATCCGCTTGGATCGCAGAGAAAAACTTCTCGCGATGAGGGGTTCAGATCCGGTTGTTCCAGTCGAGGAAAAGGAGTACTATCAAGAGGGGATGGATTCCCTCGGCCAAAATCATGGATTTCATGATAGGTATGAAGCTAATCGTTCGAGGAATGACGATATGAGGATCGAAGTTCCGAAAATCGAAGGTAAGGCCATTCCTAATGATTCTGTTGATTCTTGGGTAGATACCGTTGAGTGTCAAGAGGTTTTTGTCGAATCTTCAAGTGAGAAAAACCTTGTTGATCGGTCGAAACCCCCTCTGTTTGATGCAAATCCGGAAGAATCGATTGATTCTTGGATTGATATTGTTGGTTTCAATGAGGGTTCTGTGGTCGATTCTTCAAGTCAAGAAGAAGACCTTGTTGATTGGTCTAAACCACCTATATTTGATGGGTGCCGTGGTGATGCTCCTCCAGCGATGACGTCCGATCTTGTTGATGACGTTGAATCCGTTGTTGAGTCAGAGAAAGAGGCCGAGGAAGTAGTTGCTAAGCAAGGGTCAAACTTGGTGTGGACGTTTGAAAAGGTTACTATTGGTCTTGGGTACAAGGACCCGTTTGACACGGATTGCCCCCGGATCTCTGTTCGATATATCATTCAAAAATTGATTATTGAGTTCTTTGTATCAACGCAGTGGGCTGATTGGATGGATACTATTACAAGGGCAATAAAGTTTCGAGTTCGTCAAGGACATCAAATCCCTTTTGCGGATGGTGTGCAAATTTTTCAAGGTATAGTGGTGTTCATAGCGAAGATATTGACTCGAGGACGAGTCTTTTCTAAGGAGGGGAGGATGATACAGTATCATGGGCAAGGAAGAAAGGCAGCAACAGCAATGCACGGAAGAAAGGCAGCAACAACAAAACAGAGGGAACACTCTGAGCTTGAGGCGGGCGCAAGGAAGCCCAGGCGGGCGCCTGGCCATCAGTCAAGGCCTTCAGCAGACAACGCAAAACTTCAGCAGCGGCAGGCAGAATGGGCTTCAACGTTGGCTTGATTTGTGGGCTTCAAGTTTAGGGTTTTAATGTTTTATTTTAATGTTTTATTTTAATATTAAGTTAGGATATTTTAGTCTTTTGTCAGTCTAATGCATTTTAGGGTTTGGTAGGGTTCTAGAATATTCTTAGGATTAATATTTAAACAACGTTAGGGTTTAGTATTTCGGCAGTTTTTGATGATTGAATAAAGTAAAGAAAAGCTTGAAGCTTTCAATATTGTTTCTTGTCAATATCGTTCAGCTGTTCTATTCTCTTAGCCTCCGTTTGCTATCACTTCTTCTCGCTTCCACTCAGAATTGAACACCAAGCAAGATGGGTTATGTAATCCCCCATTGGTGGAGGCAACTAATTTCCTATTAGCTTTGACTTATCGGGGTACTGAGATCTTTTGTGCCCTTCTCAATTTCCAGCATCTATTTGTAAATCCGTCACAAAAAATGGAAATAAATAAATAAACTTGCTTGGACTTCACACTAAATCAAAGATTGTGTTACGCAGTTTAGGAGTTAGATAAATTACCTAAGAATCATTAAAGAAGTTTGCGTCCAATAACTTAAACCCATTTCTAACTGAAGAGATATGATAGCAGTCACTATGATTTTTCGAGACCGCTTCTGCGTACGATCAACAATGGAAGCATCAGTAACAAACGGAGTAATGGAATCAATGTGAAATAAACTAAGAAGCTTATCCTACCCCTGCGGGTTACCTGGATATAAGGGTACGGTTATGGTGTCCCGAGATTTTTTGAGACAACATTTTTCCAATATTTCTATATGTACTCACCTGTTATGCATATGTTAAGAGTGGCTTTGCATATATGTTTTCATGGGCTTGAAATGAACTAAAGAAAAAGTAAACATCTCCTAAATTGTAAAAGTCTGCAATGAATCAGATACTTGACCATATCACTGGCATCTCAAGCGACAACTGATGTCCCTTTTTTTCTATATAATATAGAAAGATAGAAAGGTAAGAAGTTCAATAATCACCAAATACGCTCTCAAGTTTCAATCTTGCAATAGATCAAGTGTTTCATTAATAAAAGTACTAAAAAGGTTAATGCTTGTTTGTAGACCGAGCATTGTTTCGGCCAAATAAGGTCAAAAAGTCGCAATTCTGAGGACTTGTTCACGTGACATATTTCCCCCACCCCACCCCACCCCACCCCGTCACTTCACCCCCTTGGCCTTGTTATACTAAAAAGAATGACTACAGTATAGTTAGGATAACTATTACTTGAAATTTTTGCAATCACTTTATATGCATTAAATTTATCAATTTTTAACTTTAATTAAGATATATACAAATATTTTTTTATCTCAACTTGGTTTTATAAATCAAATCGCCTTCAATTCGTGAACAAATCAGATTATTTCTCCGTCTATTAGTCTATTGTAACAAAAGATTCCTCTTTTATATGGAAAATGGTGTAATAAACTTAAAGTAAATATGTGAGTGACAATTTATTAACTGTTTCGTAAACTGAACATAGAAATCTCAACTTATAGATAAAAAAAAAGATAGGTTCAACACTATATTTTATAGTTGTATATAACATGGTTTATTATTTATATAAAAATTCCCTTTATGTTTATTCTTTAAAAAGATGGACTATGTTATAAGTGAAAAATAGTGGTACCTCCACTTAATATAGTTGTCTTTGACAAGTTAATTAGTCCTTCCGTCCTAATGTTCATTTTTTTATTGAAAAATGATATTTATAATACAATTTTATATTTACTTCTCTCAATGAATTTGTGTATTAACTACATTTTTTTGAAAACGAGACTGATTCTATTGAGCAAGCAAAAAATGATTAAGAGCTTCTTTTTTAAAAGATTTTATTTTCCGAATGGATTAAGAATGGTTAAGTTTGAATTTATATTTTTATGATTTATTTTAGATTTCATACTTTCCCATTTTTCATAAAGATAGTCTTATTTGACTATTTAAACATATAACTATTTATTTTTGTATGCATAACTACCTCTAATGAGTTTTGATTATTATACCATCAATCTCTTTCTCTCATTTGTTAGTTCTCATCTCCCCTCTCCTTTTATTCTGTCAGTTGGCAATTTCAAAAATGCAATTATTTCATCTTTAAAATTTGAAAATAAGACTTTATTTTTGAAACAAAACTAATAAATAAGACTAATTTTTTGAAACAAGATAAGTAATATCAAATAAAAAAACATGAGAGGTAGTTAAAGAATAAAAATAAATATAATAATCATAAATTGAAGAAATAACCACAAATCTAAACCGGGAGAACCTACCAACTTGGAGCATAAGAGGGACATTTGCCCCCATTTGCATTTGTTCCCTTTAAAACATGGTAGTATTTGAATAGTCTAGTTATATAAATAAAATTTTAGCTACGTCACTGATTTAGGGACATTAGTAAAACCATGAATTTTGCATCATGGTACTTTCTTGGTGCGTAGTTTGTGTGTTAGAGAGATTACCATATTGGGAGGAGTTACCTGAGAGAGGATATGCCGAGATGGTAGTGGAGTTGAGCAAGTGAAACGCAGCAGGCAGAAGAAGCCCAACAAAGACAGCAACAACCGAAGCGCCGCCATCGCAACGCATGAACGCCGGAGATGTACGCTTCTAAGCTGACAGCAACCTTGTTTCTGGACAGCTTCCAATGTTGATGGGCATTTATAGCAGTTAAGGTGGAACACATACACTGTGTGTCTGTCATTTGCCAGGTCAATGCCATTGGTTTTTTGGGTCAACTCTCTTACTTAAATTCTGCGGCCCGTCTGTGATATTTAAGTTTAGATTCTTAACTAACTTAGAAAATGATTTTCGAGGAGATACGACCGAATATTAGGTAGTTTAGAGTTGAATTTTGACATTAATGTATACCATGAAAGCGGCAACTTGTAAATTTAAGATCAGACCATTGGATATATAATAACCAGGGATGCCACCATATAGTTGAAACATATATTTGCACACATTATTTATTAATATTCCTAATATATATTTATACTAATTAATTTATACATTATTTTTATTACAGAAAAAAATTGCATTAATATTATTTTATGTATAATACTACGACATTTATTCTGATATAAATAAAACAGAATGCAACATTATTACAGAACACACACAGTGAATATTTTTTCCCCATATATATTATAGAAAATTAATTGAAAATAAATTTTGACCATATCGTACCATGAATTGACAACTAATAAATTTAAGATCAGACCATAGAATCTAACAAGCCACCATCTTTGAAACTGGGAAAATCTTATAAAAATCATCTTTAATAATTTGCAAAAACTATATTTTCATCACTGTAATATAGCATTTTTCAAAATGTTCTCAATAAGTTTTTACATTTTCAAAGTGTGTTCACTCCGTTAATAAATTCGCTTAAAATTTAACGAAATTTAGCCATATGACCTCACATGACTAGTTTTGTTAAATACGACCCTAAGGTAAACGCTTTTTGGGAATAATTAATTTGTAATATTTCTTATAACTATATGCTAATGACATTTTACATTTAAAAAATTTGTACTATTCATCATACATGTTAACAATGTTAATAAATTGGTTGAAAACTTAACAACATCATTCACGTGATTAAATCTCTTTAGGTTTTTAACGAATATATTAACGGAGTGAGCACATTTTGTAAATTGTGAAAGTTTAGTGAGAACATTTTGAAAAATAATAGTTCAGTGAAAACATTTTGAAAAAAACTAAAGTTTAGTGACGAAGATATGGTTTTTGCCTTAATAATTTACGTTTCAAAATAAAGTCTATTGTTATTTTAAAAAAAATATTTTATTTTTAATAATCTAATGACAAAGAAGTACAATTATTCATATTATTTACTTTCTACAATTTTTTTATTGTCGACTAATTATTCAACTTATTATTTGCATCATACACGCTATCATATATCCAATAATATCCAACTTTATTGTTACTGATATATGACCCACTTTTTATTTTGACATGTTTACATATCTTGTTGTTTTCAAATGGGACCTTAAAACTTTTGATTTCATTTTATCATTCAAATGAGTATAACGGTATTATTTAATCCTTAACCAAATATTTAGGCTACGTTTGTTTCGCGTAAAACGATTTACGGAAAATGATTTCCGGTAAAATGTTTTCCGAAAAATGAAAATATTTTTCGGAAAATGAGATAAACATGTTTTCGGCTCTTTGGTAAGGAAAATGTTTTTCGGAAAATATTTTCATATTTAATGAAAATATTTTTCGATAAAAACACAATTTGATATAAGTTGAAAGAGATAGGCTGGGGTAGGGTGATGGAGGTGGGGATTAGGTAGGGACAATATTTTTCAAAAAAAAATATTTTTTGACCTTGAGATGGTGGCGGTGGTGGTGGGAGTGGGGAGTTGTTAAAAATAAATTTAAAATGATTAAAAAAATTTTTGACCCTACGGGGTGGGGGTGAGTGGGGTGGGATGGGGAGTTGTTAAAAATAAATTTAAAATGATTAAATTTTTTTTGACCCGAGGGGGGTGGGGGTGGTGGTGGTGAGTGGGGTGGGGGTGGTGGTGGTGAGGGGAGGGAGAATCTTAAAATCTAATTTTAATATAAATTCTCCCATCTCTTGTGGAGATATGTGATCTTATCTTCTTTTTCTAATTTCTAGTCTCCTATCATCAAATCTCAAATTCAAAACAACTAAATTGAGTGACATGTAAGGGTAGTATTAACATAATTCACAAAATGAAGAAGGCGCAAATCACACTTACCCTCAGAAGCAGAGTCCTTAATCTGATTGAAGAAGATTGCAAAGCCACATAAATGAAATCTCTCTTGGTGTCTCCAGATTACTGTTTGAGAAGCATCCTAAACCCTCATCAAGAGCTTATGGCAAAGCCCTTGAAAAACTGCCAAATTGCACAGACAAAAGGAAAACCAAACATGAAGTTGTATCTAAACTCGAGACGATCAACATAATTTGTCATCATATAAGCTCTCCAATGAATCACTGATGGAGTTACAAAGTAAGAAGTGTCCAAAAACACACCCTGTTTTTTTTTAAAAAACAAATGGAGAGTTTGTAGAGAGTGCATCCTGATCTCGCAATTAGTTGAATATTGGAAATTTACTGCACACTATTGAAGATTTAGTTCAGTGGGTGCAGCTAGTTGACAATGATGATGAGACTACCAGTTTTGCCTAACACAACAACTGAGACAGGGAAGAATACACAGTTCTAGAAGAGTATATACTTCGTAAATGCAACTAGAATGTCTTAATTTTCTGTTTTGGAACACTACACATTTAAAGGGTCTTTATTCCAAGTATCTCATTTTTCAGAAAAATGAACCACACTACCAGCAAGGCTCTAATAGTTCAGAACTGAAAATGCATCCAATCTCCAAAAAATACTCTTACCCTGAAAAAAAAATGATGTAAAGCAACAACAGAAAGATGTGAAACTATTTAGGGAGCATAGGGAGTAAGGATTGTAGATATGTTTCTGGAACTTATAGTGTACCTATTCCATATTTAATCGCCAAGTTTCTATACCTATCCAAAACTAACAGTCAGGAAATTCAGCAGAGAAAAGCTAATATATCACGTGTGAAGATGGGCTATCAACTCATATCCTATAAGTCTCAAAATATTGGGTTGGGAAAACTCCGTTTTTGTCCATCGTACTTTGGTGCTTGTTTCACTACTACCATCGAACATTATTTTATCATTTTTACCATCGTATTACAAACAATGGTGTCATTTTATACCCAAATCTGTTATTTATACCCAAATTTAATTCATTTTTACCATCGTACTACAAACAATATTGTCTCTTCATACCCAAATTTGGTATAAAATGACACCATTGTTTGAAATACGATGTTACAAATGAAAAAAAATAAAGTTTGATGGTAAAAGTGAAATACACCACAAAGTACGATGGACAAAAATGAAGTTTTCCCTGTTGGGTTTGACAGTAAGATTGGTTCTCTTTTAATATCCATCAGAGAATGGGCATCTGAAGTTCCAATGAGGAGCAAAATATATTTTAAGTTTGGGTACGTCACCAATGCTATCTGGAAAGGTTCAATCTGAAGATATACAGAACAATTGTATCTGAATATATCACTTGTAGCATTATAGGGGACTTGGGCTTCAGCTTGGAATGTCTTTGAGGAAGCATTCAATTTCTCTTCACTAGATAATCATGGATAGAAACATCCAGCCTGTCATCCCAACAAAAAATAGATAAATTTCATCAAAAATTCAAAACTCTAAAAGCTAAACCGATTATAAGCAAAGAAAAAACACAAATGGTGATATAAAGTATACCAACAAAAACAAATAGATCAAGTTTTTATATCTTCAAGAGTATGTATCTTTTTCAAAAAAAAAACAAAAAATAAACTTCTTATTTGAATTCTTATGGTTTGCGTACAGCCCTTATTATGAGTTTCTTACACTGTTCTATTGTGTCTGCCAAGCTACAACCTGAAATTCTGCGTGCTATGAGCCCCCTGGTGAACTCAGGTGTCGAAGCTTACAGTCTGGTGAAACGAGAGCATAACTAGGTCTGGAAAAAGTTTTTAATACTTCCGCGAGAATAATTTGGATGGTTACGAGTTTGCTTCAACAAAACAAAGTCCACTTAAACACACCTATCTACTGCATCCTACAACAACTAAAACGTGACCAAAAATTTTCCAGTTGCACTTTACGTTAGTAAGAGCGATTAAAAGTGACAAAGAACAGCTGCAATAGGATAGAACTTCCTCACCATGAGAGTCCTCTAATTACATGGTCTGGATCCTTGACAAGAAACGAGCTGATCAAAATCACTTTTCTTGAAATTATCTCTGTCAACACCATCAGGAGTATAAAACTTTATCACTTTGGATGCTTGAAAGTTTGATAGCTGTAGACATTAATAACAAAAAGCAAATAACAAATCCCATAAGATAGAGTAAATGAATCACATCTCAGCAATGAGGCATGTGTATTACCACCGCAAGAGAGAACTTCAGAACTATTGAATTAAGGAGAAAATGCATCAGAAGGTATGCTCAGCTATTGATATAATTAGCAATAAGATAAAAATAAAAGCAGGTTATTCACATAAGAAGCATTGACTTTCGTAGTTTCTACTGGATTAGAACTCAATCCTAATATGTTCTCAAGAGAACTCATGACATCTAACCCAGTATGATCAGCTTATACATAGAAGTAAGATAAAAATAAAAGCAGGTTATTCACATGCTTAAGGAGAACCTAAATAAATCTACAAGTAATCTGAACTTTGGATCAGTATACACGAGAAATGTTGACACAAATGGAAAATCTTGACTTCCCCAGCTTCTACTGGATTAGAATTCAAGCCTACTGTGTTCTCAAAAGCCCTCATAACATCTAAGTTCGTATATACCAAGGGAAGATGCTTGGTGTTCTGTAAACATAACTAGAGATAGAAATTGGAAGCAGGGATTCCGGACTTACTTATCATCAATCCCTAGGTCATACAAAAGTGAATACCACAGCAAGTATCAACAAAAATTCATACTAATTACTACAATTAATTTAACCTAATATATCAATGAATAAAACAAAACTAAAAACCTAATTACAGATAGAAGTACAACCACATAAAGAGAGAAACAAAATGAATGGAACACCATATCAGCGTGATTCAAAAGAAATGGAACATCGAGAATGAAACAAAATTAATTAAACCTGATCTATCAATGAACGAAACAAAACTGAAAACCTAATTATAGATAGAAGAAGAACATATAAACGCTTTAGTTAAATGGGTGCAACTAGTAGACAATGATGATGAGACTACCAGTTTTTGCCCAACACAACAACTGAGACCAGGAAGAATACACAGTTCTAGACAACTAGTAAAGCAACAATAGAAACATCTGAAACTATTTAGGGATATAGTTAAATACACGGCTTCAAATATACAGGGAACGATCGCTTTTACGAAAATACCCATTTATATATAATTTTTTTTTTTTCATTTCAAATTGCTCTTCGTCTCCCGCGCTCTCTCTCTCTCTCAGTACGTACACGACTGCCATCGCCGTTCGTTCGCCATGGCTCGAGTTAAAATTCCGGTCGTCCCTGCCGGAACTTCCGCCGCCGCTACAACCACTGCCATCGCCGCCGCCTCCGCTTCTACCACCGTGCCTGTAAAGAAGGTAATGCAATTTGAACGTAATTTAAACCTAATTTTACATTCCCAATGTCTAAGTTTGATTGCTTCAATTGATTTGGACGTCTTTCATGAACTGGTTGCTTCAATTGATTTCGACGACTTTTTCTTTACATCGTTACATTTTCTTTCTTTTTATGCATCTCGTGTAATTTTTCTTTCTTTGATAATAACCAAACTGGAGAGATGCATCTCGTGTGAACTCACACGAGATGTATCTCGTGTGAGTTCACACGAGATGCATCTCGTGTGAGTTCACACGAGATGCATCTCATGTGAGTTCACACGAGATAAATCTCGTGTGAGTTCAAACGAGATAAATCTCGTGTGAACTCACACGAGATGCATCTCGTGTGAGTTCACACGAGTTGTGCCCAGTGTCCACTCTTTTTCTTTACATCGTTCGTATTCAGTTATAAATGCTAAATAGCTAATTTATTGTCTCTTATTTGTTTTTTTGTAGGCACGTGAACGTATGACCGCGTCCAATAGAAAGAGGAAGGCCGAGACGGCACCTAAGGTAGATAAACGCAGCAAAAAGATACATGATAGGACTATCGTGCGTGGGTCTGAGCTTGGGATTGAGCGGGATGTAGGAGATGATCATGATAGGACTTTGCGGCTGAGCGGCTGAGCGGCAGACTAAGCGGCACGTCTTGGGTTTGAGCATGAGATTGAGGAGGATGTAGGAGATGATGAGGCATCTTCCGATTCTGATGATAGTGGTGAGGAGGATGAGGAGGCGGAGCAGGAGGGTGGGGATGATGATGATGATGAGGAGGGGAGGGATGATGATGATGATGATGAGGAGGAGGAGATACATGATGTTAGACCTTTGAGGCATGGGAGGGGGAGGGATGTGGCTAGAGGGCAGGGACGGAGGAGGAGGCAGGGTGCGGGTGGGGAGGAGCCACCATCATGGCAGATTCAGAGTGACCCAGGTGGCGGCCCAGAGAATGTTTCACTTATATACGGGTTTGGTGATCACAGAGCTCGAGAGATTTGGAGGGACGCCACTAGTGAGTCAGTGGTGACTTTTCATACGAGACTGCTGCATCTGCAAAAGTAAGATAATCATTTATGTGAATTTATTAAAATCTTGAAGTTGTTTGGCACACACTCTAAATATTACATTAATTATACATCTCGTACTTTTCTCGATCTCGAGTATTGATTATATTTTTTGTTTGGAATAAACAGGTTCAAGCGTGATGATGCGGAGGCTGCGATAGAGCAGGTGACCCTCGTTGATGCATCGGGCATCCGGCTCGCACGATGCCACCATTCAGAGGCCTAATCATGCGCTGATGGCGGCATTTTTGGAACGGTGGTCTCCTGAGACTAACTCGTTCCACATGCCGTGAGGGGAGATGACCATTACGTTACACGACGTATTTCATATCCTGGGTATGTTGTTATATATTATCAATTTCAAGACTATACTATCTACATTCATCTCTTGTACTAAAATGTGTTATTTCATCTTCAATTTACGGTATTTGTGTAGGTGCACCTATTCGGTATCCGGATCCAGTGCCTGACCTATCCGGCATCACTAGACATCTCGTTTTGGGCGGCACTGGGTACTTATTGAAGGATGTCCGGCGTCTCTTTTCTTCCCGTATATGGCACATGACTGATGCCCAGCGTGCTTCTGCGTATATCCTGCACCTCTTGGGTTCCACGATGTTCGTGGACAAGAGTCAGGATAAGGTGCCCGCAGCCTACCTTTCTCTATGCATGGATCTTGAGAGGATAAGGTGCCCGCAGCCTACCTTTCTCTATGCATGGATCTTGAGAGACTCCCCACTCTCTCCTGGGGATCAGCTACATTGGCATATTTATACCGAGAGTTGGGGAAGGCGTCCAGATCCGGATGCAAGCAGATGGGTGGTTGTGCGACACTGCTAGAGGTACATCTTACTCTACTCATTTTCTTTTTACTCTGTTGACTCCCCCCCCCTCTGTAATTACATGTTGCATTTGATTAGTATTTAATACTTTTTTACATACATCTCAGGGGTGGATATACGAGTACTTCCCGGATTTCCGGCGACTTTCTGACCCGCGGCAGCGGCGGGCGGCCGAGAGCCCGTAGATGGTCACGTGCCGATACAGTGGGAGGGATTAGATCATCTAGTGCAGTATCGCCGCACTCTTGACAGGATGCATGTTGACAGAGTGAGTTATTCATATTAAAACTGTTTCAAATTGTTACACTCCCTCCGTTATTATGTAGACTCTGCCTAACAAAGTCTACTCACAGGTTGTTTGGACTCCTTATGGTATCGGAGCGGACTCGATTATGCCGGTTTCACACTTCAGGGGGGTTATACGGCTACCTCGTTTATTTTTTAAAAAAAAAATTTCTACATTCTAGATGACATTTAAAGTGTTTTTCATCTACATGAGTTTTCTCCAAATCCAAATGGAAATTGAGTTACAAATATGTGTCATTATTTAGGGTTTTTAGGGTTTTATGTGTCCCGATCTTGTGAAAAAGGCTACCTCGTTTATTTTTTTTTTAATTTTTTTCTACATTCTAGATGACATTTAAAGTGTTTTTCATCATCATGAGTTTCCTCAAAATCCAAATGGAAATTGAGTTACAAATATGTGCCATTATTTAGGGTTTTTAGGGTTTCATGTGTCCCGATCTTTTGAAAAATGGTATACGGCTACCTAGTTTATTTTTTTTAATTTTTTTCTCTATTCTAGATGACATTTAAAGTGTTTTTCATCTACATGAGTTTTCTCCAAATCCAAATGGAAATTGAGTTACAAATATGTGCCATTATTTTGGGTTTTTAGGATTTTATGTGTCCCGATCTTATGAAAAATGGTATACGGCTACCTCGTTTATTTTTTTAAATTTTTTTTTCTACATTCTAGATGACATTTAAAGTGTTTTTCATCTCTATGACAATCCTCAAAATCCAAATGGAAATTGAGTTACAAATATGTGCCATTATTTAGGGTTTTTAGGGTTTCATGTGTCCCGATCTTGTAAAAAATGGTATACGGATACCTCGTTTATTTTTTTTTAATTTTTTTCTACATTCAAAATGAAATTTAAAGTGTTTTTCATCTACATGAGTTTCCTCAAAATCCAAATGAAAATTGAGTTACAAATATGTGCCATTATTTAGGGTTTTAGGGTTTTATATGTCCCGATCTTGTAAAAAATTGTATACGGATACCTCGTTTATTTTTTTTTTAATTTTTTTCTACATTCTAAATGACATTTAAAGTGTTTTTCATCTACATGAGTTTCCTCAAAATCCAAATGGAAATTAAGTTACAAATATGTGCCATTATTTAGGGTTTTTAGGGTTTTATGTGTCCCATTCTTGTGAAAAATGGTATACGGCTACCTCATTTATTTATTTTTAATTTTTTTCTACATTCTAGATGACATTTAAAGTGTTTTTCATCTACATTAGTTTCCTCAAAATCCAAATGGAAATTGAGTTACAAATATGTGCCATTATTTAGGGTTTTTAGGGTTTCATGTGTCCCGATCTTGTGAAAAATGGTATACGGATACCTCGTTTATTTTTTTTTAATTTTTTTATACATTTTAGATGACATTTAAAGTGTTTTTCATCTCTATGACAATCCTCAAAATCCAAATGGAAATTGAGTTACAAATATGTGCCATTATTTAGGGTTTTTAGGGTTTTATGTGTCCCGATCTTGTGAAAAATGGTATACGGTTACCTCGTTTATTTTTTTTAAATTTTTTTATACATTCTATATGACATTTAAAGTGTTTTTCATCTCTATGACAATCCTAAAAATCCAAATGGAAATTGAGTTACAAATATGTGTCATTATTTAGGGTTTTTAGGGTTTTATGTGTCCCGATCTTGTGAAAAATGGTATACGGATACCTCGTTTATTTTTTTTAAATTTTTTTCTCTATTCTAGATGACATTTAAAGTGTTTTTCATCTACATGAGTTTTCTCCAAATCCAAATGGAAATTGAGTTACAAATATGTGTCATTATTTAGGGTTTTAGGGTTTTATGTGTCCCGATCTTGTGAAAAATGGTATACGGCTACCTCGTTTATTTTTTTTAAATTTTTTTTTACATTCTAGATGACATTTAAAGTGTTTTTCATCTCTAAGACAATCCTCAAAAATCCAAATGGAAATTGAGTTACAAATATGTGCCATTATTTAGAGTTTTTAGGGTTTTATGTGTCCCGATCTTGTGAAAAATGGTATACGGCTACCTCGTTTATTTTTTTTAATTTTTTTCTAAATTCTAAATGACATTTAAAGTGTTTTTCATCTCTATGAAAATCCTCAAAATCCAAATGGAGATTGAGTTACAAATATGTGCCATTATTTAGGGTTTTATGTGTCCCCGATCTTGTGAAAAATGGTATACGGCTACCTCGTTTATTTTTTTTTAATTTTTTTCTAAACTCTAAATGAAATTTAAAGTGTTTTTCATCTCTATCACTATCCTCAAAATCCAAATGGAAATTGAGTTACAAATATGTAACATTATTTAGGGTTTTTAGGGTTTTATGTATCCCGATCTTGTGAATAATGGTATACGGCTACCTCGTTTATTTTTTTTATATTTTTTTCTACATTCTAGATGACATTTAAAGTGTTTTTCATCTACATGAGTTTCCTCAAAATCCAAATGGAAATTGAGTTACAAATATGTGTCATTATTTAGGGTTTTAGGGTTTTATGTGTCCCGATCTTGTGAAAAATGGTATACGGCTACCTCGTTTATTTTTTTTAAATTTTTTTTTACATTCTAGATGACATTTAAAGTGTTTTTCATATCTATGACAATCCTCAAAATCCAAATGGAAATTGAGTTACAAATATGTGCCATTATTTAGAGTTTTTAGGGTTTTATGTGTCCCGATCTTGTGAAAAATGGTATACGGCTACCTCGTTTATTTTTTTTAATTTTTTTCTAAATTCTAAATGACATTTAAAGTGTTTTTCATCTCTATGAAAATCCTCAAAATCCAAATGGAGATTGAGTTACAAATATGTGCCATTATTTAGGGTTTTATGTGTCCCCGATCTTGTGAAAAATGGTATACGGCTACCTCGTTTATTTTTTTTTAATTTTTTTCTAAACTCTAAATGAAATTTAAAGTGTTTTTCATCTCTATCACTATCCTCAAAATCCAAATGGAAATTGAGTTACAAATATGTAACATTATTTAGGGTTTTTAGGGTTTTATGTATCCCGATCTTGTGAAAAATGGTATACGGCTACCTCGTTTATTTTTTTTTAAATTTTTTTCTACATTCTAGATGACATTTAAAGTGTTTTTCATCTACATGAGTTTCCTCAAAATCCAAATGGAAATTGAGTTACAAATATGTGCCATTATTTAGGGTTTTTAGGGTCTTATGGGTCCCTATCTTGTGAAAAATGGTATACGGCTACCTCGTTTATGCATCTCGTATGGATCCACACGAGACACATCTCGTGTGGTTCCACACGAGACATATATCGTGTGGATATACACGAGACACATCTCGTGTAGATCCACACGAGACACATCTCGTGTAGATCCACAACCTACGGGAGGCATCAATGGCGTCACTAATTCAAGAACAAGCATAATTAGAAAATGTATGAAAATTAAGCTCCCAATTCTTAATTAATCTGATTCTTCATTGAAAGCTCTCCACCTAACTCTTCCCCTTTTCAGTTTTTCCAACCAAATCAATCATACGAGCAAGAAATGTGTTTCTGATTTTGACAAAGATATTGTGCTTACAGTTTGAATTTTGACTTGGGAAGAAATGGGGAATCGATTTATATGTATGAACAAGTAGGGTACATCTAATAATGGATCGAAGAGCAAGAGAATGGGTAGCCAATCTCAACGGAAGTTGGTGGCGACCGACGAGGAGCTTTTGCACCGGCAAGCTCTTTCTATGGCGAAGTGTGTCGTGGGCATATACACGAGATAAGGGAGAACATCTCGTGTATATACACACGAGACGGGCAAGGGCAAGGGCAAAATTGGATTTTTTCGTTCCCTGTATTTTTCGTTCCCTGTATTTAGTATTTACCCTATTTAGAGAACATAGGGAGTAAGGATTGTAGATATGTTTCTGGGACTTATAGTGCCTATTACATCTTTAATCGACTTGTCTCTGTGCCTATCCAAAACTATCAGTCAGGAAATTCAGCAGAGAAGAGCTAATATGTTACGTGTGAAGATGGGCTATCAACTCATAACCTATACTCCCTCCGTCCCATAATACCTTACCCGGTATACTCCCTCCGTCCCATAATACCTTACCCGATTAATACGAACTCAGTTCAACCAAGTTCAACTTTGATCAAACTTTAATATCAATTTACTTATCATAATAAAAATCTAAAAATTGTTATCCATAAAATAACCAAATGATTTATCAATAGCAATTATTAAAATTTCATTAGAATGAATAGATTGATATTAAAGTTTGGTCAAAGTTGAACTCGGTTGACTTACTACTATTCATACTGGGGAAGCTTTTATGGGACGGAGGGAGTAAGTCTCAAAATATTGGGTTTGACAGTATGATTGGTTCTCTTTTTATATCCATCAGAGCATATCAAATTTATTGAAGTACGGGTACTTAATGCTTTCTGGAAAGGTTCAATCTGAAGATACACAGAACAATTGGTAATTTGGTGATAAAATATTGCTGACAAGTAAGATAAAAAGACGGTTATCAGACTTGATATATACCTTCATTTAGAGACCCTAAGCTGGTCCTCTCGATAACCTTTAAGTCAATTGATGAAGAAGCTTTATGGAGCTTTACATTCTGGTGAAATGAGGGCATAAACAAGATTGTTTGTATTCCAAGCTCGACAGAGTTTCCAATACCATAAACTCCAATTAATGATCCGTTTGAACCTCTAACACCCTACTTCACCGGGGGGTTCATAGCAAGCGGAATTTTCTATTGCGCCTTGGCAGACATAATAGAACAGAGTAAGAAACTTATAGTAAAGGGCCATACGCAAAGCATAAGAATTCAAATAAGAAGGTTTTCTTTATTTCATTTTTTTTTTTTGTAAAAAAAAAAAGATACATTCTCTAGCAGGTACAGAAACTTGATTATGATGTCTGATTGGGGGAAGATTTACCAAACTATATGGACATTACCCCGGCCCCACATTATTGCCAAACCCTTGCTGTATATAATTCCGAGGTACATTTGAGTTAATACACAAATATAAACAGAGATTAGCCGTACAAATGCAAGCAAACATTTGAAACAATTAAAAATACCTTCGTGGGAGAGAATCATTCAAAGGGTCATTCCTAACTGGATCATGGCGTTTGTACCTAGCAATAAATGTATCTCAAACAGTCAATATTTGTATCTGAATATATCACAAGTAGCATTATGGGGGACTCGGGCTTCAGCTTGAAATGTCTTTGAGGAAGCAGTCAATTTCCTCTTCACTAGATAATCATGGATATTACATCCAGCCTATTATCCCAACAAAAAAATAGATAAATTTCATCAAAAATTCAAAACTCTAAGCGCACAACCGATTATAAGCAAAGAAAAAATACAAATGGTGATACAGTAAACTAACAAACACAAATGGATCACGTTTCTGTACCTTCAAGAGTATGTATCTTTTCTTAAAAACAATAATAATAACAAATGGAAACCTTTTTATTTAATTTCTTATGGTTTGCGTATATCCCTTTATTATGAGTTTCTTACTCTGTTCTATTCTGTCTGCTAAGCTGCAAGAAGGAAATTCGGTGTTGGAGATTACATTCAGGTGAAACAACGCATGACTAGGTTCGGAAAGAAGTTTAGAATGCTTCCGCGAGAATCGTTCGGATGGCTACGAGTCTGCTTCAAAAAACAATCCACTGAAACACATCTATCTACTGCATCCTACAACAATTAAAAATGTGGCCAATTTTTTTCAGTTGCAGCTTGAGTTAGTAAGGGAGATTCAAAGTGACAAAGAACAGCTACAATAGGATAGAACTTCCTCACCATGAGAGTCCTTATAGTTACATAGTCTGGATCCTTAACAAGAAAAGAGCTAATCAAAATCACTTTTCTCGCAAGTATCTTTGTCAACACCACCCAGGAGTATAAAACTTTATCGCTTTGGATGCTTGAAAGTTTGATAGCTGTAGGAATTAATAACAAAAAGCAAATAACAAATCTCATAAGATAGTGAACGATTTACATCTCAGCAATGAGGCATGTGTATTACCATCACAAGAGAGAACTCCAGAACTATTAAATTAAGGAGAAAAAGGCATCAGAAGGTATGCTAAGCTATCAATATAATCTTAGCAATAAGATAAAAATAAAAGCAGGTTATTCACATGCCTAAACAAATCAACGAGTAATATGAACTCTGGATGAGTATGCTCAAGAGAAAAGTTGAAACAAAAAATTGTAGAAGCATTGACTTTAGTAGTTTATACTGGATTATAACTCAAGCCTGATATGTTCTCAAGAGCACTCATGACATCTAACCCAGTATGATGAGCGGAGATTGCTATGTGGACAAAACCAGTTAAAACTAACTATTTAGAGACTCAAGTTGAATACCTGACAGGATCATCAAACTATCAGCAAGCTCAGGTTAAGGGTCTAAGTTCGTATGAATCAAGGCAAGATGCTTATGAAATATTGCATTCTGTAAACATAAAATTAACCTTTCGATACTGGGAAATCTTGTTTCCTCGTTGAACGGAATAATATGTAATGGGCCGAGCCCAATATTGTACTACGAGCCAAGGGGCCCAGCGGGCCCACCAAAGGACCAACTATGAAGAACCAGATCAAGATCAGGGTAAGGGCCCGTCTTACAACGGATGGCAGTCGTCGCCACTGAGCGACCAAGCCCATCCAAACGACGGGCCAATATTCCTTTTAACAAAGGTTTGGACCTCAGCCCGTCGATACGTCAGGAAGAGGTCGTCTCCAATGTGCCACGACCCACCTAACGACGAGCCTTCCAGCCGCGCCAAACTTATCTCTTACAACAGTGAGCGTCGTCATTGAACGACCAACTCTCAATGTCGTATGCTCATCGAAGTCATCTCTCGAAGAGACGACCTAATTGGACATACAGCTCCAGGTCGTCTCTTCTATTAAGTTTCTTCAGTAAGCTTGATTACTTAGCTAATTTGGGATAATGTCAGACCTACCACAGTGCTTTGTTACACGTGCAATCATGCAAACAGTAATAGCTCCAAAAGGCGTACAGGTTGACTTTCCCTTATAAGGCAAACTGCTTATCAGTGTCAGGTGTTGCAGTGTCCTTGCATAGACGGACCAGTCCCAGCATGACACGTGTACGCCTGGGAGATGGAGCTGATCCAACGGCTGGTAACCATCCAATCCAACGGCTCTGGTGAAAACCCTAATATCACTACTCCCACTATAAATAAGAGAATAACATCATGGACACAGGTAATGCTTTATTGCATATTTACGTACTCCTACACTCTCCATACCATTTTTCCACCTTCCTCAGTCCATCATCTTACTCTCACGCCGGAGGGGCTTGCCGGAAGACCCCCGGCGCAGTTTCACTGTTATTTCTTGTGGTGTGCAAATCACGAAGCTAGCTCAATCATTCGTTGGACCCCAGAACTGAGCCCACCACGCTTTCCTGCGCGATCAGATTGGTTCCATTGCCGGGAACGTGGTTAGTGATCTCCAGCAAAAGAAATACAGCCAGAGAAGCCCGGAAAAATGGTGTCAGATGGTCACACGGCCAGCAAGTCAACCGGAGATGAGGGCGTACCTCCTCCTCAACAAGAAAACCCTAGAGCACCCTCTCCACCTAGGAACCCCAATTTAAGGGTTACCAGGTCACAAGGGGTGGTTGATGACACAGGCCTTCAAACAGCTAGAAAAAGGGAGAAGAGACAAGCTCCAGAGAGACAGCGACGACCTCCCCTGGAGAGGAGACCTGAGGTAGCTGCTGAACGTCGTGTGGGAGGCCCATCTAACCCGCACCTTGACAGAGCCGCTTTCCTCGTCGAGAGGTCAAATGCCCTGAAAGAATTCCTGCAAATTCAAGACGAGCTCATCCAAATGGCAGCGCCACAAGCCCCACAGGCGTCCCACCATACTGTCTCGTCTGGAAGAAGAAGGAACCGGAGGAGAGAGGGTCGTCGAGATGACGTCGTCACTGGAGAAGAACGAGTGGTACCCCAAATTGACCTCAGAGACCACATTAATCAACGCCGTAGCGAAGGAGCGCCCTTCCAACAACGACGGGAGGGAGAGATAGACGCTCGTAGAATCATGGCAGTTGAAAATCCAGAAGCAAATCAGAACCAAGCGATTCAAGGTCGTCTACGGACACCCTCGTTGAGAAACGAACGGGCGCCGAGCTATAAGGAGAGAACACGAACTCCCCCCGTCATGAACGAGAGGCATCCAGATCGTACAGACCAACTCCGTCAACGAGCTACGGAGGGGAGAGATCCATCTCACGACGACTCGCTCCCCCAGAGAGGCAACGATCCAATATCGTCGCAGGGGGCCTCGTCGAATAGGATCCCCAGTAGGCCCGGCGAGAGAGGTGGACATGAGAGAATTCTTGAGACTAAAGCGTCAGGTGGAGGAGTTGACGAACAAAAGAAATAAGATGGATAGCGACGACTCAGAAGATGATGGCGGCACTATGAATCCCTTGGCACCCTGGATGTTAGAAACGGGACCCCCAGAGCCAGGCTTTAAACTTCCCGACCTAAAACAATACGACGGCTCTACCAGCGCTATTGACCCCATACAACACCTTGAGGCACAGATGTACGTAGTGGCAAGAGCTTCAGGCCACGACGACATCATGTGTAACGCCCTTACGAGCACACTGATCGACGCTGCTCTAAGATGGTTCAAAAGCCTACCAAAGGGAAGTATTGAGTCGTGGAAACAAATGCGAAAAAAGTTTTTGGGAAGGTTTGCAACGGCGGGAGAACGTCGTAAAACAGTCAACGATCTCAGTAACATTTCACAAGGAGCTAGTGAAAGCTCTATGAGCTATTTCAAGAGGCTTAAGAAATTGGTTGACCAAATTGATGAAGACCTGACTGACAGGAAAATTATAAATTGTTTCAGACACGGTGTTGTTTCCTCTACTCTGGACTACGAGCTGCAAGTCCACCCAGCCAAGTCCCGAAAAGACCTTTATGCCAAAGCATACGCTGTCGCCGAGGCTGAGGAAAGGAAGCTACAACGAGAGGGAAAGGCTATCGACGAGGTGGAAACGGCAAAATCCAAAAAAGACAAGGCTGGAGACAAGGAGAAGAACAAACAAGTGAAGGCCGAAAAAGTCCCAGAGTCTTACACTCCACTGACCGTGTCTAGAGCAAAAATTTTGAGCAATGTGGACTTTGGCCTGGCGCCGAAGATGAACCCCAATGGGAAGGGGAAGAAAAACATGAACAAGTACATAAGGAATGTTTCAGTTTGAAGAAAATCATCCAGAGATGGATCGACGATGGTCGTCTCCAGGAGTACATAAGGAAGGATCGTCAAGCAGCCAACACTCGAGTTGCCAACGACGGCCCTCCAGAGAGGCAGCCAAGGATGGTCTTGGTTATTTACGAAGAGACGAGCAAGAATCGGATAAAAGCGCCATCTACCATCTCAAGAAAGCCCCGCATGTCCCCCACAAGTCGGAGGTTCCAAACGACGTAATAAGCTTTTTTCCCTACGAGTTAGCAGCTAACCCATTGGCTCGTCAACAGACGCTGGTCATTCCCGGTTACATTGACAACTGTGAGTCAAGGAGAATTTTGATTGATACTGGAGCGGCGAAGACATTGTTTTACAACGTCTACGAAAGGATGGGTCTACCCGACAGTCGCCTAAGTCCCTACTTAGGTCGTGCGGAGGGATTCACCAACCATAGGGTCGACGCCTTGAGGCCAGATTGACCTTCCGGTTGACATCGGAGAACATCCTTTGAGAACCATCAAAACAGTGACTTTTATTGTGATCGACGTCGTCAGTGACTACCATGCAATCCTTGGCCAACCTGGTCAAGCCGCTTTGGGGATCGTCGCCTCAGTTCCCCACCAACGAGTCAAATTTCCTTCACGCGCTGGAGTGGGATGTGTGTTGGGGACGGCCCCAGAATTCCTAGAGCACGTGCTGAAGGCAAAGCGGACCATTGAAATCGACGACCCAGATCACAGTATGAAGCTCTCCAAATCTGTCAAACAAACGACGACCTCGTACGCTGGCATCTCGACAATCAAGTGTGTAGACGACCCTGACTTCTTTGAGGAGGTATTCATGGACGACCAAGCTGCAGAGCCACAACTTTTGGTCGCCCAAGAATCGGGGGCCGAGCTGGATAGATTGATTGACGACGAGGTACCAAATCTGACGCCTGAAGCAAGAAGAAAAATTAAAGAGATTGTCATTGAATCCATGGACTTTAGGGACGACGCCCCTGAGATGAAACCGGTGACGAGCTAGTTGAACTGGTCATTAACCCTGACTATCCAGAGCAGAAAATCAAACTGGGGTCTCAGTTATGCACTGAGGAGAGGGAAGAGATAATCTCCCAACTCAAACAGAACCTCGATGTTTTTGCCTGGAAAGTGGAAGACATGAAGGGAATTAGAGAGGACGTGGCAGTTCATAGGCTCGGAGTGAACCCTACCATGAAGTTCAAAGAACAAAGGTGCCGAGTTTTTTCAACCGAAAAAGAGATTGCTATAAAACAAGAGATTGAGAAGTTGCTGAGGGCTGGAATTATTGTGAACGCTGGGTTCACGACTTGGTTGGCTAATGTGGTTCTAGTGAAAAAAACCAAATGGGAAGTGGAGACTCTGCGTAGATTTCACTGATCTGAACCTGGCATGCCCCAAGGATAGTTACCCCTTGCCCAGGATCGACAAGCTCGTCGACTCTGTGGCCGGACATACAACTCTGAGCTTCCTCGACGCATACTCTGGCTATCATTATAAAGATGGCCGAAGAGGATATTCCAAGAGAACGGCCTTTTCGAGGCTGCGGGGGAACTTACTGTTACACGAAGATGCCCTTTGGGCTCAAAAGCGCCGGGGCCACATACCAAAGGATGATTAACAAGGTTTTCAAAGATCAGATTGGCGACAACCTGGAGGCATACGTTGACGACATGGTTGTCAAATCCAAGAAGAGGAAGCACGTCGACGACCTCCAGCAGACTTTCACCAATCTACGAGCTAATGATATGGTTCTCAACCCAGCTAAGTGCGTTTTTGGAGTTGCGGCGGGAAAATTTCGGGATTTATGCTCTCGCTACGAGGAATCGAAGCCAATCCCAGAAAAATCAAGGCTTTGATTGACATGGCGAGCCTACGAGCAGCAAGGAGGTTCAACGCCTGAATGGACGAGTAGCGGCCTTAGGTCGTTTCATTGCCAAGTCTGCCGAAAGGTCGCTTCCCTTTTTCAAGGCTCTCCGAGGTGCTAAGGATTTCAAATGGACGGAAGAGTGTTCCCAGTCATTTAAACAGCTGAAAGAGTATCTTGGCTCCCCACCCTCCTCCTCAGAAACCCCGTCGCGGGGAGAAGATCTCTACGTTTATCTCTCAGCAAGTGACAAGGCCGTCGCCGCGGTGTTGGTTAGGGAGGAGGATGGAACACAGAGGCCAGTTTACTATGTTAGTAAAGCTTTGACGGATGTGGAAACCCGCTATTTCAACGCGGAGAAAATCGCTTATGCTCTCGTCATCACGGCCACGAAAGCTACGAGCTTACTTCTCCGCTCATCCCATCGTTGTTTACACCGACGCCCCACTGCGAAAGATACTACACCGACCCGAAAGCTCCGGTCGTCTACTCAATTGGAGCATTGAGCTAACAGAATTTGACATTTGTTATATGGCAAGAAAGGCTCTACAAGCACAGACCCTAGCAGACTTCCTAGTTGAAACGTCGTTCACTACTGACGACGATCAAAGGCCGCGAGAAGAAAGTGAGCAAGGGAAAGGAAAGTCGGCGACGACCAACGGCGAGTTAGTTTTGCCCATGGGATGTTGGAAAATCTATTCAGACGGGTCGGCAACCAGAAATCTGAGTGGGGCAGGGATCGTTCTTGTCGAACCGAAAAGCGGAACAGTCTTTGAGGAAGTGTTAAGATTCAGATTCCAAGCATCAAACAATCAAGCGGAGTACGAAGCACTCATAGCAGCCATTGAATATGCCAAGTGCTTTGGAGCCAACAAAATTGCAGCTTTTTGTGACTCTCAATTAATCGTGAACCAGGTCCGCGGCGACTACCAGGTCGTCGACTCAACCCTTCAGAAGTACCATGCTTTGGTCGGCGAATTGGTTCAGGGATTGGAATTTTGGGTCATCCAGAGAATTGCTCGTGAAAACAATGAGCACGCCGACTTACTCTCCAAACTGGCGACAGATCAACTCCCTGAAGACGAGCATGGCCACCATTTGGCCTATCTCGACCAACCAGCTTACGAGCGAGTAAAGATCATGTGTGTAGGAGACGACCCGAAGTGTTGGATCGACGAGCTCAAGGCGTTTATTGAAAAAGATGAATTGCCATCTGACGAGGTCTTGGCGCGGCAGATCAAGAGAAAGGCGACCAGGTTCACGGTCGTAGAAGGAGAGCTGTACAGACGATCTATCACCAGACCATTGTTAAAATGCGTCCACCCTGACAATGTCGTACCATTACTTTTTGAGGTACATCAAGGAGAGTGCGGAGGCCACCCTGGGGCCCGCACATTGGCTGATAAGTTAATTACCATGGGATACTACTGGCCCCACCTCCGTGAAGATGCAAAACAGTTTGTGAGAAAGTGTGATACCTGCCAGCGTTTCGCCGACCTCCCCAAACTCCCTACGACCGAGCAAACCCCTGTCATGGCTGCTTGGCCGTTTGATATGTGGGGCGTTGATCTAATTGGGCCTTTTCCACGAGCCGAGGAGGAGTTAAATACGTGATCGTGGCGGTTGACTACTTTTCAAAATGGGTGGAGGCCAAGGCCTTAAACAAAATTACTGAGAACAATGCCCTAAGCTTCATCCATGATTCGATCTGGTGTCGCTTTGGAATCCCAAGGGTAATTGTTTCGGACAACGGCCTGCAGTTTTCGAGGAAATTTGAGCAAGAATTGAACAGAATGGGCGTCAAACACTCTAAGTCGTTTGTTGCCTATCCCCAAGGCAACGGGCAGTGAAGCGGCAAACAAGCTCGTCTTATGCCTTGTGTAAAAATCTTGAGGGACGCGGCACAAGATGGTTGGACGAACTACCTTCGGCTGCAGGCGATCCGCACAACCACCGGGGGCCTACGGGGAAACCCCATTGCTTTGGCTTATGGCTCGAGGCCGTGGCTCCCGCCGAGCTTCGGCTTCCAACGATCGAGTTGCTCTCTACGATGTAGAAAAGAATATCCATAGCAGGCAGTCGACTGGACCTTGTCGACGAGCGAAGATTAGACGCCCAGCTAAGGATGGAGAATTACAAAAAGAAAACCAAGGCTTACCACGACAAGAAGGTGAAGAAAAGGTTCTTTAAAATCGGCGATCATGTTCTTAGAAAGATTGAAGCGACGGGACTCAAAGCCCGTCAAAACAAACTGTCTCCCAACTGGGAAGGACCATATATCGTCACTAGTGTGGTCAGAGAAGGAACCTACCGCCTAGCCAAGCCAAACGGTGAACGTCTTAAGCATCCATGGCATGCCAACCACCTTATGAAGTACTACTTTTGAGACCGTCGTCATCAATAACACCCAACGCCCTCAGGGCACCCTATCTGTGGTTCTTAGTTAAAACTTTTATTGTCACTTTGTGAAAATTCTGGAAGTCTGTATTTTTGAAAGTTGTAAGGGATAATTTATAAATCCCAGGAGTCTTGTAAAACGACAGAGTTGTCAATGTACGATCGTTGAACTGAAACCATCAATGGAAACTCATCGCTTCTCTGAAACTCGTCCATTACATACTCAAGCTTAGAACGGTTGAAGCCTGACTTCAACCCTCACAACTACTTTGATCAAGTATAAAGATCAGTCAAAGCAAAGACTTTGGCACTTACACTCACATTAGCCAAGTATAAAGGTTAGACGAAGCCAGACTTCGTCGAACGCTATAACGGAATAAGACGACTCGTCCATGGAGTCTTGCCTACGAGCAAAAACCTACGAGCTTTTGTACTATTCCTACGAGCCTTTGAGAAGTTGAGAAAATACAAGAGCGAACAAGCGTTGGCCACAATAGGACGACCTAAGTTCTGGTCGTCACTCACGACGACCATTCACACTTGTCCTCAAACTTACTCATCAAAATAAAGTTATCACATGCTACCTACGTTAACATAGATTAACAAACAGAAAGCAAAAGCATTGGATAAACTTACATAAAACAAGTAAACATTGTACGTACGACCCCCTCCAAATGACGAGGAAACAGGTCGATTGTATTACAAAAAATTAATACTGTTTTAGGACAATGTTTGGAACCACCACCAAACCAAATTGAAACATTGTTTAAAACAACCAAATCAAATTGGAACATTGTTTGGGACATTACAAAACATTTTAAAGAAATCAATCACTGGGGGTCAACACCGGCATTGGACGGAACTTCATCGGGATCGGGGCCGTCTTCGACGAAATGAGCATAATAGGCGTCGAAGTTTCTCGGGACGACAGCAGGAATAGGCCACTCTTCCTTCCCGACCTTTGCGTCATCTTCCCTAATGATAAGGAGGTCATTATCAGTGTAAGGGACGAGGGGATGAACCATACGAGCTTCGTCGTCGTGTGCTCCTTCAGTACAGAGGTCGGCCAACTGTCGAACAGAGAGAAGGTCTTTCGTCGTAGGATCCAACAAGAGCCGCCTAGCCATGTGCTTAGCCCCATCCTTGAAAAATCCACTAGCATGCTTGGTAATCAATTGGAGGCATTCAGCACTCTTCTTGAACTCGTCGACGACGTCAAGTCCAGCTTTGGTCAAGGCAGCTTCATGGTTCGTTTTCATTCCTTCAATCTGGGCAAGAGCGGAGTCAAAGCTGGCCGTCGCCTTCTGGAGCTTGTTCTCACAAACGCGAAGACCGTCCTGAAACACCTTCGAGTCGGCTTCAGCTTTGGCCTTCCCTTCCTTCAAAGCTTCAACCTCCTTCAAAAGATCATTCTTCTGACCCATCAAGAGCTCATAGGCAGTGGTAAGCTCACCCACGTTGGTTTCCGCCTCCTTCAATTTCTGCTCCGCCGTCCCCTTGTCGCCGACGGCCTTAATTAGTTGCTCATTGCCCCGAAGCTTGGCGTCAAGACAATCTCTATAATCAGCAGTCATTGCATCCATCATCGACGATAGTTGCCACAACAAAATTATTAACCCAAGTGTAAAAAGACGGGAAGAAACACAAATTTAAATTTGAAATACCTCAGTCTGAATCAGCCCAAGACGAGCATGGAAGGTCTCAGGAGAAAGTTTAGCTTCCCTCATCCGACGGGTCAACTCAACGTCCCGGCCGCGCCTTGTCAGGGCCGTCCCCAACAACAGCGGATTGCCATTCCTTAACAGATAGGGGATCCCAGCTATTGGGGAGGCTTTGGCAATCAAGGCCGCCATCTCTTTGGCCTTCGCCTTAGACAAGGCCGCTGAAGACGAGCCTGGAGCATCGGCTCTTGGAGTGGAGGGATCCGACGAGCTAGGAGGATCGTCGTTGTTTTTATTATTCTTGCTCCTTCTCCCCTCAGAGCCGGCATGATGATATTTTCTCTTCCTGGAGACCTGGACGCCGGCCTCACCCATTTCAGGGTTTGAGTCAGTGCTCCCCACCGTCTCCACAGCATTGTGCCCGGCCTCGTCGGCAGCGACCATTTGGGCTCCCAAAGCTTCCACACTTACATCAGCCTCAATCCCAACAGCTCTCTCAGGCGCGTCAACAATGGCTTGACGACCTCTAGTGTGTTGAGCCCCCCAGCGACGGGCTCTCTCTCAATCATGGGAATGGCTCCCTCAGGGTCTTTTGGAAGTTCATCATTCCTCGTCGCCATCTTCTCCTGACGATCAACGATGGCGTGGGTGACGGCCCTGTCTTTTTTCTTGGTCCCCCTATCGCTAGCTCGGATGGCTCCGTCCATTATCCTCTTTTCAATTCTGTCTACGTCGGACTGAGTAAGAACTGCAAAAAGACAAAGTAAAAAAGGATTAGTTTTATTCACGACGAGACGAGAGACAAGTATAAGAATTGAGAAAAGGTTTCAGGAACCCAACCCCCATTCATCTGTAAGTTTTCACAACACTCTTCGGGACGGCTAACGCGCGACGCCGCGCAAGTCACACAATTATCTTTAAAAGCAAACTCATTGTGGACGACCCAGACGGGATAGCGGGCATCCAAACCTATCTTCACCAAGGGTTCAGGCCCCATTGCCGGCTTAGACATCATGCCGGTCCTGATATATCTCCACTGAGAGGCCTCTATGTCTTTGTACGAGACCCATCCAAGATCCGGTAAATCATCAATCTTTTTCTTTAGCTCCTCGGCCCACGGAGCTTGGAAGATGTACTTATCAGCGACGACCTTGTTACCCGCTGGAAAAGGAAACTGCCATCCCACTCGGCTTTCCACCAAAATCAGATGGTTCTCCCAACCATACACCTTGTTGGGGATATCCAAGAAAAAGTTCTTTGTGTTTTTGATCAAAGACACACTCACTATAGACTTCCCTTTGTCTTTGGAGGTACTCCTGGCCACCCGGTAGTATTGACGGAACACTTTATTGTATGGCTCGTAGCCAAGAAATCTACAGACGATGGCAAAGCTGGATAAGATTATGATGGTGTTGGCACTAACCTCCATGGGCACACAGGCTGAGTCCTCCAAGAATTCATTGATAAAGGGGTCTAGAGGCAACCTCAATCCAAATTCAAATTGTTTATAGAAAAAGGCCACCTTCTCCTTGCTAGCTAAAAGGGACTGACGACGGGGCTCATACTCCGCCAAGCTGAGATGCTCCAGCTTATAGGTCGAAGCTTGGACTCTGTACGACCCTCGTAGAACGTCGATCATTTGCTTCCCAACATCCGACTTCCTGAGCTCGATTTTGGGTATAGCCCAATTCCCTCCTGTCCCACCTCCAAATTCACTGTCAGTTGATCCAACTCGTACAAATGTGTGATAGGCTTTAGCTGCCTGATTGCCCCTTGCACTTGTGCTCGGCTCGTTTGCTTCTGGGGCCGGTCGGCTAGGACGCCCGTCGTGATCCATGTCTACAAAACAAGGAGAAAGAAAGGGGGAATCAGTCCTAACTTCAACAGGCGACGACCTACCTAGGGGCGACCTAGATTCCTCTAAAATCAAATCCCTAAGTGAATCACGACGGGACAAATAGTAGTGGGTCTTGATGTGGTTGGGCAGATCGTTCATCGACCTAAAAGGGGTTATCATTGGATCTCCATCCTCAAAATCACCTAGAGCCTCACCTTCTGGGAATCCCAAAGGCTCGTCTTCAAAATTGAACTTAATCAAGATCAAGGAACATTCAGACAACGGAATCTCTCTCCAAACCCCTTGGCACATTTGTAAACCCTTTGATTTAGTCCAAAACCGAATTTAACACCTCTCTCAAAGCTGATGGTTCTGGGCCCCATGACTCTAAGCTCCAAAGCCCCAAAGAAAACCCAAAAAATGAAGAATAAATGAAGAAATTACCTGGTAAAGGGGTGGAAGATATGCTCTCCGATGAATTTTCCGGTGGAAGATCAAAGAAATCTCTTATCCAAGCTCCCAGGTGCCTTACAAACGGAGTTGCCAGAGCAGTTACGGCCGCCAGAGACGGTGGTTCTTTCTCGCCGGAGTTCTTTCTGTTGGTTGCCGGAAATCGCCTCTTGCTGCTTTGCTCTCACTGATCAGAGGTGTGGAAAGTTCGAAATGTAGGAGGGAGGAGGTTTTTATATGTGAAGAATATGAAGGGTCTGTGTTTGGGAACCCAAACGGCGGAATGATGAGGGGCATTAAATACCCTCTGCAACTTCCGAGGAGAATGTCCCCTCAAAGAACACGTGTCAACTGATGGAGAAATCCCAACCATCCACGTCATCAATACTGACGTCACCATAATTCAAAATTCAAACTGACGGTTGTACGGCCAGCCTTGGAGGGAAAACGACAACTCCTGGCCCGTCAAGACGACCATGAGTTGGGGGCCACTGAACGGAATAATATGTAATGGGCCGAGCCCAATATTGTACTACGAGCCAAGGGGCCCAGCGGGCCCACCAAAGGACCAACTATGAAGAACCAGATCAAGATCAGGGTAAGGGCCCGTCTTACAACGGATGGCAGTCGTCGCCACTGAGCGACCAAGCCCATCCAAACGACGGGCCAATATTCCTTTTAACAAAGGTTTGGACCTCAGCCCGTCGATACGTCAGGAAGAGGTCGTCTCCAATGTGCCACGACCCACCTAACGGCGAGCCTTCCAGCCGCGCCAAACTTATCTCTTACAACAGTGAGCGTCGTCATTGAACGACCAACTCTCAATGTCGTATGCTCGTCGAAGTCATCTCTCAAAGAGACGACCTAATTGGACATACAGCTCCAGGTCGTCTCTTCTATTAAGTTTCTTCAGTAAGCTTGATTACTTAGCTAATTTGGGATAATGTCAGACCTACCACAGTGCTTTGTTACACGTGCAATCATACAAACAGTAATAGCTCCAAAAGGCGTACATGTTGACTTTCCCTTATAAGGCAAACTGCTTATCAGTGTCAGGTGTTGCAGTGTCCTTGCATGGGAGACGGACTGGGCCCCAAGATGACACGTGTACGCCTGGGAGATGGAGCTGATCCAACGGCTGGTAACCATCCAATCCAACGGCTCTGGTGAAAACCCTAATATCACTACTCCCACTATAATTAAGAGAATAACATCATGGACACAGGTAATGCTTTATTGCATATTTACGTACTCCTACACTCTCCATACCATTTTTCCACCTTCCTCAGTCCATCATCTTACTCTCACGCCGGAGGGGCTTGCCGGAAGACCCCCGGCGCAGTTTCACTGTTATTTCTTGTGGTGTGCAGATCACGAAGCTAGCTCAATCATTCGCTGGACCCCAGAACTGAGCCCACCACGCTTTCCTGCGCGATCACTCGTCATATGCAATACCTGACACCGGATTGACTCATCAATTATTCAACTATGTGACTGAAAGATGTAGATAAGGTGCAGCATATATGGTTTAGCGAGCACATAAGGTTGTGTTTGAAGATAAAACAAGCATGTGGTTCTTCTGGTTTATCCTTCAACTCCTGTAGCCACTGTTTGGAAAGGAAACACACTACGCACATCAGCGTATTGGTTTTATTCATTAGTTCATAAACAAAATATAGCCTTTCTGAATCATAAACAGTGTTTAGCTAGAGTTTAACCCCATTATCATAAGTGATGCACAGTATCTTCTTCATTAGACAAGTGTGTAACCTGGAAGATAGGTTCGGAAAGTGCAGTTATCAAGATCTCATATATGATTTAAGAAGTTGTTAATAATTCCTCTGGAATCATTTAGATGACCCGGCGTTCGCTCCAACTAATCAAAGCCCACTGGAACACATCAATCTGCTGCATCCTACAACAAAGAATGTGGCCAAAAAATCAGTTGCACCTTAAATTAGTAAGAGCGACTCAAAGTAAAATTGAACAGCTACAATAGGAAAGAATTGCCTCACCATAAGAGTCCTTCAAGTTACATAGTCTAGATCTCTAGCAAGAAATGAGCTAAAATATTCTTTTCTTGCATAACTTTGTCAAGGCCTCCCCAAGAGTATAGAACTTTATCATTTTGGATGCCTGAAAGTTCGATAAATGTAGGCATTAATAGAAACAAGCAAATAACAAAATCTCATAAGATAGAGTATTCGAATGAATTACTTCTCAGCAATGAGGAATGGGTATTGCCATTGCAAGAGAGAGCTCCAGAAGTGTTGAATTCAGGAGAAAAGGCATCAGAGGCATGCGCAATTATCAGGTTATACCTAGCAGTAAGACAAAAATAAAATCAAGTTATTCACATGCTTAAGGAGATCCTAAATAAATCTACGAGTAATTTGAACTTTGGATCAGTATGCGCAAGAGAAATGTTGAAACAAATGGAAAATTGCAGAAGCATTGACTTCCCTAGCTCATTTCATGTATACAACTTGAGTGTCTAAATGCTAATATTTAGTTTCAATTGTTTTTTTTTCAAAGCAGTCTCCGCTCATCATATTGGGCTAGATATCATGAGGGCTTTTGAGAACATAGCAGGCTTGAATTCTAATCCAGTAGAAGCTAGGGAAGTCAATGCTTCTGCAATTTTCCATTTGTTTCAACATTTCTCTTGCGCATACTGATCCAAAGTTCAAATTACTCGTAGATTTATTTAGGATCTCCTTAAGCATGTGAATAACTTGATTTTATTTTTGTCTTACTGCTAGGTATAACCTGATAATTGCGCATGCCTCTGATGCCTTTTCTCCTGAATTCAACACTTCTGGAGCTCTCTCTTGCAATGGCAATACCCATTCCTCATTGCTGAGAAGTAATTCGTTCGAATACTCTATCTTATGAGATTTTGTTATTTGCTTGTTTCTATTAATGCCTACATTTATCGAACTTTCAGGCATCCAAAATGATAAAGTTCTATACTCTTGGGGAGACCTTGACAAAGTTATGCAAGAAAAGAATATTTTAGCTCATTTCTTGCTAGAGATCTAGACTGTGTTCTCAAAAGCCCTCATGATATCTAGCCCAATATGATGAGCGGAGACTGCTTTGAAAAAAAAAAACAATTGAAACTAAATATTAGCATTTAGACACTCAAGTTGTATACATGATGACTGGTCCTCAAACAATCAGCACATTCAGATAAAGAGTATAAGTTTGTATATACCAAGGTAATATGCTTATTATACGGTGCTCTGTAAAGATTATATTAACCTTTCGATACTAAGAAATCTTGTTGCCTCATCATATGCATTACCTGACAGGATGAACTAATCATTTACGTGACTGGAAATAAGTTGCAGCGTATCTGGTTTAGCGAGCTCAGATTCAACCTCTGTGGCTACTGTTTGGCAAAGGAACAAAGTACAGGTACATCTGCATATAGTTTTATCCAATAGTTCATATGCAAAATATTAAATGATACTGTGCAATAATAAACTCAACCTCGAATCGCACAAGAGTGGCAATCAGAGGAAGCGCTGCATCTAGCTTTTCTCAATCATAAACAAGGTTTAGCTAGAGTTTAACTTAATTATCATGACTGATGCACAATATCTTCTTCCTTAGACAAGTGTGTAACCTGGAAGATAGGCTCAGAAAGTGCAGTTATCAAGATCACATATATGTTTTAAGAAGTTGTTAATACTTTCGTGACTATCTGCTGCATCCTACAACAAAGAATGTGGCCATAAAAAATCAGTTGCACCTTAAGTTAGTAAGACCAACTCAAATTGTGATATCTGTAGGCGTTAATAAAAGCAAGCATATAAGAAAATATGATAAGATAGAGTATACAAACATATTACATATAAGCAATGACATGGAGAAAAGGGAGAACTCCAGAGCTGATGAGAAAGGGAGAAAGGCATCAGAAGAGAGGTTGTTGACTGGACCATGGAAAACGCAGAGATTGAAGTTTCCTTCTGGAAAACGATGTGATTTTATGTAATGAATCTAATTTAGTTCAGAAAACTTCATTTTACCTACACCAGGTTAACCCCAGGATGCTTAGATCAAACAAATGCAGACAAACAATGATAAAGTGTCTGTATAGATAAATGAACACCATAAATCTAGTTTAAGGGATTCACCAAATCTGAAATAGCGAAGCTTGAAAAGAGTCCTTAATCTCATTTGCTGCTAAAGCTATAATTTCAATCACTTGACTGATATCAGGAGGGGGCAAGATTTCCTCTAATCCTGCAAGTCGATGCATGTCTCATGACTCAAAAGAGAAAATTAAGCAGTGGTAACATTTGAGAAGAACTTTCAATCATTTTGCTTGTGATTGATGTCAAAAAAATGCACAGTGAATCTCTTGCATACATAAGCCATTAGATCCAAGAAAGAACATGAACCATAATTATGCTGTAATTTCATCAGGGATCCTTCATGCTCGTGCAGTGGCGAGGCCACCCCAAGGTCATATGATCCCCTTGAATTTTGAAATGTGACACTTAGTACCTTAAATTTTGGAGAAAATAGTTTTGTATTGCTAAAAATTATGCTTTTGACCCCCTTCAAATTAAGTAAAAATTACAATAAAATACTTTTTTTGACCCCCTTGCGAAAAATTTCTAGCTTCGCGCCACTGTGCTCGTGAACAAGTAACTGTGTGGTTTCCATAGGATTAAATCACACTAAGCAGGTCAAAGGGTTGAAAAATAAGGAGAAATACTAAAGAGATGATGTTAACGAGGAGAGAATTATGTCACATATAAAACAGTGGTGGGGAAGAGAAAAGGTACAAATTGATTATAAAGCTGAAGAAACGCAAATCATGTACCAACCACAACCAGTCATCCCCATTGCCTAACCCATGTACCCATCACAGTATCCGCATATCACCAGCACATACAAATATAACTGCCCAACCCTGCAAAAGTAACTAGAATCTCATGTTTATATATTTTTCCAAATTCTTGAATGTCCAGTGTCCATAATAGCTGCTAGTTGCAGACATCACTTAAGAAATTTTCCCATGTCTTATAGAGATATGTGACCTTATCCTTATCTTCTTTTTCTAATTTCTAGTCTCGTATCATCAAATCTCAAATTCAAAACAGCTAAATTGGGTGACATGTAAGGGTAATATTAACATAATTCAAAAAATGAAGGTTTGAATCTCACTTATCCTCAGAAGCATGAGTCCTTGATCTGATGGTAGAAGATTGTAAAACCACAGGAATGAAGCCTCTCCAGATTACTGTTTGAGAAGCGTACTAATCCCTCATAAGAGATTATGGAAAAGCCCTTGAAAAAATGCCAAATTGCACAGACAAGCAGATAAAAGGAAAAGACTAAAAATATGAATAAGTGCCAGAAAACTAAACACGAAGTTGTATCTAAACTCGAGACAATCACCATAATTTGTCATCATATAAGCTCTCCAATGAATCACTGAATAGCAAACTGCTAACTTAACATAAAGTCTTCTACTCACATTAATTTTTAAGTCCGACTTTTCAATATCATCGAAGTTGACGGAGTTACAAATGTAAGAAGTCCCAAAAACAGACCCTGTTTTTAAAATAAAAACGAAAGGAGAATTTGTAATGAGTGCATCATGAACTCGCAATTAGTTGAATATTAAAATTTACTGCACACTATTGACGCTTTAGTTAAGTGAGTGCAACTAGTAGACAATGATGATGAGATGACCAGTTTTGCCTAACACAGCAACTGATACAGGGAAGATGTGAAACTATTTTGGGGACATAGGGAGTAAGGATTGTAGATATGTTTCTGGAACTTAAAGTACCTATTCCTACTTTAATCGACTAGTTTCTATGCCTATCCAAAACTATCAGTCAGGAAATTCAGCGAGAAAAGCTAATATACGTATGAAGATGGGCTATCAACTCATAATCTGCGAGTCTCAAAATATTGGGTTTGGCACTATGATTGGTTCTCCTTTAATAAATATCAGAGCATGATGTGGAGCAAATATATTGAAAGTATGAGTATGTCACCAATGTTTTCTGGAAAGGTTCAATCTGAAGATATACAAAACGATAGATTCATTTGGTGATAAAATATTACTGACAAGTAAGATAAAAAGATGGCTATCAGACTTAATGTATACCTTCATTTAGAGACCTTAAGTTGGTCCTCACGATTAACTTGAAGTCAATTAAAGAAGAAGCTTTATGGAGCTATACATTCTAGTGAAACGAGGGCATAAACAGGATTGTCTGTACTCCAACCTCGACACAGTTTCCAATGCCATAAACTCCAATTAGTGATCCGTTTGAACCTCCAACACCCGAGTTCACCAGGGGGATCATAGCACGCGGAATTTCCTGCTGCAGCTTGGCAGACACAATAGAACAGAGTAAGAAACTCATATTAAAGGGTCATACGCAAAGCATAAGAATTCAAATAAGAAAGTTTTCTTTCTTTTTTTTTTAAAAAAAAAAAAAAAGATACATACTCTTGCAGGTACTGAAACTTTATTATGATGCCTGATTGGAGGAAGATTTACCAAACTATATGGATCCGACTCCGGGCCCACATTGCTTCTTAACCCTTGCTGTATATAATTTCGAGGTACAGTTGTGTTAAACACACAAATATAAATAGAGATTGGAAGTACAAATGCAAGCAAACATTTGAAAGTGAAACAATTAATAATACCTTCGTGAGAGAATCATTTAAAGGGTCATTCCTAACTGGATCATGGCGTTTGTGCCTAGCAATAAATGTATCTCAAAAGATCATCCACTGAATAAAAACCCACGAGGAGCATAAATGGCTGGAAAATAAACAATATTTGATAAATGGCTTTGAGCTAGCATTCCAAAAATCAGTTGCTATAAGAAGTTGTTAATACTTTCGCGACTATCTGCTGCATCCTGCAACAAAGAATACAAAAATCAGTTGCAACTTAGGTTAGTAAGAGCGACTCATAGTGACAACGAACAGCTACAATAGGATAGAATCGCCTCACCAGAGGTATAGGACTTTATCACTTAGGATCGTGAAATTTTGATATCTGTAGGCATTAATAAAAGCAAGCAAATAAGAAAATGTTATAAGATAGAGTATACAAACATATTACATATAAGCAATGAAGCGGAGAAAAGGGAGAACTCCAGAACTGGTGAAAAAGGGAGAAAAGGCATGAGAAAGGAAGCTGTTGACTGCACGGTGGAAAATGCGGAGATTGAAGTTTCCTCTTTGACTATGCGCAACCATCATGTTTTAAGTAGATCAGAAAGCATTTTTTTGTGCAGTTCGAATAGGCAAGTCATATAAATGAACAATTTTACACATATACAACTGTTCTAAGTTCTAGAAGTAGTTTCATCAGACATCATCAGCTTCATTTCCATGTTAAATATCAGTTCTATAGAAATCTATCCTTAAACAAAACCTAACAGTAACAAGTAGAGCCGAAAAAACAAGAGACATGATTCTCTCTCTATTTATTTACAAATCCGGACCGACCTATCATAACCTAGGTCATATCAAATCGAATATCGCAACAAGAATCTAACAATTCTTACTAACCAATGCAATTGCTCTAAATTAATCAATCACGGAATGCAACAATACTGAAAACATAACAATTAGAAGCCGAGAATCCGGACTAATTATCATCAAACCCTAGGTCATACAAAATCAAATACCACAGCAAGCATCAACAAAAAATCATACTAATTACTACAATTATTTTAACCTAATCTATCAATGAATGAAACAAAACTGAAAACCTAATTACAGATAGAAGTAGAACCACAAAAAGAGAGAAACAAAATAAAGGAAACAACAGATCAACGTGATTCAAAAGAAATGGAACATAAATCTTACAGATTTAAAGGCAGACAGAGAGTAGAATAGAGATGTCACGTCGACAAAGAGGTCTGTCTGAGGATGTGACCGGTGGCCATGGAAAGGTCAGAAATCTATAACAGAGACGATCGATTTGATTGTTAGAGAAGGAAGACAAAGAATTTGGGTTTTTTTTTTTTAAGGGTTTACTTCTAGGGATTAGGGTTTTGGAAGACAGCGGCTGAGGAACATGTATATTGAAGAATTCTCCGATGAAATTATTATTGTGGAACTTTAATTGAGAAAACGTGATCATCGATTTGGGAGAAACTGAGAATCGGAAGAGTTTACATGTAAATGCATAGATTATGAATTACCTGCTTGCTTGAGGTGTCGAAACAATGGAGGCGACCCTTCCCCAACTTTGGCGCGTTTATTATAGCCGTTGCGCGCTACTTGTAGATCCAACGCGAAACAATTTTCTCTCTCTAAACCCTAGGGACAGGGTCTTTATTTTGGTTTCCTTTCTCCCCAAGTTTGGCGCACTTATAGCCGTTGAGCGCCGTGCTAAAGCGCATATTATAATACTGACTACGGACCAACGGGCTGGATCCATCAATTCCATCACCAAAACGGATAAGGCTCGGCCCCTTTTCCATTCTACCGGCCCTGTATATAGAATGGATTTAACAGAGCCCGTTATAATTTTTTCTTTATTCAAGCACAGTATAAACTCTTTAAATTATTACTCGATAAAATAATAATGTTTTTTTAATTAATAAATTTATTTGATCTCAACTGCGGTCAGTTAAAAAAATTACAAAAATCAATAAAATAATAAGGTAATAATTTTTCGTATTACCCATATATAAGTTTAGATCTCACGAAAATCATAAATTAATAATTCTTAAAAATTGTAAAAATAATTATTACAATTTAGCTATAGATTTTTTTTTTAAGTTTAAATCTATTTGGAGTTCATCTCTAATTATACTTATTGCAACTAATAGTTCTGATTTGTATCATAATGTTTTGAAAAGGTTTAGACGTCAATGCTTTTCAATGTACTAGTTTAACCCCCGTGCGATGCACGGCCAGTTAATAACGAATAACTGATTGAAATCTAAACAAATACAAACGAAATAAAGATGTTTGTATACATTAAAAAAAATATTTGTAACATATATTGTGAGTAAAAATATCAAATTGAAAGTCACTAAATTAAATATAGTGTTATATTCGTGCGATACACGGATATTTATTGATAGGGGTGTAAACAAATTGAATCAGATCGAATATCATCATATTCGATTCGTATTCGATTTATATTCGAATATAAAATTTGATTCATATTCATATTTCAATTGTAGAATATAAAATTTGATTCATATTCGTGTATTCGATTCATATTTGAATATAAAAAATAATTTTTATTCCATTCAAAATTGAAATTCGAATTATTCTATTCAAATATTTGATTTGGCCCTTTTTGAAAAATTACAAAGTCAAAGCCAAGGGCACGGCCGGTCAAGACCAAGCCAGCCATTGGATAAAGCCACGGACGAACCATGCATGCTTTGCTAAGCTTCATCATCATTATATAACCAAAGCAACCCATCTTACTTTCGTTTTTTTTTCTATGTGGGATAAAAGCCTAGGCCAAGGCCAAGGCCAATGCAGATTTCCCACATACAAAGAAAACAAATCAAAAATGGTCTTTGCCTTGGTATATAAAGAGGCTTCAAGTTCAAAATAGGTGTAATTATATATATATATATATATATATATATATATATATATATATATATATATATATATATATATATATATATATATATATATATATATATATATATATTAATATTAAATATACATATATAAATTTAAATATAAAATATACATTTATAATTTTAATAATTATTAATATTAAATATATATATATATATATAATAATTAATAAATTAAATCCCTTCACCAAATGGCGACACGTATCCAAATTTACAAAAAAAATAAAAAAATAATAAAGCCCAATCACAGCCTGCCACATGTCTTTTAAGTCAATTTTTTTGCCACGGCGTGAAATGAGGAAAATGCCCCTCAAACACCCTTTAATTACCACAATCTTATTATTATATATGTATAGATTATATATAATACGTATAATGAATTTGATTTATAAGAAAATCTGAAATTCGTCAACTAAAAAAACTTTAAATTAATAATTTTAATATATCGATAAATTAATAACTTCATAAATTAATAAATTTTACCAATCCCGACATTATAATTTATAGAGTTTTTACTGTATAATATAGCTTATGATTTTAAAACATAAAATAATAATTAATTGATAAACATAAAATTAAATTATTTTTAAAAGATAACTAAAATTCATTGAAATGTATATATAAAATAGGAAAAATTATAAATAAAAACACTGTATTATTTAGTTTTTGTGTGTTTCACCACTAAACTTTTTTTTTTTTTGCATATAACATATTAAACTAATTTATTTTTGCATGCAGCGCATTAAACTAAATTATTTTTGCATCCACGGTTACTTTTACTAATGGAGTTAGTTTTTCCCCGTTAAAAATATATACTCCCTCCGTCCCATAAAAGGTTACCCATTTACTGTTACAAGCGAAAAATAAGGAATAATGTTATTAAAGTAGGTGTTGTGAGTGAGTAGGAGAGAGAAAGTGAGGTAGAGAATAATAAGTGGATAGTTGTTGTGAGTAAGACAAGTGAGTCCCATTAATAAAGAAGTGTTATAAAGTTTCATTTTTAGGAAAGTGTGACTTATAAGGGGGACGCCCTAAATGACAAAGTGGGTAAGATTTTATGAGACGGTGAAAGTATACTCTCATTTGTACTATTGGGCAAGGTAAGACACAATTGTAAGTCAAATTGTCTAAAACATAGCTAACAACACACACACTAAGACATTACAAGTCTTATTCTCAGTTAGTAAACCATCAGAGATCTTACTCTCACACTCGAGAGTCTGAGCCGTAATCAACATCGGCTTGATCTTTGTTGTATTTTAGGTACAATCATCTTATACAAACACAAACGAGATATTTCTAAATAGTGAGACCCCAAAAATTGTGCGTCATCACTGTTATTAGAGTAAAAAATACTCCCTCCGTCCCACGTGAATGCAAACTTATTTTTATTTTGGTCCGTCCCAAATGAATGCAAACTACCCAAAATGAAAACAAATTTATTATTTTATATTCACCCTACCCCACCCACTCATTCTCTCTTTTCATTTTTCACCATACAATTTATTCAACCAACCTACTATTAACTCCACTCATTCTCTTTCTTCATTTCCTACCACACATTTTCATTATTTTAATAAAATTTTTTAATTATTGTGCCCGAAAAAATGGTTCACAATGACGTGGGACGGAGGGAGGGAGTATTTGTTAAAATGACTCACATAATTAAAGTGTGTGATATGAATGCCAAAAACTGTATCAAAATCGCTAAAATTGATATCACATACCAAAAAAAAAAAAAAAAAGTCACCAAATATCTGGGGTGTCAGCGCTTCGATGTAAACCGTGATTCGTAATCGATTTGAATTAAATTAAATAATGTGATTTGGTTCAATTTTTAAATGATTCATTTCGATTTTAAAAAAATTAACAAATCACCTTATTTAGTTTGGTTTGAAGTCTAGCCCTCCGAACCAAACCGCAAACTAAACGGTTCTAAATCGAACGGAGGACTAAACCCCGTGATCGAATCTGGAGCTGCGAGACCGATCTAAACCGTTGAACAGAACTATTTGTATCCAACTCCTCCCTCTCTTCCTTTCTTTCCTTCTCCATGTGAAGAAAAAATGTACTTTCAAAATCACTTTTCACCCAAAACCAAAATGCAATTTTTATTGAACCATGAACGCGGTTATGAAAGTTTCATTAATCAGATTTGGTTGGACAAGAACCAGAAACACGCTTATTCAACTTTCCGTTCAAGCCCCCTCCCCTTTATCTTCCAATTGAATCCGCCTCCTCCGTTCTATGTTATCTTGATGGAAACAAAGAAATGCAAATTGGGGGAAGACAAGGACAGTCAAGATTTTGTATTCCCTCACTAAAAGTCTGTAGATGAAGGGGTGGAATTCAAGTGGGTTTTCCTTCCCATTAAGGGGATTCATTGATTTTCGGTGGTGTTTGGGTTTTAATCTGGTGGATTTAATCTTTTGGTGAGTTTGATTTTGATAGTCAAAATTGAAGGGGTGGGGACTAGGGTATTCTTATTGATCAAAAGGATGAAGATGGGGTTATGTTGGTCATTCAACATTGCTTTAAGACTCTTCTGAGTGTAAGCTTGTTTCGATTTATTTTGAACCAGTAGGCATTATGCCAAAAAAGAAAAGTCAGTGAGAAAAAAAAAGTCCTAAATTATATCTATATAAAATTTAAAATTTTAAAACAATAACACTTCCTTCGTTTCATAATGGTCTTTCCACTTTTTTTTTTTATTACGAATGAAATTTGAACAATAATTTTAAATTTATTTGTTAGTCCAATGAAAATCTAAAACTTGTTATTGATAGAATTGTTGATGGTGTATCAATAATAATTTTTAAATTTGCATTTGTATAAATAAATAAATCTAAAATTATTATTTAAAATTAAATTGTAGTAACGAAAAAAAATAGAAAAATCATTTTGGGACAGAGGGATTAGGGGAAAAAAAAACTCACACCAAGCAATCACCACCTTTCTTATCTATCTCTCAATACACTTAGCAAGTGATTATTTACACTAATTTTTCTCAATTTCTAAATGATAGTCTTAACCCGTAGCAATTTAGCATGCACTACCTCACATTAAAACACATGATTTGTGTTTTCCTCACTAAACAACTATGGAGTAAACGCTGGCACTTCCAAATCACCCGCTCTCTGCAATGATGTAGTAAGCGTCTCTTTTACACGTAGAAACTGCCCTATCAATTAACACAATATAGTACGAAGTAAGTCATTTAGTTTAAGGATACTGCACAACTCAAAATTTTTCTTGATGGCATATTTCACTAACAATTTAACAGTACAAAATATGACAGGTCACCAAATCACTAATTTTAATTTTTATTGAAACATAAAGATGAAAAGTGCAAAATCATCTCATATAACTGTAAGAATGGCAAAAAACTGAAAGCATTCAACATTAACACCACCCTTTGTTTACTCATTTTCAATTGGCAGCACCATTTTTCTTCAATGAATCAGATTGTGTCAAAATGAAGGAAAATGTTATGCCAAAAGTTTTCTTGAATTGGTGTACGATGATGCTTAAAATAAGTGGAGAAAAGCATTTGTTGGGGATAAATATACACATATATATACATTATTATTAGCAATTAACAACTGAAACTTTAACAAAAATTTCGGTTAGAGCTCAGTAAGTGAATGGGTAAGTAAATGAGTTGAGCCTAAACAAAATATTGGTTCAACGAAATAAACGAATGAGAATATCTCTTCTCGTGATCCCTTCAGTTTCTAAAATCAGGAAACCTTGAACGCTTTACTTCAAACTAATCAAATATGTAGGATTAAACATCTGTATATGCAATTGTTTTCATGTAATTTCATTTTTTTTTTAAATAAGGAACCAAACATGGATAGAAGCCGAAAAAAGAACAAAGAGATTTTTTAGAAAAATATAGAAATAGAAAACACAGAATTCCCACCCCCACACCCCACACCCCACAAAAATAAATAAATAAATTAAACTGATGAAACTAACAAACATCAAGATTAACAATTGAAAAGAACAGAGAGGTGTTTTATCAAAAAAAACTTGGGTAGGTATGTATACGCATAAAAAGAGAAGGTGGAGATGCACCTGCATGAGTTTCATTTTGGAAGACATCATTAATCTTCTTTCCCTACTCATACTCCTCCTCCTCTTCCGCAAACGTATGTTGAAGTAGATTCATAGATATACTCTTGAGTGGCAATCGAGGGTTCCTGTGAAAAGAGAGAATCGAGGGTTATGCCAGCCGTAGAACCGACGCACATTATAAATTCAAATATTTAAAATATTTAAATTCAAAACGTACTGCATACTACACAATTCATGTGAGATGTAAGAAAAATAAAAGCCCAACATGTAGCAATGATAGAACAAAGAAAAAGTTTTTTGAGCAGCAGTTCTAAAATATTTAACTTCAAAACGTACTACATACTACATAATTCTTTTTTTAAATGTTCATTGAGACGAAGGAAGAAATGTTCAATTTTTTTTTATATAGAAAGAAATTCTACTTCTTTAAAATAAAATTCCTTCATTTCAAAAATGAATATTACTTTCGTCCCAAAATTAATACTACTTTCTATATAAAAAAATGAACATTGCTTCCTTCGTCTCAATGAACATTTTAAAAAAGAATTCTTTTTTGGGATGAAGGAAGTAATGTTCAATTTTTTGGACAAAAAATGTAGTATTATTTTTTGATTATATATTTTGAGTCGAAAGTAATATTCATTTTTTATATAAAGGAAATAATTTTTTTATAGTAGTAAATTTTTTTAAGTAATTATTTTAGACGGAAAAAATAATATTTCTTTTAGTTTTCTTTATTAAAACATAATTTTTATATTTTTATTTTGTAATTTAATGCGAGCCGAAAAACGAATTAGTAATTTGGCTGTGTTCACACAGAAGAAAAGAAACTTAGAACTCGCTAATTCAATTAGCGAGTTAAAATTTATTTTTTAGTTTTCTTTATTAAAACATAATTTTTATATTTTTATTTTGTAATTTAATGCGAGACGAAGAATGAATTAGTAATTTGGTTGTGTTCACACAGAAGAAAAGAAATTTAGAACTCGTTAGCGAGTTCAAATTTATTTTTTAGTTTTTTTTTATTAAAACATAATTTTTTATTTTTATTTTGTAATTTAAAGCTAGACGGAGAATGAATTAGTAATGTGGTTGTGTTCACACGGAAGAAAAGAAACTTAGAACTCGCTAATTCAATTAGCGAGTTCAATTTTTTTTTTAATATTAAAATTTAAACTCGCTAAATGATTTAGCGAGTTTAAACGAAAAAAAATTATAAACTCGCTATACCGTGTAACGTGTTTCAAAGAAATGGGTCATTTTGATCAATAGTTTTGAAGAATTATTATTTTGGGATATATTTTTTTTAAATGGAATATTTTGAGAAAAAATCGTTTTGGGAGGAGAGTCATAACCGCTGGTAACTGCTGTAGTAAGGGGATTCGTAGATTCAATCACAGCCGTTGTTTGTCTTTTGCAAGATTAAATCTGAGTCACTTTTTGTGTGGCGGTTAGATTCAACCTCTATTGTAATATAGATGGTTTATGACTTTTAATACTTATTTAATTTAAAATTAAATTGTTTGTTTTCACTTATAAAAGTCATAAGCTTATAAGTAATGTACAAACTAGTTATATTACGAATAAGCAAAAATCAAAAAGTAATAAAAATAGTTATATTACGAATAAGCAAAAATCAAAAAGTAATAAAAATGTTTTTTTTCACCGCTTATTATACCAATAGGCCCCGAGTTCAAATACTACTACCTATACATTTATTTATTTTCTTCCTTCCTAGCATACTTGTTCAATCAATTCAATTCTTTAATTTTTTTTTATATTATCATTTAATATTACAAAAACAAATTATTTATTTTTGGGCTCATTTTTATTTTTTACTTTTATAAACATAAATAAATTAACAAAAAGAGAAAAAATATACAATACATAAATAAAAATTAATATGTGAATTCAACTGTATCCTTTATTATATTTCAATAAATTAAATTTTCGTATTTTTGCTTAATATTTAATTTCAATATATAAATGTAAATTTATAATTATTATGATTTTGGGTTATTTCTTTTAGCTTTAGCGCAAACATTCATATTTATTTATTTGCAAAAGCTATTTTTTCTTTCATGGAAAAAAATCAAAACGAGTATTATATATTAAATTTATCAATTATCAATTAATAAGTTATCAACTATCAGCTATAATTCATTAACAATCAGTTGTAACAAACAAATTATCAATCAATCAGGCATAAGTCATTAACCAACCAGCCATGAGCTATCAGATATACGTTATCCGACATCAGCTTCGACAAACGAGCCTTTACTCATGCTCTGCTTTGTTTAAATTTTGTTTCAACCATCATTGTTATTTTTTTTTAGCATTTTCCTATACTTTAGATAAGCATTCATTTTTCTCAAAGTAGTGAACAATAAGACATTTTTCAAGCAATATTAATCATTGTACTTTAGACTTTTCGGCAAAAATAAATGCATAATTAAAATATAATAGTTAAAACTGTTAAAAATAAACAATGATAATTAAAATAAAAGTTTAAGTAAAGTACGAGAACTCAAAATGTCAATTGGCCATATAAAAATGACATAGTCGTAAAGGGTTAAATTATAAGGGTAAATTATACTATATGATGAGAATTTAAAGTAGCAGCTCAAACTAAAACTTGTAAAAATTTACATAATTTAATAATTTACTAAAGTTCATATACATTTAATAAAATAAGAGGCCCAAATCAAAATTACTTATAAACCCAACACCTATTTGATCCGCACTCGAGAAAACGGAGAAAGAGAAACTGTCATTATAAGAAGCCCAATGACTCAGAATATTAAATAGGGAATTTAAAAAGCTGGTCCAGGCCCATTAAATCACTTTCGGTTTTCGAGTACTGTATTGTATATGCTGGCGTAATATCACCGCAAGACAAATCATTCCACAATAAATCTAGGGAAGAAGAACTTGCTCTCTTCCCAAATATTATCACTCCAATTCGCTGCGAGGTAATTCACAATTCTCCGTTCTCAATTCATCTTTTCACTGTAACCTGCAGCATTTTTTATTTTATTTTATTTTTCTACAAATGCATACTCCGTTGCAAGCAAAATCCGTTTCAATCTCGTTTTTTTTTTTTTTTTTAAAGTTATTATTTGTAAAAAGTGTTTAAGTTAGTTGGATTCGGAAGTTCAATTTCAAGGGGTTGAATCAGATTTGGTGGCTTAATTGCTGTGTTTAATCAAAACTATTGACCTTAATCATTCATGTAATCTGTCTGGGCTGCCGTAAATCCTAGCTTGAAGAATGAAGATTTTAGGCAAGAATGATGCATAGTTTGCTTATATACGTAGTTTGCTTCCGTGAGATCTAAGATTGAAGTTCTTGTTTGTTAGAGATATTATCCCACATTGAGAATTGGCAAAACTTGCCAATGACATATAAAGATTCTGAGCACTCCCCTTTAACACCAATTGATTTTAAGTTGGAACCTCAGACTTTAAGATTGCTTTGAATATTTCTTTGTTTAGTAAGTGTGGCTATTGCAAATTAGTGTACTAGTCTAGTCCAGTTATGATTCCCACTTCAAAAAGAATTTGATGTTAACTCCGAGCAAGGGTTTTGTGATTGAAAATCTTAACATGTTTGAATTTCATAACATCATTGAAAACACTTTCTTGTTTCTTTCGGTGAAATTTTTACATTTTGTGATATATTTTTTTCCAACTAGTTCTGATTGGGACATAACTGGTATTTTTTTTTTCATTGCTTCAAGGTTCCATTTGATTTGGACATGCTGAAGGTTCCACCTCATCAGGTTGCCGGGCACCAAGCCCAAGACGGACATCTTGGTCCTCTAATTGATGAGTCTGGTCTTTTCTATAAGCCTCTCCAAGGCGATGAACGTGGGTCCCAGGAACTAGCCTTCTACACATCCTTCACTGCCAACACTAAAGTTCCAGATCACATCCGCAGATTCTTTCCAATATTTCATGGCACTCAGCTTACGGAGGCATCTGATGGATCTGGTCCACTTCTTCACATTGTGTTGCAAGATCTTGTTTCCGGTCGTCAAAATCCTACAATAATGGACATTAAAATTGGCTCAAGAACGTGGCCACCAGAAGCTTCTGAGGACTACATTGCTAAATGTCTGAAGAAAGATAGGGAAACAACAAGCCTTCCACTGGGTTTTAGAATATCTGGTTTACAAATTTATGCAAATAAAGAATTTGGGTTCTGGAAGCCAGCCAGAAACTTTGTCCAAACTCTTTCAACCGAAAATGTTAAGTTAGTTCTTAAGAAATTCGTGTCCTCCAACGTATCTGAAGATTTTGATACGGAACCAGATTGCTCATTTACTTCGACTGTTTATGGTGGTCCCACTGGGATTTTGGCACAATTACTGGAGCTGAAGTCATGGTTTGAAGATCAAACTATGTTGCACTTCTATTCTTGTTCCGTTCTTTTCATTTATGAAAAGGCGTTGGTATCTAAAGGGGTGAAGTCAAATGCAGAAGTGAAGCTTATTGATTTTGCACATGTGGAGGATGGTAAAGGGGTTATTGATCATAACTTCTTGGGTGGACTCTGCTCTTTGATAAAGTTTATCTCAGAGATACTTAGTGTTCCGAATGCTGACCAAATCAATGGTTGTTTGAAAGAGATGCCGAAAAATTGACTTCCTCTTGATGACTGCAGAGACTAATAAACTTGTGACTTTGCTGCTAACTTTTGCCAAGTACGGAGTCATATTGCTGCTGCTGTTGCTGCTGCTGCTCTAGTTGAGATTGAATGAAGATTTGTTACTTAATTCTTCACTTCAATTGACAAACTTGATTGTTTAAATATCTGATTCGGATCCTGGTCTGGCCTGATTGTATTATCTAATGTAGCTGCAATGGTTTAATGTAGTTATATGTTCTTTTACTAAAACTGTATGGTGATCAGATTAACTTGCGATGGCAACATGATATGTAGATGATGAATCTTCTGAAAATTAGAGCGTTCCGCTCCAGATCTATTGCTGGTAAGGTTGGTTGCTTTTGATAACTTAAGTTCTATTCAAGTGCTCAGACAGTCTACGGCATGTCATGACATCGAACGATTTATGCTGTTTAAACTTTTATGAATTGAAAAACATCTATTTTCACAACTTTATTTATTCTCACAGAAATAGGTGGCGTGCTTTAGGTCTTGAAATAGAATGAATTATCACTTTATAGAACAAAAAAAAAAAAAAAAAAAAAAAGGAAGAAAAGAAAAGAGTTCAATATGCTTTAATATAGAAAAATAAATAACGTCAACAGCAGGGTTCGAACCTGCGCGGGCGAAGCCCAACAGATTTCAAGTCTGTCTCCTTAACCACTCGGACATATTGACGAGATGTTACATATGATTTATATTCTAATATAGAAATAATATTAAGTCTTTACTTTCTTTTTCTTCACCACCTCCTTCGCCCAATAATTATACTACAACAATAAAAACAACAAAGCCTTAATCACAAAATAATTTGAGGTCGGCTAACATAAATTCTCATATGTCATTAATGGAGAATGATATTCATTTTGAAAAACACATAATTTTTTTTCGACATTAATGGAGAATGATCTAAAATGTTCCAGCATGTTCAAGCAAATAAGCATACAGTATGTTTGGCAACTCGATTCCAATCTATTGAATTGAAATTGAAAGGGTTAAATTAGTTTCACGGAATTCATTTTGTTCTTCCAATTTCAAATCCAAATCTTGGAATTGAGGTTGTCAAACATACCCATAGATTTGTTCAAAAGTCATATTCAGCGGTCAGTATAGTAGTAACCAGGTTCAATCAGCATTCAATCAGTAGTTCATTTAATTTATCTGAATGTATAGATTCATTAATTGTATGTCTTATATAGTCTTTCACTATTCCTCCTTATCTATATAAGTTCATGTACTCGGCCCAATTTTACAGCCCATATAAAGGGGTGTTTATCAAGTGTTGAGGCGTTCAGAGATTCAATAAAATATTAAGTTTTCTTTGAGTTGTGATACTCTTTTCATCTGATTGAACGATATCAATTTCTTGTCCGTTCCTACGGTAACTACTTAACTTTTCCTTATTTTGTTTTGTACTACATCAGACATTCTCTTTGAAAGAGAGTACATTGGAATGCCAAACGAATAATTTATCAATTTATTACGTACCACTATTATACTTATTAGTCATTGAAATAGTATTATGAATATCTCCAAAAGCTAGTTTCCCTCCCCCAATTGTCCCAAAACGACTTTCTCATTTTCTGTTTATTTATATTTATCTCAAAAAAAAAAAAAAAATAGTTTTAGTTTTAAAATTGGTACGTTAAAATTATTGAACTTTCAAACTTAACCTTTATGAATTTATCGAGGAGAAATAGATGTTGCAAGAGATTGTGTATTTGAGTAATATTTGAATTTTTCTAAGATATGTTTGAATAGTATTATATCATATTAAGGAAGTATTTAGTATCTAAATGCATGTAAAAATATTTATTAATCATTGGGATCAAAACAAATAAAATATGATGTAATTAATAGAAATATGATAAAGAAAATTGCTGACATTTTAAAAAAATGAGAATATTATAAAGAATATTACTTAATTGTCTAATATAAAACACAAAATAAATCCAAGAAAACGCATATATAAAGAGTTCCAAAAAAAAAAGGCTCAGATGAACACACACAAGTAGCCAAGCAGCCCTTTTCTTTTTCATTTTATCCCTTCGGTCCCTCATCATTTTCCTTCTTACTAACTCTTAGAAACGTTGAGAATTTCAATCTCGACCTCGACGGAAAATGTTTTTGGGCCACATTCTTTTATAGCTTTCTCAGCCATTCCCCTAGCAAATCGAGTAATACGCGTTCTGAAATCCTCATGAACATGGGGATGTATCTCCATTGTCGTAAAAATGTCTGATAATTTGTCCTCCAAAAGACGTGAAGTTGTGAAGAAATTTAAACGATTAGAAAACAATATTGACATGCTTCTAACAATTTCATCGCCGCCTGTACTTGGACTAATTTCTCCTTCTTCCCCCCATCTTTTCGCCTTTTGCAACTTTTCGTTAAGGTGTACTTCAATAGCACCCGTTCCAATTTTCCGACCATCCACTTCCTTGGAGCGTATCGCTAACCTACAATACTTGCATTGGTTTGCCATGACCTTGCTGCAAAGAGAGAAATTTTGTTTAGATAAGTGTTTTTGTTTGATTTCCGTACCATACAAGAAATGGCTATTTATAGGGATGAAGAGAAAATATTAGATTCGGTAAATAGGATTTCCTTTTAGTTTTTTTTTTTGACCAAAGTTTAATGTGATCAAATCTTGATTGATTAAATACTAAAGAGTCAAGGCAAGATGTGATTACACGTTGACGGTAGAAACTGTTGACTACTCTATATTTATGGCTTTGGACCACCATAACTAGCTAACCAAAATTATCTTTCCCATCGAATCGACATGGGCGGATCAAGGATTTTGAAACTGTGTGGACTTGATATTGAAAAAATATTGTAAACTATAATAACAGTGAAAAATAACTTCATATATATATATTAAAAGTTATATATAGTTGGTGACTTAAATATATAAAAAAAAAATCAAATTTTTTGAGGTGGACTGGAGCCCACGTCAATTACATATTAGATCCGCCCCTGCCCATCCATCGACCATGGTCCATATCCGATTCAACCTTAGCCTGAAGTTTTGCAGTCAAATCCAATCTTATTATTATCACAAGAGCTGCATGTTAATAAATTATTCACAATTCAAGTCATCCATAATCATAAAATTGGATATTTTGTGGTAAAGTATCCAAATATACTCATTAGAAATAATTGTGATTTGAAATGTGCATATATTCATTCTTATATATCCCTCCATCCAAAAAAAGAAAATGCTTTTATATTTTCTTAGGTTAAAAACCCTCGTTTCTAAATGAGAAAATAATTCCACTACATTTTTAAAAATATATACAAACAAATAAAACAATACCTTTAAAATTATGGCAAGTCAAACACATTTTTTACAAAGTATAATTTTTTTGAATACGTAAAAAATAGTCTCACTTTGACTTTCGTAATTAACTTGATTGAACTGATTTTTTTGGAAATTTAGTCATTCTCATAAAATTCTGAAAATTGATATTCACGCATCATTTCTTTTCTTTTGTTGATGATTTTGTTCATACTAATGCATCATTAACAATAAAAAATTTAGAATTTTATGAGTATGCCAAATACTTACAAAATTTTAGTCAAAATTCAATCAAGTGGCACATAAAAATTAAAGTAAAACTATTTTTTTTTTTTTTTTTGAGAAAGGGAATATTTGTTGTTCTATGCATATTTTTAAAGATAGTGTTCACTTCCAAAATAAAATCAAGATAAAAAAATAACCTTAAGTTACTCTCTCTCTCTCTCTCTCTCTCTCTCTCTCTCTCTCACACACACACACACACACACACACACACACACACACACACAGAGTATTGAAGTATTGTAGGCAGTTCAGATAACTACATGCCACCTTCCTTAAAGCAATAGACTTCTTACATGTTAATCAACTCTAAAACCAATTGTGAAGTTAACTCCAGCTCTCAAAATCTTACTTCCCTTTTGTTTCAATCCAACATAACATATAAATCCCCTGTTTTCTTACCCAATTTAGTATATTCACACAAGAAAATATTAAAAAAATTAGCAAAATTACACACTACACTAGCTAGCCCAACACAATGTTGATGAATTCCTTTCTTCTTCTTGTTACAATTTCTTCATCATTCTTGATTCTGATCATCCCATGTTCATCAATGGACAGTGGTAGTCTCCAGGACACGTGCCCGACAAACACGTCGCCAAAACAAACCATCTTCATCAACGGCTATCCTTGCAAGAACCCATCCAATATCTCCGCCTCCGATTTCAAGACCTCCCTTTTAAACCACGAAGGTGACACCGACAACTTTCTACGCTCATCAGTCAAATTAGTCACTGCAGCTGAGTTTCCGGGGCTCAACACGTTAGGGTTATCGACAGGCAGAACTGACTTGGAGGTTGATGGGATTGTGATGCCACATTCTCACCCGAGGGCTTCGGAGATGGTTTTCGTTAGTAAAGGTGTTGTGATCGCGGGATTTATTGATACGAAGAATAAGTTGTTTCAAAGAGTGGTTAAGGAAGGGGATGTGTTTGTTTTTCCAAGGGGTTTGCTTCATTATTGTCTGAATGCTGGATTTGAAGTTGCCACAGTTTTTTCTGTGTTTAATTGTCAGAATCCTGGCGCGGTTAGTATTGCTGATGCTATGTTTGGGGATATAGACTCGGAGGTGGTGAAAATGGCGACCAAGAAATTGGTATCTCTTTCTAAGGTAGAGGGGGAGAATTACTTTGAGCATTTTTAGGTGTTTGATCTTCAACCTAATTATATACTCCTATGCTTGAGAATTCTAATATCTAACCTTGCCTTTTATGGAATGTTAAAATTGTTTTATGAGATTTAAAGGGTATGGTTGGTGACACAATTATCAATATTTTTTATTTAATACATTGATTAATTAGTGGCGGATCTACACCAAAATATTTGGGGTTGCCTGTTCTTTACTAAAAAAAATAAATTGGTACGAAACTAAAATTAAAAATGTTTACATACATAAATATAGGAGGCTTCAATACGTCAACATTACATAAAATAAACGCAGGTCAAAACAACGTCATTTGCAAAAAAAAAAAAAATAAAAAAAAATTTGGGTTGCCCGGGCAACTCCAGGCACTACTATTCATCCGCCCATGATTGATTTCCCAAGAAAAATGGTGTATTTATGTAAATAATAATCAATTAAAGCTTTTAGTATAAGGTTTTTTTTTTTTTGGCTTCTTAAAAGTTGTTTCTCTGATGAAAACAAAGCCTTCAGAATTTGCACGTTTATAAAAAAAACATTATTAAGAGATAAATAAAAAAGACAAAAACTTATGTGATAACACTATGACCCGTCTCATGAATGAGACGGGTCATTTTTGACCCATGACCCAGCCCGTTGAACCAGCTCCATGACCCGTCAAATCGAGAGTCACCATTGTTGGAAGCGGCAATTGAGGTAGTGTCGCCGCCAAGCTCATCGCCTCCAACACCCGCAAACTCCCCTCCTTTCATGGTTGGTTTTCAATTTTTTTAACATGCAAGTTCATTTCGTTTCAATTTCTGCACTAATTGTTCATTGGGTGTTTTTGTTTATGATTTTGAACGAATTTAATGGAATTAGAACAATCCAATTTAGGGTTGAATTTGTTCTTCTGTATATCTCTATTTACATTTAATGAATTATTTTGCTCATTTGCAGTTAGGGTGATTGAATTGTATAGAAATTAAACTGACCCAGAAGCTAATTTCGCCTAGAATTTAATTATTTTGTGTTCTTGCTGATTAAATAAATGCATGTTACTATAACATAATGTAATAATTGTATAGAAATAAAACTGACCCAGAAGCTAATTTCGCCTTGAATTAGGCATATAACCAAAAACAAAATATAAAAATTTAAAATTTTTATATTTTGCTTTTTTTTTTTCGGTTTGTGAAAAGTAATAGTTACTATAACATAATGTAATAATTGTATGCATATAAAGTAATAGTTTGTATACATTAAAGTAATAGTTACTATAACATAATGTAATAATTGTATGCATATAAAGTAATAGTTTGTATACATTAAAGTAATAGTTACTATAACATAATGTAATAATTGAATTGTATAGAAATAAAACTGACCCAGAAGCTAATTTCGCCGCGAATTAGGCATATAACCAAAAAATTAAAAATTTTAAATTTTTATATTTTGTTTTTTTTTTCGGTTTGTGAAAAGTAATAGTTACTATAACATAATGTAATAATTGTATGCATATAAAGTAATAGTTTGTATACATTAAAGTAATACATATATACAGAAAAATAATAGTGTTTTTTCCTATGTTTTCTTCGTTTGACAAAAGTAATACTTATTATAACTAAAATGTAACAAACGTGTTATTTATATGTAATAGTATTTGTAAATAATTGTAACACATATGTATAGATATATACTCTTTTGCGCGGGAATTAAGGAATATGATATTTTAATAAAATGTTGTGAGTGTAAAAGTAAAATAGGAGAGAAAATGAGTGGAGGGAATAGTAAATTATAATGGTGTTGTGAGTATTAAAATAATGTAGGAGAGAGAATGAGTGGAGTAGGGTGAATATTTTATTAATATAAAGTTTCCTTTTTGGGAGTGTGCGGTTTGTAATGGGATGCCCAAAAAGGAAAGTGTGCGGTTTGTAGCGGGACGGAGGGAGTATATGTTTTCAAACAATAAGTTACAATGAGTTCAAATTTATCATGATACATGTAAAAGTATTACATTATCTATAGAAATATGTTACAATTTCATCTATCAAAGTGTTACATTTACTTGTATAAACTATTACATTCATATACATAAGTTATTACATTTCAAATGTAATACATATAGTTTGTATTACATTTGAAAAAATGGGTGAAAACGAGCTTTTATTTTTTTAAAACAGGTATTACGTTTACTTATGAACAATGTTACTTTATATGTATACAGTCATTACATTAAGAGATGGTAACTATTACTTTTTTTTAAACCACTGAAAAGCCGAAAAAATAATATAAAACTAAAAAAAAAAAGCAAAAAGCAAAAAAAAATTAAATTAAATTAAATTAAAAAATTGGGCCTATGACGAGATACATTGATGTGCTTCATTTCAAGCTCCAAAAACCCATCTCCAGAGACGAGTCCAAGAAGATTAAGAAGAACAGAAAACGTTGGTGGAAGAACGCTCTGCATTTCTTCAAGTGGAAAAAGTCCCCCATTGATCACGACGACGACGGCGACTACTCCGGCGGCATTCATGAAACCACCAATTTCCGACGCATCTGTGGAGCTCACCAAGTCCGGGCACTCTCCGGCCCGGTTTATATTACTGAGAATAGAAGTGGGTCAACCACGCCTTACCGGACTACTAGCCGGCCGTTGTCTGGGCCACTCGCCGGAACATTCAATCCCATTCGGAAAGGGGAGTTTGAGATTCCGTACATCAGTCTCAGGGAGCTTAATATGGAAAGAAAAAAAAATTGGCCTATAAGAGAATGTCACGTGGCGGATCATGCCCAATGAGTTATGAGTTGACCCGTCTCATGGGAGACCACCTCAATAAAAAATTGCTAGTAGATTGAGGAGGATATAGTTCTCCAAAACACATAATTAAATAATTAAAATAAGTAAAAAATAGGTTAATAAGTATTGATTTTTTTTTAAAGATGATATAAATGTCCAAAATATCACTCCATTATTTATTATTTGTTAAATAAATCAAAGTATAACTCATATCAAAAAGGAAAGTATGTTTGTTAGTCACTGGCGGAGGGAGTAATATTTAATAAAAAGGGTCCAAAAAGATATTTACAAAGAAGTAATGTATAGTATTATATAAGAAAAATTGCAAATAAAATTGCTGTACTATTCAGTTTTTGCGTGTTTTTGTTGGAATAATTATTACAAAATCTGTTGAAATTATAGAAAACTAATTTAAAACAGAAATAAAAAATACAAGAGAAGGAAAAAGATTGTCGAAGTTGTCCGAGTCGTGTGAAATCACACTCTCCTTAAGACAAATTACGCCCCCTCACCACGTTGTGCTTGAGATTTTACAGAACGCTTGCCTTCCAGGATGAAACGGATAGACCGGACGGTGGTTGCACAATAATACCTCCGGCGAATTGAAGTCGATGCTTGAACTTTATCGCCACGAATGCAATGCAAGGAGGCCAAGGAAAATATTTGTTCAATATGCAACAAAAGGAAGAGGAGAGAATTTCTGGAGAAAATCTGTGTGTGTCTTCTTGTTGTTGTAGTTCTTCCTTGTTATATCAACCAAGTGAATTAAAACTGCCAGAAATTAAAACAATGTTTTAATTTCTTTCATCAATGTTATAATTGAAATAAATTCAATCAATTAGCTCATAATGTAGGCAGTTACACAGCCCTTTGATTCCTTGTGGCAGTTACACATTTATTTGAAATTATTAGGCACATTTCTGGCTCAGAACAGCTTCAGCGTCTCAGCTGCTGGAGATGAGGCGCCCGCCTCGGATAACTCCAGGCGGCTGCACCTACTGGACTCCAGGTGGCCGCATCGCTCTGGTCCAGACGCCCGCCTCAAAGTGGCACAAACGGGCACGACCTACTGGCCTCCAGGCGTCTGCCTCGCTTCCAGTTTCATTGGGTCAAGTTTTGGAAAAAAAAAAAAAACCTGCAAAGTGGGCTCGCGCGGACAGGCTAATTCGGAGCTACATTCGTGTCCGCAGGACGCGCATGCACATGAGTTCGGTAGCCCGAAGCCTATTTTGGTCCATGATTTGCACCCTCCCTGCGCACCTGTGCGCGAGAGAGAGCCTCTATGTACCACAATCTTACTCCCTACTAAAGTGTAGGAGTATATAAACTTAGCCACTTTTTCATCTTTTTCCAATGTGGGATAACCACATTTTACCCTTTCCAACCCATTAACTTTGAGCCTTCATATCTCATTCATTTCTCAACCATTTTAAACAAATGAATATATGATTTCAATGTACTCATGGAGTAGAACACAATCCAACAATCAATTTGTCATTTTAACAAATAACAAATTAAGAAAATAACTCATTATTTACTTCACAACACACTTTTTTCCAACAATTTTATCATTAAACTTTTTTTTTTTTGCTTGCATAAAACACATTAAACTAATTTTGTTTTGCATTCAACACATCCAACTCATTTTTTTTTGTATTTGTGATCACTATTACTAACGCCGTTACTTTTTTTCGTTAAATTTGTCATGTGCATTGCATATGACATTTTTAAAGGAATAATTTAGATAGTTCAATGTTATTCACATTCAAATATTGAACTTATTTTAAACAAGTCCCCGTCTTATTAATTTTTTATTTTCATATTCACCTCTAAACTTACTTTTCTTTTTGATTTAAGTTATACTCCCTCCGTCCCAAGTAAGTAATTAGTTCACCCTTTTTGATTTTTGACCTGGCACACAAATTAAGTGTGTAGAAAATGTTGTGAGTGTAATAGTAAAATAGGAGAGAGAATGAGTGAAGGAAATAGTAAATTTGAAATATGTTGTGAGTGTAATAGTAAAATAAGAGAGAGAATGAGTGGGTGGAATAGTAAAGATTCTTTGCCAAAAAAGAAAAGGTGAAGCTTTAAATGGGATACCCAAAATGACAAAAGGTGAAGTTATTAATGTGACGGAGGGAGTATATGTTAACTTTTTTTTTTTTTTTTTCTGATCATGTCATCCCCACCACTGTCAAAATTAACACCATCCTTCCACCACAACTTACATGTAACTATCCACCACCACCCTAAACTACCGCCAAAAACCACCACCACCACCACCACCACCACCACCAAATCTTCCTATTAAAAATCACCAGCAAAATTGTCATATCCAAAACAACACTAATCACCAGAAAAACAGAAAACACTTTTCGCGACCATCGGAGTATTCATGAAATGGAATTTTTTTCCAAAATAACACTGTTTAAAAACTTATTTCCAAAAATATCACAGTATTGAAAGTATTGACCAAAATAGCTTAGTTTTTAAAAATCGCAGTTGGCAACCGCGTTTTTAAAGATTTGCAAAGTTAAATTCGCGATTGACAACTGCATTTTTCATTATTTTTTTATTTCGGCTTCATTTTCAGAAATTGATTTTTGGAAATCATGGAAAATATTTTTAATTTTAAAAAACGCAATTGGTAACCGCGTTTTTATTAATTAAATCAAGTAATTATATTTATATAAAACGCGGTCCTCATCTACGTTTTCTTTAGTTTATACGCGTTCGATTTGTGAAATTGTTACAGAAACCAGAGAGACAAAAGTAAGGGCTCCATTCCGACGGCGAGGGCGAGAGGGAGAGAAGACGAATTCGAGGTTGTAGCATCGATTCAACATCAGTAAATCATTCAATCTAGATTCTTCGCCATCCCTTTTCGTTAATTTCGGTTCTTGGTAATTGTGACTTTATCCATTTTTTGTTTTCAAAAATTTGGGAAAACATATGGGTTTATATTGGTTGAAGTTTGGCTGTGTTACTACTCTCAAATGTCAGTTGTTGGGTTGATGTTTATGAGTATGATACTACTTGAAATTGCTGAAATTTGAGTTATTGGGTTTATTTTTGTTGAAATTCAAATTTATGACCAAAATTATGGGATTTATACACCTCTGATTCTGATGAATACTTGTTTAGTTGTCATATACTCCCTCCGTCCCATAGCAATGGATACCAAAAAAAAGGGCACACATATTAAGGAAAGATAAGAGTGAGAAAAAGTGGAGAGAGAATGTTGTGAGTGTAAAAGTAAAATAGGAAAGAGAATGAGTGGGAGGAATAGTTAGGAGAGAGAATGTTGTGAGTGAAAAAATAAAATAGGAGAGAGAATGAGTGGGGTAAATAGTGAAGATTCCTTTCCATTTTGGGTAAGTATCAATTGGTGTGGGACGGACCAAAAAGGAAATAAGTATCAATTGCTATGGGACGGAGGGAGTACTTGTTCTCTCTTGGTTTCTGTAGTTCCATTATTTATTTGCTATATCTTGATATTTTTTGGTTACACAGATGGATGAAGAGCATCAACTTCTTCGAGAATTTGTTGATCGGGGCCAATTGATCCTAGTGTTCTCAATCTTCACGAGAAACACCGTTCGTCTTATATTTGGAAAGGAGAGGAAGTTACACAGATTACAGCACGTCGAGGTGATTCGAAAATACCCACAAACATGGATAACAAGATTGTATCTCGGCTAGTAGATACAGGCTTCTATAGGGTGTACAATGTGAGGACCCCGACCCGGAACCTACACGTGTCCCGAGCTGGAGCGTCCTCAAACTAACCCAAATCACCTAAACTTTTAAAACTTTGATTTAACTTTCAAACATAAACACAAATAACATAACTGTTTCAAAATAACTCTACTCCTCTCCACATTGGAGGAAGAGTTGACCAACTTTGAAAGTGTTCATCTGTTTTAGTTACAAAAGATTGTGGTTGTAACGTAGAAATTTAAGTTTATAATTACAAACTCCATAAAGGAATTATACCAAAATATACGTTCTACGCCAACCTATACGTACCCCGACAATCCCCAAAATCACTTTCAAACTCCTCTCCGCCCTTACTTGGCCGGTCCTCCTGTCTCGGGATCTAAAAACATTAAAGGGAGAGGGGTGAGAATAAATCTCAGCAAGCTATTATGAATGCAGCAATATGCCAAATAAGATGCAACACATATCAAGTTGCATACAACACATTAGAAAAGCTGTAAACACTTTACATTACCTCGGTTTACCTTTTTCCGTCTGAACAATAGTCGTACAACATTGGATATAATATTCCAATCTTAGGTGAGCTGCTTAAGCAATACTCACATCTTATAAGACCCATTTTTCAGGGAACCATATAAGATAGTAGCAACTCTGTAAGGCTTTTGGCTCAATACAGATGCTATAACCCCGACCTGTGGCCACAGGAGGGGACGGTCACAGATATAACATAATCCGATCACATTAGATCACACTTCCATAATTGATCGTATTATGTTATACCCCCAACATCAGCTGATTAACACATTATCAAGCACATAATAGATACTTGAAATATAATCCACAAAGGGGATAAACAATATAACCACATGGTAATATATACTCATGTTCAACCAATATCATAGTGCAACATTTATTTAACACACTATGCATAATATAATCAATGAATAAGAACTCAAGTAAGGCAATAAGGTATCATCAACCCACCCTAAATAGTCATCATACAACAATACATGGCCTCTATAAAGGTCCAAGTTAAATATACCAAGTTGGGATCACATTTGTCAAGTTGCCAAACTAGGCTGCCAAGCTTTTTCCAAGCAATATTTAAAGTACTTCCCCAATTCCATTTTGATCACTTAAGATGTCATTGTGTAGCCAAAGTATTCTACTTTAATCTAGGTTAAAGAAATTTCATTTTGGTTCTAGTTTGAATAGGTTTGAACAGCTCAAAAGTTGGTGCAAAGTAACCAGGCCAGGGCACGACTCGTGCCCCTTTGGCCTTCCTCAGATTCAGGCGTCCCCTAAAGCACGACTCGTTACTTCCACATGGCATGACTCGTGCCTGAGGGCACGACTCGTGCCAAATTCCCCTTAAGTTGATCAGAACGATTTGGCTTCCCATCCACGAGTCGTAACCACGAGTTGGCCATGGGCACGACTCGTGCCTGAGGGCACGACTCGTGCCACGGCCAGAAACAGGCACCAACAGCAGCAACAACTCAATAATTCCAAGAAACCAATTTTCAACCCAAGCTTCCCTTTTATTGGTGAACCTAAAAGCTTACTAAACTTCATACTTCACATACTAAATCCTTTAGACCCAAAATGATGTAAACCTAGATCATTTACCACATGATTTCCAACCCATTTCACTAACACATTCAAGTTAACCCTTTTTAATCTATTCAACCCATCTTCTTACACTTTGATCAACTTCCATGGACAATAACATCATTCTATACCATTAATCAATTTCTCAACTTCAAGAAGGTTTCCAAAGCATCAAATAACCATTATAACAACAATAAATATTTCATGAGCATTTAGAGGTAGGAAAGTCATAATAACTCACCTTAGAATTTTAGGATGAAATGAGGATCTTCTTAGCTTGATAAACTCCCCTAAATGAACCAAGCACAAAAGTACAATTGGATTGGAAAATGGAGTAGAATTGGACTTGCTAGAAACTTGGAAAGAGAGACTCTAGAAAGGAGCTTCCATGGATGGAAATGAAGGAGAAAGGAAGAAGAAAAGGGAAGAATGAGGAGGATGGAGGAGTATGGTGGAGGTTGACTAAAGGGAAGGAGAGGTGAGGGAATTAAGGGGGAAGGCATGGCCCCCCATGCCAAAATTAATTAAAGACTTTCCAAAATCTACACTAAAGCCCCTAATGTTTTAAGAAGAGGCTTTAACCAATAAGCCCTTCAGTTAATTAAAAACAGCCAATAAGGACTGACATTATTTAAACTGCCTAAAAGTCCCTCAATATTCCATGGACTAGAATGCCCTCACTCACCCTAACACTCACATGCGCACCTCACAGCTGGCTAAGACTTAGAAAATGTAGCCACGTTCTCTCTTTCTCTCATGCTCTCTCTCTCTTTTTTACTTTCTTTCTCTCTCTCTCTCTCTCTTTCTTTCTCTTTCTTATTTTTTTCTTCAAAATTTTGAAAATAGAGTATTTCTAAATCTGAAAATTTAAAAAATAATTCAAAATATTTTCTTTCTCTCTCCTTTTCTCTCTCTTCTTTTTTTTTTTTCTCTTAAATTTTTAAAATACAATATCTCAAAATCTAAAAAATGAAAAAATTATCCGAAATCACTGTTTTAATCGCATCGCCAAGACGAATCAAACAAATTTATTCATCATATATTTCAAATTTTATAAATAAAATAAAATTATTTTTCAACAACTGTGAAATAGATCTCACTGTTGTTCTATAAAAGAATGACATAAAACCAGTGAAATCTATCACACAGTTATGCACAATAACTGAGAAAGTGACTTCAACAATCATAATTGAGAAATTGACCTCACAGTTGTGCACAAACAATCATAACTGAGAAATTGACCTCACAGTTGTGCAAAAACAATCATCAACAACTGATAAATAACGGGTAAACCAATTCACATTCATAAACAACTGTGAAACTGACCTCACAGTTTTAGAAGTGTGAAAAACATTTCACAGTTATTCACATCTCAACCAACAACTGTGAAATAGACCTCACTGTTGTGCACAAACAATCATAATAACTGAGAAATTGACCTCACAGTTGTGCACAAACAATCAACAACTGATAAATAACGGGTAAACCAAACATACTAAGTAGCAAATTAACTGTGAAACTGACCTCACAGTTTTAGAAGTGTGAAAAATATTTCACACTTATTCACATCACAACCAACAACTGTGAAATAGACCTCACAGTTGTTCTATGAAAGAATGACAAAAACAATGAAATTGACCTCACAGTTATGCACAATAACGGAGAAAGTGACCTCACAATCATAACTGAGAAATTGACCTCACAGTTGTTCACAAACAATCATAACTGAGAAATTGACCTCACAGTTGTGCACAAACAATCATGAATAACAGATAAATAACGGATAAAACACACATACTAAGTAACAAAATAACTGTGAAATTTACCTCACAGTTCTCAGTTTAGAAAGATCAAAAACCAAACAATTTCACATTCATAAATAATCAGAAATGTAACTCTCGCTTTTAGAAGTGTGAAAAACATTGAACAGTTATTCACATCAAAACCAACAAATGTGAAATAAACCTCAAAAAAACAAAAATCTACAGAGGGCTGGTCTTTCATGGTCAATTCCTTGTCCGTTTCTTGAAATCCGAATGATTCTTCCCTTCGTTTCCTTCAATCTTCTTTCCACTTTCATGGCTGCAAAATCACTATTTCCACTACCTATTCTCGATACAATACAGCTCCGTACCAAATTTTAGTCCCATGAACAACATTAAATTGAACCAACACAGAAGTATAATTCTTAACTATGCCGAGACATTGGGTCTTTCATGCGCAATCCATCTTCTCTGCACAATTCCAATTTCTGCAATTCCAATTTCTGCGATCTCCGTTGATTTGGAAACACGGTCGAACTCTGTCCAGAGAGGTACATCGTATAGCCATGAGATCACAATTCCAGATATTGGCGCATATATATTGCATGAACACCAAGGATGAGCTAAGAACACGGACTTCAGAAACTCTCTCAATTCCAGTTAATTAATCTTTTTAAATCCGCGCAACCATTTCTTTGTGCATCCTCACTTTTCAACTGCCAACAGTCACGAGAAAGAGGATACAACAGCACCGAAAAACTGGCCGACGAAGCTCCGGTCGAACCTTTAATTTTATTGTTTGAAGTTTTAACGGTCTAAGTTAAAATAGTGTGTTGTCAGAATTTACCCGGCGAGACCATGGCAGTGGCGGAAGGACTGTCCATTCTGGCAATCTGGAATGACTTCTACTTCATCTTCGTCAACGCAAAATCTTCAATTGCAGAGCCAAATTCACCAGAACGGCGGCGGATTAGATGATCGACCTTCAAGTAATGTGTCTTCAGTCGCCAAATCGTTTCTCCCGAAAGAAAGATTAAAAGGTAACTGTTAATTAGATGGGCGGCGGATTAGATGAATGGCAGATTAGATGATTTTGGGTGATGGTGGAGACGCCGGCGTTGAGAAAGAGAGATCGCAGATCTGAATTGCGGAAAGAGAGAGAAGGGGAATTGTTAGAGAGAGAAACGAATTGGTCGAGGGCAGTTTGGTATTATCAAATATTTTAAAATGAGCTAGGGGTTTATTGGTAAAATGTATTTCAACCAATGGACCCTAAGGTAGATTATGAAATGTGTTTTCTTTTTTTATATATTCCACCTTCTAATAGGGGCTTATTGGTAAAAATCCCTTTTAAGAAATGAATTTAAACCCTTTACTTCATTTCCCTACACAAATAAACCTAACTACTCACATTTTATCAATTTCCAATTACCATACCACAACAAAATAATTTAACTTCTTTCCATTTTTAACCTAGGAATTTAGAACTATCTTTCCACCATCTCAACTTAACATAAGAATTTAAAGACATAAAATAAACACATAAAGTTAACATTAATATTAAAAGCATATAATATTATACTAAAGTGGTGCCTAGGGTTAGGGTCGTTACATACAAATTAGGCACAATTAAGTATGATTGGGGATTGATAAATGCTTTAATCGAGCGTTGGCATCAGGAGACACATTCCTTCCACCTCCCTATTGGTGAGGCCACGATTACTCTTCAGGATATTGGCATATTGACCGGGCTACCGGTAGATGGAGAAGTTGTTACGGGTCTAGACCCAACTCGTAAACCGCAAGAATGGAGGGAGCTATGCCAAGAGATACTAGGTGTCAGCCCGCCCGATAGTGAGATGAGCGGTGGTTTTTTGAAGATTATGTGGTTGACAGATCAGTTTAATACACCACTTCCCGAGGATGCCCTCCCAGCTGAAGTTGACCGCTATACACGGGCATATATATTCTCAGTTATCGGAGGTACAGTGATGCCCGATCGTTCAGGTAACAAGGTTAAGATGATCTTCCTATCACTACTTCGAGATATTGATCGGATACGCAACTATAGTTGGGGTAGTTCTTCCTTAGCCTTTTTGTATCAAGAGTTGTGCGGTGCGACATCACCCAATGTTCAACAGATTGGTGGATATTTAACGGTATTGCAGGTATGATTCATTACTTTTTATATCTCTCTATAAAAAGTGTATTTTTATTTTTTACTTTTTATATCTCTCTTTATAATTTGAGATATTAATTTCATTACTTTTAAACAGTTGTGGGCATGGGAGAGGTTGTCATTTTCCCGACCTACTAGAGTTGTGCCTCGCGATGCTCATGTGGCAGATGGTCTACCTGACCCACCTTTGGGATGCAGGTATGATTCATTAATGTATTTTCGATGTAAAACTCATTGAATGTAACATGTTTTAAACCAATTTAACTACCTTCTTAATATGTTTATAATTAGTTTTTTTCCTTATGATTGAGGCCGGAGGGAGTATTTTTGAAATATTTATTTGACTTATTTTTTTTTTTCATTTCAGGTGGCGTGGGGACTTGTCGTTTCAAAATGTGAGTGCACATAATACGCGAGCATATAGGGATCAATTAACATCCCTAAATGATGATCAGTTTACATGGCAACCATATAGAGACAGTATTATTCCAGATTATTGCCGCCAGGGAAAGGCTATTTGGAGGACGAGACCACCTCTGATTTGTTTTGACAGGGTAGAATGGCATCTACCTGATAGAGTATGTAGACAATTTGGAATGCTACAATTGATTCCCCAATCATGTGATACCCGCCAGGATTTACATACTATAGATCGCCGAGGCCGACCCAATATGAATTGGAGAGAGAAGCACCGAACAGTGGTACAACTATGGGAGTCAAGACATCATACCTTGGTAGAAGAACCATTAAGCGAAGAGGTGCTTGATTATACCAGTACCTATATGATTTGGTATCACAACATCACTGTTTTGTTGATTCAACACCCAAAAGATCGAGAGGAATTTGGGTATAGGTCTCGTGCTACTTCTTTCGAGGGTTTGGTAAGTTATCATTTTCTTATGTTTTATTTATTCATGCAAGATTTTGGTATATCTACTGTTTATCAGTAACATACACTTGGTTTGACAAGCACAGGTGCAAACTTTACATAGGGTGTTCGAGTTAAATCAACGTGCTATTGCCAATGATTCTACTGAGCCGTGCTTGGAGGTAGATCAGATTATAAGATCAACTTTCTCCCATATTAGAGAGCAGCGGCGACTGGATGCTCAACCACCACCTCCCGCGGTTGATCGTCAGCGGCAGGTAGTACCTAGACAACCTCGTCGTCGTCGTGTTAGAGTACAACCAGTAGTACAACCAAATCTCGAGCCAGAGGAAGAGAGAGGGAGGGATATAGAGGAAGAGGGAGGGATGGAGAGAGAGGAAGAGGGAGGGAGGGAGAGAGAAGGAGAGGGACAGGGAGAGGGAGAGGGAGATAGAGAGGGAGAGGGAGAGGGAGATAGAGAGGGAGAGGGAGAGGGAGAGAGAGGGAGAGAGGGAGAGCGAGGCTCGATCACATAATTTTCAGTCACCTTTTACTCCATTGATACTGAGAGAGACACAACCACCTTTTACTCCATTAGTTCAGTCACCTTCTACAAACCAGATTCATAGCGCACATGATGAGCTTCAGGTCACACAGGATGTTACTCCGCCGGTTACACAGGGTGAGTCTGTGACTCAAGGTGAGTGTGTCACTCAGGTTGATCATTTGCCTCATTCTTTACAGCCTAATCCAGCAAATGTTTTTGTTAGGTGCAAGCCAGGTTCTAGGAAAAGAAAAAAGCCATCAAAATATACTCCTAGTTGACCGGCCAATATTGGTTGAACATCGTTCAAATGTTCGGCCAATATTGGTTGAACATCATTGCAATGTTCGATTGCAATGTTCGGTAGACACTGACCGGACTATGTAAGATTGTCCGGTCAATAGTTACCAATCAATTCAAATATGTTCGGCAACTATTGATCGAACCGTAGGCACGATGATTTTTTTTATTTATTTAAGACAAAGCAAAAAACGTTGCAATGTTCAAAATACTTACATTTACGCCCTGATCATCAGGTGTTGTTCCATACAACTGGATTCGTAGAATAAGTTTTATTATGTGGCAAATCAAATTAATAAAACAAATCATCATTTTCAATCTTCATCTGCTATATCAGATTGCTAATTATTTGTTAGTAATTTGCAGAGAATTTTGAGAGACAAGACTAGGGATGTGACGGATGGGGCGCCTGGGTTGAAAAAGGGGGAAGTGCTGCGGTGGGGCGAGAGTCGGGGAGTCGCTTAGGGCAGCCGATGAAGGGAGGAAGGAGTGTTTGGGGGAAATGGGAATGAGGTCTGCAATCTGGGTGGATTGAGAGAGAGAGAGAGTGAGAGGCCTGGTGGGGGGACCAGAGGTGGGGACAATATTCTTAGTTTTAGGTTTTATTTTTTTGTTCTTTTTATGTTTTTCTTATTCTTTTTATTTTCAATTTGATCCTTATAGTTTATTTTTTAAATTTTTAGACCCAATTACTCAAAGTACCCTTAAACAATGTCACATGCAATGTCACGTATATTTTTAACGGGAAAAAACTACCCCCGTTAGTAAAAGTAACCAAGGATACAAAAATAATTTATTTTAATGCGATGTATGAAAAATAAATTAGTTTAATGTGTTATATGAAAAAATTAAAAGTTTAGTGGTGAAACACACAAAAACTGAATAATACAATGTTTTTATTTGCAATTTTTCCTTTTATATATAGATTTCAATGAATTTTAGTTATCTTTTAAAAATAATTTTATTTTTATGTTTATCAATTTATTATTATTTTATGTTTTAAAAGCATAAGCTATATTATACAGTAAAAACTCTATAAATTAATAATGTCGGGACTGGTAAAATTTATTAATTTATGAAGTTATTAATTAGAGATGAACTCCAAATAGATTTGAACTTCGAAAACGAAAAAACACAAAAAACTATAGCTAAATTGTAATAATTATTTTTACAATTTTTAAGAATTATTAATTTATTAATTAAAAAAAATATTAATTTATCAAATTTAACCCGTTCTAGGTTATTTTAAAGAGTTTATAATGTACTTGAATAAAAAAAAAATTATAACGGGCTCTGTTAAACCCGTTCTATAATCGGGGCCGGTAGAATGGAAAAGGGGCCGAGCCTTATCCGTTTTGGTGATAGAATTGATGGATCCAGCCCGTTGGTCCGTAGTCAGTATTATAACATGCGCTTTAGCACGGCACTCAACGGCTATAAGTGCGCCAAACTTGGGGAGAAAGAAAACCAAAATAAAGACCCTAGGGTTTAGAGAGAAAATTGTTGGCGTTGGATCTACAAGTAGCGCGCAACGGCTATAATAAACGCGCTAAAGTTGGGGAAGGGCGCAAGACTAGAAATTGCTTTGCGTTGGATTTACGCCCTCTGTCGCCTCCATTGTTTCGACACCTCAAGCAAGCAGGTAATTCATAAACTATGCATTTACATGTAAACTCTTCCGATTTTCAGTTTCTCCCAAATTGATGATCACGTTTTCTCAATTAAAGTTCCACAATAATAATTTCATCGGAGAATTCTTCAATATACATGTTCCTCAGCCGCTGTCTTCCAAAACCCTAATCCCTAGAAGTAAACCCTTTAAAAAAACCCAAATTCTTTGTCTTCCTTCTCTAACAATCAAATCGATCGTCACTGTTATAGATTTCTGACCTTTCCATGGCCACCAGTCACATCCTCAGACCTCTTTGTCGACGTGACTCTATTCTACTCTCTCTCTGCCTTTAAATCTGTAAGATTTATGTTCCATTTCTTTTGAATCACGGTGATCTGTTGTTTCCTTCATTTTGTTTCTCTCTTTTTATGGTTCTACTTCTATCTGTAATTAGGTTTTCAGTTTTGTTTCATTCATTGATAGATTAGGTTAAAATAATTGTATTAATTAGTATGATTTTTTGTTGATGCTTGCTGTGGTATTTTAGTTTGTATGACCTAGGTTTTGATGATAAGTAAGTCCGGATTCTCGGCTTTTAATTGTTATGTTGTCAGTTTTGTTGCATTCCATGATTGATTAATTTAGAGTAATTGCATTGGTTAGTAAGAATTGTTAGATTCTTGTTGTGATATTCAATTTGATATGACCTAGGGTTTTATGATAGGTCGGTCCGGAGTTATATACAACAAGGGTTTGGAAGCAATGTGGGCCCGGAGTCGGATCCATATAGTTTGGTAAATCTTCCTCCAATCAGGCATCATAATAAAGTTTCAGTACCTGAAAGAGTACGTATCTTTAAAAAAAAAAAAATAGAAAAAAAGAAAGAAAACCTTCTTATTTGAATTCTTATGCTTTGCGTATGGCCCTTTAATATGAGTTTATGGCATTGGAAAATGTGTCGAGGTTGGAGTACAGACAAAACTGTTTATGCCCTGTTTACGGATTCTCTGCTTCTAATTTCTTTCTCTTATTATGCTTTCACTTTTGTTGCATTCCATGATTATTGATTAATTTAGAGTAATTGCATTGGTTAGTAAGAATTATATTCTTGTTGTGGTATTCAATTTGATTTGTCCTAGGATTTTACGATAGGTCGGTCCGGATTTGTAAATAAATAGAGAGAGAATCATGTCTCATGTTTTTTCGGCTCTACTTGTTACTGTTAGGTTTTGTTTAAGGATCGATTTGTATGGAATTGATATATATTTTTCAGCTCTACTTGTTACTGTTAGGTTTTGTTTAAGGATCGATTTGTATGGAATTGATATATAACATGGAAATTAAGCTGCTGATGTTTGATGAAACTACTCCTAGAACTTAGAACTTTGAACGGTTGTATATGTGTAAGATTGTTCATCTATATGACTAGGCTATTCGAACTGCACAAAAGAATGCTTTCTGTTCTTCTTAAAACATGATAGTTGCGCATAGTCCAAGAGGAAACTTCAATCTCCGTGTTTTCCACCGTGCAGTCAACAGCTTCCTTTCTCATGCCTTTTCTCCCTTTTCACCAGTTCTGGAATTCTCCCTTTTCTCTGCGTCATTGCATATATGTAGTATGTTTGTATACTCTATCTTATCATATTTTCTTAGTTGCTTGCTTTTATTAGTGCCTACAAATATCAAAATTTCACGATCCTAAGTGATAAAGTCCTATACTTCTGGTGAGACAATTCTATCCTAATGTAGCTGTTCTTTGTCACTTTGAATTGCTCTTACTAACCTAAGTTGCAACTGATTTTTGTATGAACACGTTCTTTGTTATAGGATGCAGCAGATAGTCGCGAAAGTATTAGCAACTTCTTAAAGCAACTGATTTTCGGAATGCTACCTCAAAGCCATTCCAAGCTGAAGCCCAAGCTACAGGTGATATATTCAGATACAATTATGTATCTTACAAAGATTTTACAAGTATTGACTGTTTGATTGAATTATTAGATGTTGTTTATTTTCCAGCTATTGATGCTCCTCGCGGGTTTATATTCAGTGGATAATCTTTTGAGATACATTTATTGCTAGGTACAAACGCCATGATCCAGTTAGAAATGACCCTTTAACTGATTCTCTCACGAAGGTATTATTAATTGTTTCAATTTCAATTGTTTGCTTGCATTTGTGCTGCCAATCTCTGTTTATATTTGTGTGTAACACAACTGTACCTCGGAATTATATACAGCAAGGGTTTGGAAGCAATGTGGGCCCGGAGTCGGATCCATATAGCTTGGTAAATCTTCCTCCAATCAGGCATCATAATAAGTTTCACTACCTGCAAGAGTATGTATCTTTTTTTTTTTTTTTAAAAAAGAAAGAAAACCTTCTTATTTGAATTCTTATGCTTTGCGTATGGCCCTTTAATATGAGTTTATGGCATTGGAAACTGTGTCGAGGTTGGAGTACAGACAAAACTGTTTATGCCCTGTTTACGGATTCTCTGCTTCTAATTTCTTTCTCTTATTATGCTTTCACTTTTGTTGCATTCCATGATTGATTAATTTAGAGTAATTGCATTGGTTAGTAAGAATTAAATTCTTGTTGTGGTATTCAATTTGATTTGACCTAGGATTTTACGATAGGTCGGTCCGGATTTGTAAATAAATAGAGAGAGAATCATGTCTCATGTTTTTTCCGGCTCTTCTTGTTACTGTTAGGTTTTGTTTAGGGATCAATTTGTATGGAATTGATGTATAACATGGAAATGAAGCTGCTGATGTCTGATGAAACTACTCCTAGAACTTAGAACTTAGAACAGTTGTATATGTGTAAGATTGTTCATATATATATGACTTGGCTATTCGAACTGCACAAAATAATGCTTTCTGTTCTTCTTAAAACATGATAGTTGCGCATAGTCCAAGAGGAAACTTCAATCTCCGTGTTTTCCACCGTGCAGTCAACAGCTTCCTTTCTCATGCCTTTTCTCCCTTTTCACCAGCCCGGAATTCTCCCTTTTCTCTGCGTCATTGCTTATATGTAGTATGTTTGTATACTCTATCTTATCATATTTTCTTAGTTGCTTGCTTTTATTAGTGCCTACAGATATCAAAATTTCACGATCCTAAGTGATAAAGTCCTATACTTCTGGTGAGGCAATTCTATCCTAATGTAGCTGTTCTTTGTCACTTTGAATTGCTCTTACTAACCTAAGTTGCAACTGATTTTTGTATGAACACGTTCTTTGTTATAGGATGCAGCAGATAGTCGCGAAAGTATTAACAACTTCTTAAAGCAACTGATTTTTGGAATGCTACCTCAAAGCCATTCCAAGCTAAAGCCCAAGCTACAGGTGATATATTCAGATACAATTATGTATCTTACAAAGATTTTACAAGTATTGACTGTTTGATTGACTTATTAGATATTGTTTATTTTCCAGCTATTGATGCTCCTCGCGGGTTTATATTCTGTGGATGATCTTTTGAGATACATTTATTGCTAGGTACAAACGCCATGATCCAGTTAGAAATGACCCTTTAACTTCTCTCACGAAGGTATTATTAATTGTTTCACTTTCAAATGTTTGCTTGCATTTGCACTGCCAATCTCTGTTTATATTTGTGTGTTTAACACAACTGTACCTCGGAATTATATACAGCAAGGGTTTGGAAGCAATGTGGGCCCGGAGTCGGATCCATATAGTTTGGTAAATCTTCCTCCAATCAGGCATCATAATAAAGTTTCACTACCTGCAAGAGTATGTCTTTTTTTTTTTTTAAAGAGAAAGAAAATAAGAAAGCAAACCTTCTTTTTTGAATTCTTATGCTTTGCGTATGGCCCTTTAATATGAGTTTATGGCATTGGAAACTGTTTCGAGGTTGGAGTACAGACAAAACTGTTTATGCCCTGTTTACGGATTCTCTGCTTCTAATTTCTTTCTCTTATTATGCTTTCACTTTTGTTGCATTCCATGATTGATTAATTTAGAGTAATTGCATTGGTTAGTAAGAATTAGATTCTTGTTGTGGTATTCAATTTGATTTGACCTAGGATTTTACGATAGGTCGGTCCGGATTTGTAAATAAATAGAGAGAGAATCATGTCTCATGTTTTTTCAGCTCTACTTGTTACTGTTAGGTTTTGTTTAAGGATCGATTTGTATGGAATTGATATATAACATGGAAATGAAGCTGCTGATGTCTGATGAAACTACTCCTAGAACTTAGAACTTAGAACAGTTGTATATGTGTAAGATTGTTCATTTATATGACTTGGCTATTCGAACTGCACAAAAGAATGCTTTCTGTTCTTCTTAAAACATGATAGTTGCGCATAGTCCAAGAGGAAACTTCAATCTCCGTGTTTTCCACCGTGCAGTCAACAGCTTCCTTTCTCATGCCTTTTCTCCCTTTTCACCAGTTCTGGAATTCTCCCTTTTCTCTGCGTCATTGCTTATATGTAGTATGTTTGTATACTCTATCTTATCATATTTTCTTAGTTGCTTGCTTTTATTAGTGCCTACAGATATCAAAATTTCACGATTATAAGTGATAAAATCCTATACTTCTGGTGAGGCAATTCTATCCTAATGTAGCTGTTCTTTGTCACTTTGAATTGCTCTTACTCTAAGTTGCAACTGATTTTTGTATGAACACGTTCTTTGTTGTAGGATGCAGCAGATAGTTGCTTGTATGTAGTATGTTTGTATACTCTATCTTATCATATTTTCTTAGTTGCTTGCTTTTATTAGTGCCTACAGATATTAAAATTTCACGATCCTAAGTGATAAAGTCCTATACTTCTGGTGAGGCAATTCTATCCTAATGTAGCTGTTCTTTGTCACTTTGAATTGCTCTTTCTATCCTAAGTTGCAACTGATTTTTGTATGAACACGTTCTTTGTTGTAGGATGCAGCAGATAGTCGCGAAAGTATTAACAACTTCTTAAAGCAACTGATTTTCGGAATGCTACCTCAAAGCCATTCCAAGCTGAAGCCCAAGGTACAGGTGATATTTTCAGATACAATTTTGTATCTTACAAAGATTTTACAAGTATTGAATGTTTGATTGACTTATTAGATATTGTTTATTTTCCAGCTATTGATGCTCATCGCGGTTTTATATTCAGTGGATGATCTTTTGAGATACATTTATTGCTTGGTACAAACGCCATGATCCAGTTAGGAATGACCCCTTTAATTGATTCTCTCACGAAGGTATTATTAATTGCTTCATTTTCAAATGTTTGCATGCATTTGTACTGCCCATCTCTATTTATATTTGTGTGTTTAACACAACTGTACCTCGGAATTATATACAGCAAGGGTTTGGAAACAATGTGGGGCCGGGGTCGGATCCATATAGTTTTGTATATCTTCCTCCAATCAGGCATCATAATAAAGTTTCAGTACCAGCAAAAATATGTATCTTTTTTCCAAAAAATAAAAAAAATAATAAAGAAAGAAAGAATACCTTCTTATTTGAATTCTTATGCTTTGCGTATAGCCCTTTAATATGAGTTTCTTACTCTGTTCTTTTGTGTCGGCCAAGCTGCAACAGGAAGTTTCGCGTGCTATGATCCCCCTGGTGAACTTGGGTGTTGGAGGTTTAAACGGATCTCTAATTGGAGTTTATGGGATTGGAAACTGTACCGAGGTTGGAGTACAGACAATCCTGTTTATGCCCTCATTTTACTAGAATGTAAAGCTCCATAAAGCTTCTTCATCAATTGACTTCAAGTTTATCGAGAAGACCAAATTAAGGTCTCTAAATGAAGGTATACATCTAGCCTGATAACCATCTTTTTATCTTACTTGTCAGTAATATTTTATCACCAAATGAACCTATTGTTCTGTATATCTTCAGATTGAACCTCTCCAGAAAGAATTGGTGATGTACCCATACTTTCAATATATTTGCTCCACATCATGCTCTGATATTTTGAGACTTGCAGATTATGAGTTGATAGCCCCTCTTCACGTATATCAGTTGCTGTGTTAGGCAAAACTGGTCATCTCATCATCATTGTCTACTAGTTGCACCCACTTAACTAAAGCGTCAATAGTGTGCAGTAAATTTTAATATTCAACTAATTGCGAGTTCATGATGAACTCATTACAAATTCTCCTTTCATTTTTTTTTTTTTCAAAAACAGGGTCTGTTTTTGGGACTTCTTACATTTGTAACTCCGTCAACTTCGATGATATTGAAAAGTCGGACTTAAAAATTAATGTGAGTAGAAGACTTTATGTTAAGTTAGCAGTTTGCTATTCAGTGATTCATTGGAGAGCTTATATGATGACAAATTATGTTGATTGTCTCGAGTTTAGATACAACTTCATGTTTAGTTTTCTGGCACTTCTTCATATTTTTAGTCCTTTCCTTTTATCTGCTTGTCTGTGCAATTTGGCATTTTTTCAAGGGCTTTGCCATAATCTCTTATGAGGGATTAGTACGCTTCTCAAACAGTAATCTGGAGAGACTTCATTCCTGTGGTTTTACAATCTTCTACCATCAGATCAAGGACTCATGCTTCTGAGGATAAGTGAGATTCAAACCTTCATTTTGTGAATTATGTTAATATTACCCTTACATGTCACTCAATTTAGCTGTTTTGAATTTGAGATTTGATGATACGAGACTAGAAATTAGAAAAAGAAGATAAGGTATAAGGTCACATATCTCTATAAGACATGGGAAAATTTCTTAAGTGATGTCTGCAACTAGCAGCTATTATGGACACTGGACATTCAAGAATTTGGAGAAATATATAAACATGAGATTCTAGTTACTTTTGCAGGGTTGGGCAGTTATATTTGTATGTGCTGGTGATATGCGGATACTGTGATGGGTACATGGGTTAGGCAATGGGGATGACCCGTTGTGGTTGGTACATGATTTGCGTTTCTTCAGCTTTATAATCAATTTGTACCTTTTCTCTTCCCCACCACTGTTTTATATGTGACATAATTCTCTCCTCGTTAACATCATCTCTTTAGTATTTCTCCTTATTTTTCAACCCTTTGACCTGCTTAGTGTGATTTAATCCTGTGGAAACCACACAGTTACTTGTTCACGAGCACAGTGGCGCGAAGCTAGAAATTTTTCGCAAGGGGGTCAAAAAAAGTATTTTATTGTAATTTTTACTTAATTTGAAGGGGGTCAAAAGCATAATTTTTAGCAATACAAAACTATTTTCTCCAAAATTTAAGGTACTAAAGTGTCACATTTCAAAATTCAAGGGGATCATATGACCCCCATGACCTTGGGGTGGCCTCGCCACTGCACGAGCATGAAGGATCCCTGATGAAATTACAGCATACTTATTGTTCATGTTCTTACTTGGATCTAATGGCTTATGTATGCAAGAGATTCACTGTGCATTTTTTTGACATCAATCACAAGCAAAATGATTGAAAGTTCTGCTCAAATGTTACCACTGCTTAATTTTCTCTTTTGTGTCATGAGACATGCATCGACTTGCAGGATTAGAGGAAATCATGCCCCTTCCCGATATCAGTCAAGTGATTGAAATTATAGCATTAGCAGCAGATGAGATTAAGGACTCTTTTCAAGCTTCGCTATTTCAGGTTTGGTGAATCCCTTAAACTAGATTTATGGTGTTCATTTATCTATACAGACACTTTATCATTGTTTGTCTGCATTTGTTTGATCTAAGCATCCCGGGGTTAACCTGGTGTAGGTAAAATGAAGTTTTCTGAACTAAATTAGAGTCATTACATAAAATCACATCGTTTTTCAGAAGGAAACTTCAATGTTTTCCATGGTCCAGTCAACAACCTCTCTTCTGATGCCTTTTCTCCCTTTCTCATCAGCTCTGGAGTTCTCCCTTTTCTCCATGTCATTGCTTATATGTAATATGTTTGTATACTCTATCTTATCATATTTTCTTATATGCTTGCTTTTATTAACGCCTACAGATATCACAATTTCACGATCCTACGTGAAAGTCCTATACTTCTGGTGAGGCAGTTCTATCCTATTGTAGCTGTTCTTTGTCAATTTGAGTTGGTCTTACTAACTTAAGGTGCAACTGATTTTTTATGGCCACATTCTTTGTTGTAGGATGCAGCAGATAGTCACGAAAGTATTAACAACTTGTTAAAACATATGTGATCTTGATAACTGCACTTTCTGAGCCTATCTTCCAGGTTACACACTTGTCTAAGGAAGAAGATATTGTGCATCAGTCATGATAATTAAGTTAAACTCTAGCTAAACCCTGTTTATGATTGAGAAAAGCTAGATGCAGCGCTTCCTCTGATTGCCACTCTTGTGCGATACGAGGTTGAGTTTATTATTGCACAGTATCATTTAATATTTTGCATATGAACTATTGGATAAAACTAATATGCAGATGTACCTGTACTTTGTTCCTTTGCCAAACAGTAGCCACAGAGGTTGAATCTGAGCTCGCTAAACCAGATACGCTGCAACTTATTTCCAGTCACGTAAATGATTAGTTCATCCTGTCAGGTATTGCATATGATGAGGCAACAAGATTTCTTAGTATCGAAAGGTTAATATAATGTTTACAGAACACCGTATATTATAAGCATATTACCTTGGTATATACAAACTTATACTCTTTATCTGAATGTGCTGATTGTTTGAGGACCAGTCATGTATACAACTTGAGTGTCTAAATGCTAATATTTAGTTTCAATTGTTTTTTTTTTCAAAGCAGTCTCCGCTCATCATATTGGGCTAGATATCATGAGGGCTTTTGAGAACATAGTAGGCTTGAATTCTAATCCAGTAGAAGCTAGGGAAGTCAATGCTTCTACAATTTTCCATTTGTTTCAACATTTCTCTTGTGCATACTGATCCAAAGTTCAAATTACTCGTAGATTTATTTAGGATCTCCTTAAGCATGTGAATAACTTGATTTTATTTTTATCTTACTGCTAGGTATAACCTGATAATTGCGCATGCCTCTGATGCCTTTTCTCCTGAATTCAACACTTCTGGAGCTCTCTCTTGCGATGGCAATACCCATTCCTCATTGCTGAGAAGTAATTCATTCGAATACTCTATCTTATGAGATTTTGTTATTTGCTTGTTTCTATTAATGCCTACATTTATCGAACTTTCAGGCATCCAAAGTGATAAAGTTCTATACTCTTAGGGAGGTCTTGACAAAGTAATGCAAGAAAAGAATATTTTAGCTCATTTCTTGCTAGACTATGTAACTTGAAGGACTCTTATGGTGAGGCAATTCTATCCTATTGTAGCTGTTCAATTGTACTTTGAGTCGCTCTTACTAATTTAAGGTGCAACTGATTTTTTGGCCACATTCTTTGTTGTAGGATGCAGCAGATTGATGTGTTCCAGTGGACTTTGATTAGTTGGAGCGATCGCCTGGTCATCTAAATGATTCCAGAGGAATTATTAACAACTTCTTAAATCATATATGAGATCTTGATAACTGCACTTTCCGAACCTATCTTCCAGGTTACACACTTGTCTAATGAAGAAGATACTGTGCATCACTTATGATAATGAGGAGTTAAACACTGTTTATGATACAGAAAGGCTATATTTTGTTTATGAACTAATGAACAAAGCCAATACGCTGATGTGCGTAGTGTGTTTCCTTTCCAAACAGTGGCTACAGGAGTTGAAGGATAAACCAGAAGAACCACATGCTTGTTTTATCTTCAAACACAACCTTCGGTTCTCGCTAAACCATATATGCTGCACCTTATCTACATCTTTCAGTCACATAATTGAATAATTGATGAGTCAATCCGGTGTCAGGTTTTGCATATGACGAGGAAACAAGATTTCCCAGTATCGAAAGGTTAATTTTATGTTTACAGAATGCAATATTTCATAAGCATCATGCCTTGATACATACGAACTTAGACACTTAACCTGAGCCTGCTGATAGTTTGAGGATCCTGTCAGGTATTCAACTTGAGACTCTAAATAGTTAGTTTTAACTGGTTTTGTCCTCATAGCAATCTCCGCTCATCATACTGGGTTAGATGTCATGAGTGCTCTTGAGAACATATTAGGCTTGAGTTATAATCCAGTAGAAACTACTAAAGTCAATGCTTCTACAATTTTTTGTTTCAACTTTTCTCTTGAGCATACTGATCCAGAGTTCATATTACTCGTTGATTTGTTTAGGCATGTGAATAACCTGCTTTTATTTTTATCTTATTGCTAAGATTATATTGATAGCTTAGCATACCTTCTGATGCCTTTTCTCCTTAATTCAATAGTTCTGGAGTTCTCTCTTGTGATGGTAATACACATGCCTCATTGCTGAGATGTAAATCGTTCACTATCTTATGAGATTTGTTATTTGCTTTTTGTTACTAATTCTTACAGCTATCAAACTTTCAAGCATCCAAAGTGATAACGTTTTATACTCCTGGGTGGTGTTGACAAAGATACTTGCGAGAAAAGTGATTTTGATTATCTCGTTTCTTGTTAAGGATCCAGACCATGTAACTATAAGGACTCTCATGGTGAGGAAGTTCAATCCTATTGTAGCTGTTCTTTGTCACTTTGAATCGCCCTTACTAACTTAAGCTACTAACTGAAAAAATTTGGCCACATTTTTGATTGTTGTAGGATGCAGTAGATAGATGTATTTCAGTGGATTGTTTTTTGAAGCAAACTCGTAGCCATTCCGAACGATTCTCGCGGAAGCATTCAGAACTTCTTTCCGAACCTAGTCATGCGTTGTTTCACCTGAATGTAATCTCCAACAACGAAGTTCACCAGGGGGCTCATAGAATGCGGAATTTCCTTCTTGCAGCTTAGCAGACAGAATAGAACAGAGTAAGAAACTCATAATAAAGGGATATACGCAAACCATAAGAAATTAAATAAAAAGGTTTCCATTCGTTATTATTATTGTTTTTAAGAAAAGATACATACTCTTGAAGGTACAGAAACTTGATCCATTTGTGTTTGTTAGTTTACTTTATCACCATTTGTATTTTTTCTTTGCTTATAATCGGTTATGCGCTTAGAGTTTTGAATCTTTGATGAAATTTATCTATTTTTTTGTTGGGATAATAGGCTGGATGTAATATCCATGATTATCTAGTGAAGAGGAAATTGACTGCTTCCTCAAAGACATTTCAAGCTGAAGCCCAAGTCCCCCATAATGCTACTTGTGATATATTCAGATACAAATATTGACTGTTTGAGATACATTTATTGCTAGGTACAAACGCCATGATCCAGTTAGGAATGACCCTTTGAATGATTCTCTCCCACGAAGGTATTTTTAATTGTTTCAACTGTTTGCTTGCATCTGTAAGGCTAATCTCTGTTTATATTTGTGTATTAACTCAAATGAACCTCGGAATTATATACAGCAAGGGTTTGGCAATATTGTGGGGCCGGGGTAAGGTCCATATAGTTTGGTAAATCTTCCTCCAAGTTTCTGTACCTGCTAGAGAATGTATCTTTTTTTTTTCAAAAAAAAAAAATGAAATAAGGAAAACCTTCTTATTTGAATTCTTATGCTTTGCGTATAGCCCTTTACTATTAGTTTCTTACTCTGTTCTATTGTGTCTGCCAAGCTGCAACAGAAAATTCCGCTTGCTATGAGCCCCCCCGGTGAACTAGGGTGTTGGAGGTTCAAACGGATCATTAATTGGAGTTTATGGTATTGGAAACTCTGTCGAGGTTGGAATACAAACAATCTTTTTTATGCCCTCGTTTCACCAGAATGTATAGCTCCATAAAGATTCTTCATCAATTGACTTAAAGTTTATCGAGAGGACCAGCTTAGGGTCTCTAAATGAAGGTATATATCAAGTCTGATAACCGTCTTTTTATCTTACTTGTCAGCAATATTTTATCATCAAATTACCAATTGTTCTGTGTATCTTCAGATTGAACCTTTCCAGAAAGCATTAGGTACCCGTACTTCCAGTATATTTGATATGCTCTGATGGATATAAAAAGAGAACCAATCATACTGTCAAACCCAATATTTTGAGACTTATAGGTTATGAGTTGATAGCCCATCTTCACACGTAACATATTAGCTCTTCTCTGCTGAATTTCCTGACTGTTAGTTTTGGATAGGCACAGAAAAAAGTCGATTAAAGATGGAATAGGCACTACAAGTCTCAGAAACATATCTACAATCCTTACTCCCTATGTTCCCTAAATAGTTTCAGATGTTTCTATTGTTGCTTTACTAGTTGTCTAGAACTGTGTATTCTTCCTGGTCTCAGTTGTTGTGTTGGGCAAAAACTGGTAGTCTCATCATCATTGTCTACTAGTTGCACCCACTTAACTAAAGCGTTTATATGTTCTTCTTCTATCTATAATTAGGTTTTCAGTTTTGTTTCGTTCATTGATAGATCAGGTTAAATTAATTTTGTTTCATTCTCGATGTTCCATTTCTTTTGAATCACGCTGATATGGTGTTCCATTCATTTTGTTTCTCTCTTTATGTGGTTCTACTTCTATCTGTAATTAGGTTTTTAGTTTTGTTTCATTCATTGATATATTAGGTTAAATTAATTGTAGTAATTAGTATGAATTTTTGTTGATACTTGCTGTGGTATTCAATTTTGTATGACCTAGGGATTGATGATAAGTCTGGATTCTCTGCTTCCAATTTCTATCTCTAGTTATGTTTACAGAACACCAAGCATCTTCCCTTGGTATATACGAACTTAGATGTCATGAGGGCTTTTGAGAACACAGTAGGCTTGAATTCTAATCCAGTAGAAGCTGGGGAAGTCAAGATTTTCCATTTGTGTCAACATTTCTCGAGTATACTGATCCAAAGTTCAGATTACTTGTAGATTTATTTAGGTTCTCCTTAAGCATGTGAATAACCTGCTTTTATTTTTATCTTACTTCTATGTATAAGCTGATAATTGAGCATGCCTTCTGATGCCTTTTCTCCTGAATTCAACACTTCTGGAGTTCCCTCTTGCGATGGTAAATCCCATTCCTCAGCGCTGAGATGTAATTCGTCCGTATACTCTATCTTATGATGATATTTTGTTATTTGCTTGTTTCTATTAATGCTTAAATTTATCAAACTTTCAAGCATCCTAAGTGATAAAGTTCTATACTCCTGGGGAGGTCTTGACAAAGTTATTGCAAGAAAAGTGATTTTTAGCTCGTTTCTTGTTAGAGATCTAGACTATGTAACTTGAAGGACTCTCATGGTGAGGCAATTCTATCCTATTGTAGCTGTTCATTGTCACTTTGAGTCGCTCTTACTAATGTAAGGTCCAACTGATTTTTTTTGGCCACATTCTTTGTTGTAGGAAGCAGCAGATTGATGTGTTTCAGAAGACTTTGTTTAGTTGGAGGAAACGCCTTGCCATCTAAATGATTCCGTGGAAGTATAAACAACTTCTTAAATCATATGAGATCTTAATAATTGCACTTTCTTAAAAGGCTATCAGCAGCTCTTCATTTGACTGTCACTCTTGTGCCTTACGAGATTGAGTTTATTATTGCACACTATCATTCATATTTTGTATATGAACTAATGAATAAAACCAATATGCAGATGTGCATGTACTGTGTTCCCTTTCCAAACAGTGGTACAGGAGTTGAAGGATATAATAGAAGAACCAAATGCTTGTTTTATCTTCAAAAACTACCTTCTGCGCTCGCTAAACCAGATACACTGCTCCTTATATACATCTTTCAATCACATAATTGATGAGTTAATCCGCTGTCACGTATTTCCTATGACGAGGCAATAAGATTTTCCAGTATCGAAAGGTCAATTTTATTTTTACAAAATGCCGTACTTCATAAGCATCTTGCCTTGATACATACAACTTGAGAATCTAAATAGTTAGTTTTAATTGTTTTTGTTCTCATAGCAGTCTCCGCTCATCATACTGGGTTAGATGTCATGAGTTCTCTTGAGAACATAGTAGGATTGAGTTTTAATCCAGTAGAAACTACGAAAGTCAATGCTTCTTATGTGAATAACCTGCTTTTATTTTTATCTTATTGCTAGGATTATATCGATAGCTGAGCATACCTTCTGATGCATTTTCTCCTTAATTCAATAGTTCTGAAGTTCCCTCTTGCGATGGTAATACATGTGCCTCATTGCTGAGATGTGATTCGTTTACTCTATCTTATGGGATTTGTTATTTGCTTTTTGTTATTAATTTCTACAGCTATCAAACTTTCAAGCATCCAAAGTGATAAAGTTTTATACTCCTGGCGGTGTTGACAGAGATAATTTCGAGAAAAGAGATTTTGATCAGCTCGTTTCTTGTCAAGGATCCAGACCATGTAATTAGAGGACTCTCATGGTGAGGAATTTCTATCCTATTGCAGCTGTTCTTTGTCACTTTTAATCGCTCTTACTAACTTTAAGTGCAACTGGAAAATTTTTGGTCACGTTTTAGTTGTTGTAGGATGCAGTAGAATGTGTTTAAGTGGACTTTGTTTTGTTGAAGCAAACTCGTAACCATCCAAATGATTCTCGCGGAAGTATTAAAAACTTCTTCCAGACCTAGTTATGCTCTCGTTTCACCAGACTGTAAGCTTCGACACCTGAGTTCACCAGGGGGCTCATAGCACACAGAATTTCCGGTTGTAACCTTGGCAGACACAATAGAACAGTGTAAGAAACTCATAATAAGGGCTTTACGCAAACCATAAGAATTCAAATAAGAAGTTTTTTTTTTTTTTGAAAAAGATACATACTCTTGAAGGTATAAAAACTTGATCTATTTGTTTTTGTTGGTATACTTTATATCACCATTTGTGTTTTTTCTTCGCTTATAATCGGTTTAGCTCTTAGAGTATCTATTTTTTGTTGGGATGACAGGCTGGATGTTTATATCCATGATTATCTAGTGAAGAGGAAATTGAATGCTTCCTCAAAGACATTCCAAGCTGAAGCCCAAGTCCCCCATAATGCTACAAGTGATATATTCAGATACAATTGTTCTGTATATCTTCAGATTGAACCTTTCCAGATAGCATTGGTGACGTACCCAAACTTAAAATATATTTTGCTCCACATTGGAACTTCAGATGCCCATTCTCTGATGGATATTAAAAGAGAACCAATCATACTGTCAAACCCAACAGGGAAAACTTCATTTTTGTCCATCGTACTTTGTGGTGTATTTCACTTTTACCATCAAACTTTTTTTTTTTCATTTGTAACATCGTATTTCAAACAATGGTGTCATTTTATACCAAATTTGGGTATGAAAAGACAATATTGTTTGTAGTACGATGGTAAAAATGAATTAAATTTGGGTATAAATAACAGATTTGGGTATAAAATGACACCATTGTTTGTAATACAATGGTAAAAATGATAAAATAATGTTCGATTGTAATAGTGAAACAAGCACCAAAGTACGATGGACAAAAACGGAGTTTTCCCAACCCAATATTTTGAGACTTATAGGATATGAGTTGATAGCCCATCTTCACACGTAATATATTAGCTTTTCTCTGCTGAATTTCCTGACTGTTAGTTTTGGATAGGCATAGAAACTAGGCGATTAAATATGGAATAGGTACTATAAGTACCAGAAACATATCTACAATCCTTACTCCCTATGCTCCCTAAATAGTTTCACATCTTTCTGTTGTTGCTTTACATCATTTTTTTCAGGGTAAAAGTAATTTTAGGAGATTGGATGCATTTTCAGTTCTGAACTATTAGAGCCTTGCTGGTAGTGTGGTTCATTTTTCTGAAAAGTGAAAACTGAGATACTTGGAATAAAAACCCTTTAAATGTGTCGTGTTCCAATACAGAAAATTAAGACATTCTAGTTGCATTTACGAAGTATATACTCTTCTAGAACTGTGTATTCTTCCCTGTCTCAGTTGTTGTGTTAGGCAAAACTGGTAGTCTCATCATCATTGTCAACTAGCTGCACCCACTGAACTAAATCGTCAATAGTGTGCAGTAAATTTCCAATATTCAACTAATTGCGAGATCAGGATGCACTCTCTGCAAACTCTCCTTTTGGTTTTTCTAAAAACAGGGTTTGTTTTTGGACACTTCTTACTTTGTAACTCCATCAGTGATTCATTGGAGAGATTATATGATGACAAATTATGTTGATCGTCTCGATTTTAGATACAACTTCATGTTTGGTTTTCTCGCACTTCTTGATAAATTTAGTGTTTTCCTTTTGTCTGTGCAATTTGGCAGTTTTTCAAGGGCTTTGCCATAAGCTCTTGATGAGGGTTTAGGATGCTTCTCAAACAGTAATCTGGAGACACTAAGAGAGATTTCATTTATATGGCTTTGCAATCTTCTACAATCAGATTAAGGACTCCTGCTTCTGAGGGTAAGTGTGATTTGCGCCTTCTTCATTTTGTGAATTATGTTAATATTACCCTTACATGTCACTCAATTTAGTTGTTTTGAATTTGAGATTTGATGATAGGAGACTAGAAATTAGAAAAAGAAGATAAGATCACATATCTCCATAAGAGATGGGAAAATTTCCTAAGTGATGTCTGCAACTAGCCAGCTATAATGGACACTGGATATGCAAGAATTTGGAGAAGGAAATAAACATGAGATTCTAGCTACTTTTGCAGGGTTGGGCGGTTATAGTTATGTGCTGGTGATATGCGGATATTGTGATGGGTACATGGGTTAGGCAGATGGTGATGACTGGTTGTGGTTATTACATGATTTGCGTTTCTTCAGCTTAAGGAAAAACTCTGTTTTTGTCCATCACGCTTTGGGGCGTGCTTCACTTTTATCATCAAATTTTATTCTTTTTTCATTTTTACCATCGTACCACAAACGCTGGTTTCATTTTATACCCAAATTTGTTTCTTTTTACCATCGTACCATAAACAATAGTGTCATTTATACCCAGATTCGTTATAAAATGACACCATAGTTAGTAGTACGATGGTAAAAATGATAAAAATAAAGTTCGATGGTAAAAGTGAAGCACGCCCCAAAGTACGATTGACAAACGGAGTTTTCCCTCGGCTTAATAACCAATTTGTACCTTTTCTCTTCCACACCACGGTTTAATATTATATGTGACATAATTCTCTCCTCGTTAACGTCATCTCTTTAGTACCTCTCTTTACTTTTCAACCCCTTGAACTGCTTAGTGTGAATACGACACATTTACTTGTTCACGATGCTTGAAGGATCCTTGATGAAACTTCAACATACTTATTGCTCATGTTCTAACTCTGATCTAATGGCTTGCATATGCAAGAGATCCTTTGAACTGCTTAGTGTGATTTAATCCTGTGAACACCACACATTTTTTTGTTCACGATGCTTGAAGGATCCTTGATGAATTTACAACATACTTATTGTTCATGTACTTGCTTGAATTTAATGGCTTACATACGCAAGAGATGCACTGTGCATTGTTTTGACATCAATCACAAGCAAAATATTGAAAATTTTGCTCAAATGATACCAATGTTTAATGTACTCTTTTGTGTCATGAGACGTGCAGCAACTCGCATGATTAGAGGAAATCATGCCCCTTGTTGATGTCAGTCAATCTATAGCATTAGCAGCAGATGAGATCAAGAACTCTTTTCAAGCTTCGTTACCTCAGGTTTGGCGTATCCCTTAAACTAGATTTATGGTGTCCATTTATATATACAGACACTTTATCATTGTTTGTCTGCATTTGTTGAGGTAAGATTTCATAACTTAATCACAGCTGACAACTGAACCAAAAAGTTCATATGTTTTCCCTCATAGAGGCTTTGTACTTTGTTGCTGCATATAGTAATTTAAAATGATGTTTTAAAATTTGAATTTTTATCTTGCTGATGTATAACTGATACTCCATCCATCTCGGTAAAATGGTCCTACTTTGGCTTTGTTTGATCAATTGAGTCAATGTTCACCTAAGATTTGTAAGAAATTACTTCTCTCTAATCACAGACTCTTTTTAGATATAATTTCTATATACAGGGTTCCTAGTTACTATTTGTAATACACCCTTTCACCTCTACAGTAGTTAAGGCTCCGTTTGTTTCGCGTAAAACGACTTCCGGAAAATGATTTCCCGAAAAATGTTTTTTGAAAAATGAAAATGTTCTTCGGAAAATGACATAAACCTGTTTTCGGTTGTTTGGTAAATCTAAGAAAAATGTTTTCCGGTGGAAACATAACCTGGAGTAGGGTTGGTGGTAGGATAGGTAGGGGTGGGGTAAGGGGCGGGGTTGGGGTAGGTAAGGTGGGGTGGGGGTGGAGTGGGGGTATGGGGTAGGGTTGGATGGGTTGTGGGTGGGTGGGGTGGGGTAGGGGTGTGTGGTTTAGGAATGGAGCTTACCTTTTGATGCCTTTTCTTCTGAATTCAACAGTTCTAGAGTTCTCTCTTGAGATTGTAATACACATGCCTCATTGCTGAGATGTAAATCATTTGTATACTCTATCTTATGGGATTTTTGTTATTTTCTTGTTTGATTAATGTCTACAGTTATCAAACTTTCAAGCATCCAAAGTGATAGAGTCATGTACTCTGGGGGTTCTTGACAAAATTGCAAGAAAAGTGATTTTGACTAGCTTGTGTCTTTTTGAAGATCTAGACAATGTAACAAGATTAACTCTCATGGTGAGGCAGTTGTATCCTACAATAGCTGTTCTCTATCACTTTGTGTTGCTCTTACTATCTTAAGTTGCAACTGAAAAAACATTTGGTCACATTCTTTGTAGTAGGATGCAACAGATAAATATGTTTCAGTGGACTCTATTTTGTTGGAGCAAACGCCTAGCCATCTCAATGATTCTCATGGAAGTATTAATAACTTCTGAGAGCATATATGCGATCTTGATAACTGCTCTTTCCGAACCTATCTTCCAGGATACACACTTGTCTAATGAAAATGAAACTTTACATCACTCATGATAATGAAGTTAAACTTTAGCTAAACCCTGTTTATTTTTGAGAAAAGCTATTGGCAGCTCTTCAGTCGAGTAGCACTTTTGCGCCTTGCGAGATTGAGATCATTATTACACATGATCATTTAAAATTTGTATATGAACTGATGAATAAACTAATATGCAGATGTGCATGTATTGTGTTCCCTTGTCAAACGGTGGCTACAGGAGTTTAATAGTGAATCATTCAGAAGAACCACATGCTCATTTTATCTTCAAACACAACCTTCTAGGCTCGCTAAAGCAGATATGCTGCAACTCGTCAACATCTGTCAGTCACATTATTGATTACGTCATCCCTGTCAGGTATTACATATATTTAAAGAACACTGAATTTCATAAGCATCTTACGTTGGTATATACTCCCTCTGTCCCATAATGATAGTCTCATTTGACTATTCACACAATTTAATCACCTTTTTTTCGTTTCCATCATTAACCTTAATGAGGTTTACTTATAACTCCACCTTAATGGGAAGTTCAATGATTTTAACCTAACAATATTGGAAATTGGACCATCTTTTTTGGACAAACAAAAATGGCAAATGGGAATATCTTTATGGACAGAGGGAGTATTACTTAGAAACTTATTCTAAACCTGTTGTTAGTTGGAGGAATTGGTCAGGTATACAATCCATGTGGCTAAATGTCATGAGTACTCTTGAGAACATAGAGGACTTGAAGTCTAATCCAGTAGAAACTAGGGAGTCAACGCTTCTACATTGTTAGAGTTGTTCATTTGTTTGACATTTCTCTTGAGCATATTGATCCAGATTTCATATTACTCCTAGATTTGTTTAGGGACTCCTTAAGCATGTGAATAAACTGCTTTTAATTTATCTTACTGCTAGGAATAACCTGATAATTGATGTCCAACTTGAGAGATGAATGACCTTTTGGTTTTATCTTCCCTCTCTGTGCACAGCTCAGAGAAGTTTTTCTGCTAAAATCATTTGTTATTCAATGCTACTCCCTTGAGTGAGGGTTTTGAAGCCATGCTAGGTTTTGTTGCTAATTTGTGTTTGCGATATTTTCTTACTCATTCTCTGAATCCTTATTCCTTGTGTTCCCTGACGCATATTTAGAATCCTTACTCCCTATGTTCCCAAAATAGTTTCACTTGTTTCCGTTGTTGCTTTCCTTTTTTTTTTCTCAGGGTAAAAATTATCTTAGGAATTGGATGCATTTTCAGTTTTGACCTATTAGAGTCTGGTTGGTAGTGAGATTCATTTTTCTGAAAACGGAGATAATTGGAATAAAACCCCTTTTAATGTGTCATGTTCCAGTACAGAAAATTAAGATAGTTCAATTGCATTTATGGAGGGGTTTTTTTTTTTTTTTGGTACATATTTTATGAAGTATATAATAGTCTCATCATCAAATCGATTGTCTCTATTATAGATTTCTGACCTCTCCACAGCCACCAGTCACATCCTCAGATCTCTATGTCGGCGTAACATCTCTTCTGCTCCTCTATCTGCCTTTAAATCTGTAAGATTTATGTTTCATTTCTCTTGAATTACGTTGATCTGTTGTTTCATTCATTTTGTTTCTCTCTTTATGTGAAAATTTAATGAATTTTGCGGGTGTATTTAGTAAGATAAGTAAGTAATATTGAAGAAATCTAATTGCGGGTTTACAACATTGTAATGAAGGGTAATAGTCTCATCATCAAATTGATCGTCTCTATTATAGATTTCTGACCTCTCCACGGCCACCAGTCACATCCTCAGATCTCTATGTCGGCGTAACATCTCTTCTGCTCAATTTTAAATCTTTCTACAACTGGATTCGTAGAATAAGTTTTATTATGTGCAAATCAAATTAATAAAACAAATCATCATCTTCAATCTTCATTTGCTACATCAGATTGCTAATTATTTGTTAGTAATTTGCAGGGAATTTTGAGAGACAAGACTAGGGATGGGGCGCCAGGGTTGAGAAATGTAATACCCTGTTATTTTTCTTTTATTTCCCTTTATTATTTTATTCCTTTATTTAATTAATAGAGTTATTAAATAAATATGTTACCTTTCCTAGATGGACTAGGATAAGTGGGTTGGGTTGACCAAGCTTGGGTTATTTAAGTTAAGTTGGACTCCTTAACCTTGTGGGCTTAAGTAACCTAATTAGGCTTAACAACCAAATTAACCTAGGATTATAAAAACCTAGCTATATATAATCCTTTCCTAACCTAGCAACCTTCAGTTACTTTTTACCCTAGCTCAGAAAATAGAAGAGAGGGAGGCGGCAGTCTGTTGAGAGAAATAGAGAGACCAGCCGAGAGAGAGAAGGAGAAAGAGAGAGGGCAGCCGTGTGATTTAAAGGAGAAAAGAAGAGAAGAAGAAGTGTTTGGGGGAAATGGGAATGAGGTCTGCAATCTGGGTGGATTGAGAGAGAGAGAGAGAGAGAGAGGACCGGGGGGGGGGGGAACAGAGGTGGGGACAATATTCTTTGTTTTAGGTTTTATTTTTTGTCCTTTTTTTTCTTTTTATTTTTATTTTCAATTTCAAAATGTTCAACAACCGATGTTTAATACGACTTAAAATGTTCGGTCAATACTATCTGAACATTATTCAAATGTTCGGCCAACACTATCTGAACATCGTTCAAATGTTCGGCCAATATTGATTGAACATCATTCCAATGTTCGGTAGGCACTGACCGGACTATATAAGATTGTTCGGTCAATAGTTACTAAACAATTCAAATATGTTCGACAACTATTGATCGAACCGTAGACACGATGAATTTTTTTTTAATTTTTTTTAAGACAAAGCAAAAAACATTGTAGTGTTCAAAATAATTATATTTACGCCTTGATCACAGGTGTTGTTACATAAATATTTGATCTTTAATGCAATATATTAAACTTAAATAGATAATTTTGTAAAGGAACATGGTCAACCAGAAATTCTTATGTTCTCGATTCTTCATCCATCCACCGATGCAAAAAAATGCTCAAGTTTTCCATTCTCATATGAGGCCGGAAAGTTGATTGGCAACCAAGGTTCTAAAAAGCGCTAGGCGGATGCTAGGCGGCGGAGCCGGGCCTAGCGCCTAGGCGGGGACTAGTCGGGATTAGTCGGGACCTAGGCGGGGCTTAGACCTAGGCGTTGGAGAGGGGCCTAGCGCCTAGGCGGGGGCCTAGGCGCCCTTAGGCGGGGTCTTTTAGAACGCTGTTGGCAACAGGTCGGCACGAAGTGGAAGTAAGGGAGTTTTTTTTTTCCCGACGATGGAGTAGAATGAGCCATAGAGAAAGGTTAGTTTTTAGGGTTTAGTGGCGGTGAATATTTAATGAATTATGTGGATGTATTTAGTAAATAGGTAAGTAATATTGAAGAAATTCAATTGCAATTTACAATATTGTAATGAATGATAATAGAGTCATTTCAATTAATAGTATTTTGTTGAAAATTGCATTTCTGTGGTATTAAGTAATTGTAGAGGGTAAATAACATTTCTCAATTTTAAATCATTCTACAACTGGATTCGTAGAATAAGTTTTATTATGTGGCAAATCAAATTAATAAAACAAATCATCATCTTCAATCTTCATCTGCTACATCAGATTGCTAATTATTTGTTAGTAATTTGCAGGAAATTTTGAGAGATCACAAGACTAGGGATGTGACAGATGGGGTGCCAGGGTTGAGAAAGGGGGAAGGGGAAGTGCTTTTTTTTTTTTTTTCACTACTCACACACACACACACATGCACGCACAGAAGCGCCTAGGAGATAAATCCTAAGGAGAGAAAGCCTTCCCTCTAACTTCTGGGGGGATCGAACCCATGACCTCCAGGATGGAAGCCATGAGCTCTAGCCAGCAGGCCAAATCCCCATGTGCGGGAAGGGAAAGTGCTGCGGTGAAGAACATGGGGATGGACGAATGGGGCGAGAGTGGGGGAGTCGCTTAGGGCAGCCGATTAAGAGAGGAAGAAGTGTTTGGGGGAAATGGGAATGAGGTCTGCAACCTGGGTGGATTGATTGAGAGAGAGAGAGAGAGAGGCGGGGGGGGACAAAGGTGGGGACAATATTCTTTGTTTTAGGTTTTATTTTTTGTCCTTTTTATCTTTCTCTTTTTATTTTCAATTTGATCCTTATAGTTTATTTTTTAATTTTTTATACCTAATTACCCTTAAACAATGTCACATATCTTTTTATTTTTAACGAGAAAAAAACTAACCCCATTAGTAAAAGTAATCATGGATGCAAAAATAATTTAGTTTAATGCGCTGTATGCAAAAGTAAATTAGTTTAATGTGTTATATGCAAAAAAAAAAAAAAGAAGAAAGAAAGAAAAGTTTAGTGGTAAAACGCACAAAAACTGAATAATGCAGTGTTTTTATTTGCAATTTTTTTCTATTTTATATATACATTTCAATGAATTTTAGTTATCTTTTAAAAATAATTTTATTTTTATGTTTATCAATTAATTATTATTTTATGTTTTAAAACCATAAGCTATATTATACAGTAAAAACTCTATAAATTAATAATGTCGGGACTGGTAAAATTTATTAATTTATGAAGTTATTAATTTATCGATATATTAAAATTACTAATTTAAAGATTTTTTAGTTGACGAATTTCAGATTTTCTTATAAATCAATTCATTATATGTATATAATGCGTTGAAAAGCATTGGCATCTAAACCTCTTCAAAACATTATGATACAAATCGAAACACACAAACCAGAACTATTGGATGTAATAAGTATAATTAGAGATGAACTCCAAATAGATTTGAACTTCGAAAAAAAAAACACAAAAAATTATAGCTAAATTGTAATAATTATTTTTACAATTTTTAAGAATTATTAATTTATGATTTTCGTGAGATCTAAACTTATATATGGGTAATACGAAAAATTATTACCTTATTATTTTATTGATTTTTGTAATTTTTTCAACTGACCCCAGTTGAGATGAAATAAATTTATTAATTATAAAAAATCATTAATTTATCGAGTTTAACCCGTTCTAGGTTAATTTAAAGAGTTTATAATGTACTTGAATAAAGAAAAAATTATAACGGGCTCTGTTAAACCCGTTCTATATACATGGCCGGTAGAATGGAAAAGGGGCCGAGCCTTATCCGTTTTGGTGATGGAATTGATGGATCCAGCCCGTTGGTCCGTAGTCAGTATTATAACATGCGCTTTAGCACGGCGCTCAACGGCTATAAGTGCGCCAAACTTGGTGAGAAAGAAAACCAAAATAAAGACCTTGTCCCTAGGGTTTAGAGAGAGAAAATTGTTCGCGTTGGATCTACAAGTAGCGCGCAACGGCTATAATAAACGCGCCAAAGTTGGGGAAGGGTCGCCTCCATTGTTTCGACACCTCAAGCAAGCAGGTAATTCATAATCTATGCATTTACATGTAAACTCTTCCGATTCTCAGTTTCTCCCAAATCGATGATCACGTTTTCTCAATTAAAGTTCCACAATAATAATTTCATCGGAGAATTCTTCAATATACATGTTCCTCAGCCGCTGTCTTCCAAAACCCTAATCCCTAGAAGTGAACTCTTTTTTTTAAAAAAAAACCCAAATTCTTTGTCTTCCTTCTCTAACAATCAAATCGATCGTCCCTGTTATAGATTTCTGACCTTTCCATGGCCACCGGTCACATCTTCAGACCTCTTTGTCGGCGTGACATCTCTATTCTACTCTCTGTCTGCCTTTAAATCTGTAAGATTTATGTTCCATTTCTTTTGAATCACGTTGATCTGTTGTTTCCTTCATTTTGTTTCTCTCTTTTTGTGGTTCTACTTCTATCTGTAATTAGGTTTTCAGTTTTGTTTCATTCATTGATAGATTAGGTTAAAATAATTGTAGTAATTAGTATGATTTTTTGTTGAATCTTGCTGTGGTATTTAGTTTTGTATGACCTAGGGTTTGATGATAATTAAGTCCGGATTCTCGGCTTTTAATTGTTATGTTTTCAGTTTTGTTGCATTCCATGATTGATTAATTTAGAGTAATTGCATTGGTTAGTAAGAATTGTTAGATTCTTGTTGTGATATTCAATTTGATATGACCTAGGGTTTTATGATAGGTCGGTCCGGATTTGTAAATAAATAGAGAATCATGTCTCTTGTTTTTTCGGCTCTACTTGTTTCTGTTAGGTTTTGTTTAAGGATGGATTTCTATAGAACTGATATTTAACATGGAAATGAAGCTGCTGATGTCTGATGAAACTACTCCTAAAACTTAGAACAGTTGTATATGTGTAAAATTGTTCATTTATATGACTTGCCTATTCGAACTGTACAAAAAAAATTCTTTCTGATCTACTTAAAACATGATGGTTGCGCATAGTCAAAGCGGAAACTTCAATCTCCGCGTTTTCCACCGTGCAGTCAACAGCTTCCTTTCTCATGCCTTTTCTCCCTTTTTCACCAGTTCTGGAGTTCTCCCTTTTCTCCGCTTCATTGCTTATATGTAATATGTACTCTATCTTATAATATTTTCTTATTTGCTTGCTTTTATTAATGCCTACAAAAATCAAAATTTCACGATCCTAAGTGATAAAGTTCTATACCTCTGGTGAGGCGATTCTATCGTATTGTAGCTTTTCGTTGTCACATTGAGTCACTCTTACTAACCTAAGTTGCAACTGATTTTTGTATTCTTTGTTGTAGGATGCAGCAGATAGTCTCAAAAGTATTAACAACTTCTTCAAGCAGCTGATTTTTGGAATGCTAGCTCAAAGCCATTTATTAGATATTGTTTATTTTCCAGCCATTTATGCTCCTCGTGGGTTTTTATTCAGTGGATGATCTTTTGAGAAACATTTATTGCTAGGTACATACGCCATGATCCAGTTAGGAATGACCCTTTAACTGATTCTCTCACGAAGTTATTATTAATTGTTTCACTTTCAAATGTTTGCTTGCATTTGTACTGCCAATCTCTATTTATATTTGTGTGTTTAACGCAACTGTACCTCGGAATTATATACAGCAAGGGTTTGGAAGCAATGTGGGCCCGGAGTCGGATCCATATAGTTTGATAAATCTTCCTCCAATCAGGCATCATAATAAAGTTTCATAAAGTTTCAGTACCTGCAAGAGTATGTATATTTTTTAAATAAAAAAAAAAGAAAGAAAACCTTCTTATTTGAATTCTTATGCTTTGTGATGGCCCTTTAATATGAGTTTATGGCATTGGAAACTGTGTCGAGGTTGGAGTACAGACAAAACTGTTTATGCCCTGTTTACGGATTCTCTGCTTCTAATTTCTTTCTCTTATTATGCTTTCACTTTTGTTGCATTCCATGATTGATTAATTTAGAGTAATTGCATTGGTTAGTAAGAATTAGATTCTTGTTGTGGCATTCAATTTGATTTGACCTAGGATTTTACGATAGGTCGGTCCGGTTTTGTAAATAAATAGAGAGAGAATCATGTCTCATGTTTTTCCGCTCTACTTGTTACTGTTAGGTTTTGTTTAGGGATCGACTTGTATGGAATTGATATATAACATGGAAATGAAGCTGCTGATGTCCTATGAAACTACTCCTAGAACTTAGAACTTAGAACAGTTGTATATGTGTAAGATTGTTCATTTATATGACTTGGCTATTCGAACTGCACAAAAGAATGCTTTCTGTTCTTCTTAAAACATGATAGCTGTTCTTTGTCACTTTGAATTGCTCTTACTAACCTAAGTTGCATCTGATTTTTGTATGAACACGTTCTTTGTTGTAGGATGTAACAGATAGTCGCGAAAGTATTAACAACTTCTTATAGCAACTGATTTTCGGAATGCTGCCTCAAAGCCATTCCAAGTTGAAGCCCAAGCTACAGGTGATATATTCAGAATTTCAGATACAAAACCATCAGGACTTGACCTGATGGCCAGAGCACTGGGACACCAACACGGGGGTCCTGGGTTCGACTCCCCCCAGTGGTTAGAGTGGATGATTATCCCTCCCTAGTTAATATTAGGCGCCTCAGGGGAGGATTTTAAGGAATTTCAGAGAATTGAGGGACTTGTTAGTAAATTGACTTACACAAAAAAGCCTCAAAAAAAAAAAAAAAGAATTTAGATACAATTTTGTATCTTACTATGATTTTACAAGTATTGACTGTTTGATTGACTTATTAAATATTGTTTATTTTTCAGCTATTGATGCTCCTTGCGGGTTTATATTCAGTGGATGATCTTTTAGATACATTTATTGCTAGGTACAAACGCCATGATCCAGTTAGGAATGACCCTTTAACTGAATCTCTCACGAAGGTATTATTAATTGCTTCACTTTCAAATGTTTTCTTGCATTTGTACTGCCAATCTCTATTTATATTTGTGTGTTTAACACAACAACTGTACCTCTGAATTATATACAGCAAGGGTTTGGAAGAAATGTGGGCCCGGAGCCGGAACCATATAGTTTGGTAAATCTTCCTCCGATCAGGCATCATAATAAAGTTTCAGTACCTGCAAGAGTATGTATCTTAAAAAAAAAAAAAAAAGAAAGAAAGAAAAAAAGAAAGAAAGAAAACCTTCTTATTTGAAATCTTATGCTTTGCGTATGGCCCTTTAATAAAAAAACAAAAGAAAGAAAGAAAAAAAGAAAGAAAGAAAACCTTCTTATTTGAAATCTTATGCTTTGCGTATGGCCCTTTAATATGAGTTTATAGCATTGGAAACTGTGTCGAGGTTGTATTACAGACAAAACTGTTTATGCCCTGTTTACGGATTCTCTGCTTCTAATTTCTTTCTCTTATTATGCTTTCACTTTTGTTGCATTCCATGATTGATTAATAGTAATTGCATTGGTTAGTAAGAATTAGATTCTTGTTGTGGCATTCAATATGATTTGACCTAGGATTTTACGATAGGTCGGTCCAGATTTGTAAATAAATAGAGAGAGAGAGAGAATCATGTCTCATGTTTTTTCCGCTCTACTTGTTACTGTTAGGTTTTGTTTAAGGATCGGTTTGTATGGAATTGATATATAACATGGAAATGAAGCTGCTGATGTCTGATGAAACTACTCCTAGAACTTAGAACTTAGAACAGTTGTATATGTGTAAGATTGTTCATTTATATGACTTGGCTATTCGAACTGCACAAAAGAATGCTCTCTGTTCTTCTTAAAACATGATAGTTGGGCATAGTCCAAGAGGAAACTTCAATCTCCGTGTTTTCCACCGTGCAGTCAACAACTTCCTTTCTCATGCCTTTTCTCCATTTTCACCAGTTCTGGAATTCTCCCTTTTCTCTGCGTCATTGCTTATATGTAGTATGTTTGTATACTTATCTTATCATATTTTCTTAGTTGCTTGCTTTTAATAGTGCCTACAGATATCAAAATTTCACGATCCTAAGTGATAAAGTCCTATACTTCTGGTGAGGCAATTCTATCCTAATGTAGCTGTTCTTTGTCACTTTGAATTGCTCTTACTAACCTAAGTTGCAACTGATTTTTGTATGAACACGTTCTTTGTTGTAGGATGCAGCAGATAGTCGCGAAAGTATTAACAACTTCTTATAGCAACTGATTTTCGGAATGCTGCCTCAAAGCCATTTACAAGTTGAAGCCCAAGCTACAGGTGATATATTCAGATACAATTTTGTATCTTACTAAGATTTTACAAGTAGTGACTGTTTGATTGACTTATTAGATATTGTTTATTTTTCAGCTATTGATGCTCCTTGCGGGTTTATATTCAGTGGATGATCTTTTGAGATACATTTATTGCTAGGTACAAATGCCATGATCCAGTTAGGTATGACCCTTTAACTGATTCTCTCACGAAGGTATTATTAATTGCTTCACTTTCAAATGTTTTCTTGCATTTGTACTGCCAATCTCTATATATATTTGTGTGTTTAACACAACTGTACCTCTGAATTATATTTATATACAGCAAGGGTTTGGAAGCAATGTGGGCCCGGAGTCGGATCCATATAGTTTGGTAAATCTTCCTCTAATCAGGCATCATAATAAAGTTTCAGTACCTGCAAGAGTATGTAGTATGTATCTTTTTTTTTTTTTTTTTTTTAAAAGAAAGAAATAAAAAAAGAAAGAAAACCTTCTTATTTGAATTCTTATGCTTTGCGTATGGCCCTTTAATATGAGTTTATGGTATTGGAAACTGTGTCGAGGTTGGAGTACATACTAAACTGGTTATGCCCTGTTTACGGATTCTCTGCTTCTAATTTCTTTCTCTTTTTATGCTTTCACTTTTGTTGCATTCCATGATTGATTAATAGTAATTGCATTGGTTAGTAAGAATTAGATTCTCTTTCTGGTATTCAATATGATTTGACCTTAGTATTTTACGATAGGTCGGTCCAGATTTGTAAATAAATAGAGAGAGAATCAGGTCTCATGTTTTTTCCGCTCTACTTGTTACTGTTAGGTTTTGTTTAAGGATCGATTTGTATGGAATTGATATATAACATGGAAATGAAGCTGCTGATGTCTGATGAAACTACTCCTAGAACTTAAAACTTAGAACAGTTGTATATGTGTAAGATTGTTCATTATATGACTTAGCTATTCGAACTGCACAAAAGAATGCTTTCTGTTCTTCTTAAAGCATGATAGTTGCGCATAGTCCAAGAGGAAACTTCAATCTCCGTGTTTTCCACCGTGCAGTCAACAGCTTCCTTTCTCATGCCTTTTCTCCCTTTTCACCAGTTCTGGAATTCTCCCTTTTCTCTGCGTCATTGCTTATATGTAGTATGTTTGTATACTTATCATATTTTCTTAGTTGCTTGCTTTTATTAGTGCCTACAGATATCAAAATTTCACGATCCTAAGTGATAAAGTCCTATACCTCTGGTGAGGCAATTCTATCCTAATGTAGCTTTTCTTTCTCACTTTGAAATGCTCTTAGTAACCTAAGTTGGAACCGATTTTTGTATGAACACGTTCTTTGTTGTAGGATGCAGCAGACAGTCGCGAAAGTATTAACAACTTCTTAAAGCAACTGATTTTCGGAATGCTACCTCAAAGTCATTCCAAGCTGAAGCCCAAGCTACAGGTGATATCTTCAGATACAATGTTGTATCTTACAAAGATTTTACAAGTATTGACTGTTTGATTGACTTATTAGATATTGTTTATTTTCCAGCTATTGATGCTCCTCGCGGGTTTATATTCAGTGGATGATCTTTTGAGATACATTTATTGCTAGGTACAAACGCCACGATCCAGTTAGGAATGACCCTTTAATTGATTCTCTCACGAAGGTATTATTAATTGCTTCACTTTCAAATGTTTGTTTGCATTTGTACTGCCCATCTCTATTTATATTTGTGTATTTAACATCAAGGGGGGAGCGGTGAAATGTGTTGATCCCCTTTTTTTAAAAGAGAAAGAAAAAAAAAAGCAAGGGTTTGGAAACAATGTGGGGCCGGGGTCTGATCCATATAGTTTGGTATATCTTCCTCCAATCAGGCATCATAATAAAGTTTCAGTACCTGCAAAAATATGTATCTTTTTTTAAAAAATAAAAAAATAATAATAAAGAAAGAAAGAATACCTCCTTATTTTAATTCTTATGCTTTGCGTATAGCCCTTTAATACGAGTTTCTTACTCTGTCCTTTTGTGTCTGCCAAGCTGCAACAGGAAATTCCGCGTGCTATGAAACACCAATCCTCCCCCCCCCCCGGTAAACTCGGGTATTGGAGGTTTAAACGGATCGTCTCGATTTTAGATACACTTCATGTTTGGTTTTCTCGCACTTCTGGATAAATTTAGTGTTTTCCTTTTGTCTGTGCAATTTGGCAGTTTTTCAAGGGCTTTGCCATAAGCTCTTGATGAGGGTTTAGGATGCTTCTCAAACAATAATCTGGCGACCCTAAGAGAGATTTCATTTATGTGGCTTTGCAATCTTCTTCAATCAGATTAAGGACTCCTGCTTCTGAGGGTAAGTGTGATTTGCGCCTTCTTCATTTTGTGAATTATGTTAATATTACCCTTACATGTCACTCAATTTAGTTGTTTTGAATTTGAGATTTGATGATAGGAGACTAGAAATTAGAAAAATAAGATAAGATCACATATCTCCATAAGAGATGGGAAAATTTCCTAAGTGATGTCTGCAACTAGCCAGCTATAATGGACACTGGATATGCAAGAATTTGGAGAAGGAAATAAACATGAGATTCTAGCTACTTTTGCAGGGTTGGGCGGTTATATTTGTGTGTTGGTGATATGCGGATATTGTGAGTTAAGGGAAAACTCCGTTTTTGCCCATCGCGCTTTGGGGCGTGTTTCACTTTTATCATCAAACTTTTTTTTTTATTATTTTTACCATCGTACCACAAACGATGGTTTCATTTTATACCCAAATTTGTTTCTTTTTATCATCGTACCATAAACAATAGTGTCATTTATACCCTGATTCGCTATAAAATGACACCATAGTTTGTAGTACGATGGTAAAAATGATAAATAAAGCTCGATGATAAAAGTGAAGCACGCCCCAAAGTACGATGGACAAAAAGGGAGTTTTCCCTCAGCTTAATAACCAATTTGTACCTTTTCTCTTCCCCACCACGGTTTAATATTATATGTGACATAATTCTCTCCTCGTTAACGTCATCTCTTTATTTCCCTCTATTTACTTTTCAACCCCTTGAACTGCTTAGTGTGAAAACCACACATTTACTTGTTCACGATGCTTGGAGGATCCTTGATGAAACTACAACATACTTATTGCTCATGTTCTATCTCTGATCTAATGGCTTGCATATGCAAGAGATCCTTTGAACTTCTTAGTGTGATTTAATCCTGTGAACACCACACATTTTTTTGTTCACGATGCTTGAGGATCCTTGATGAAATTACAACATACTTATTGTTCATGTACTTGCTTGGATTTAATGGCTTACATATGCAAGAGATGCACTGTGCATTGTTTTGACATCAATCACAAGCAAAATATTGAAAATCTTGCTCAAATGATACCTGATCGCGCAGGAAAGCGTGTGGGCTCAGTTCTTGGGTCAAGCGAATGATTGAGCTAGCTTTGTGATCTGCACACCACAAGAAATAACAGTGAAATTGCGCCGGGGGTCTTCCGACAAGCCCCTCCGGCGTGAGAGTAAGATAATGGACTGAGATTATGGAAAATATTGTATGGAGAGTACAGGGGTACGTAAATATGCAATAAAGCATTACCTGTGTCCATGATGTTATTCTCTTATTTATAGTGGGAGTAGTGGTATTAGGGTTTTCACCAGAGCCGTTGGATTGGATGGTTATCAACCGTTGGATCAGCTCCATCTCCCAGACGTACACGTGTCATGCTGGGACTGGTCCGTCTATGTAAGGACACTGCAACACCTGACACTGATAAGCAGCTTGCCTTATAAGGGAAAGTCAACCTGCACGTCTTTTGGAGTTATTACGGGTTGCATGATTGCACGTGTAACAAGGCACTGTAGTAGGTCTGACATTATCCCAAATTAGCTAATTAATCAAGCTTGCTGAAGAAGCTTAATAGAAGGGACGACCTGGAGCTGTATGTCCAATTAGGTCGTCTCTTCGAGAGGTGACTCGACGAGCGTGTGGCGTTGAGAGTTGGTCGTTCAATGACGACGCTCACAGTTGTAAGAGATAAGTTTGGTGCGGCTGGAAGGCTCGTCGTTAGGTGGGCTATGGCTCATTGGCGACGGCCTCTTCCTGGCGTATCGACGAGCTAAGGTACAAACCTTTGTTAAAAGGACTGTTGGCCCGTCGTTTGGATGGGCTTGGTCGCTCAGTGGCGACGACCGCCATCCTTGTAAGTCGGGCCCTTACCCTGATCTTGATCTGGTTCTTCATAGTTGGTCCTTTGGTGGGCCCGTTGGGCCCCTTGGCTCGTAGTACAATATTGGGCTCGGCCCATCACATATTATTCCGTTCAGTGGCCCCCAACTCATGGTCGTCTTGACGGGCCAGGAGTTGTCGTTTTCCCTCCAAGACTGGCCGTACAACCGTCAGTTTGAATTTTGAATTATGGTGACGTCAGTATTGATGACGTGGATGGTTGGGATTTCTCCATTAGTTGACACGTGTCCTTTGAGGGGACATTCTCCTCGGAAGTTGCAGAGGGTATTTAATGCCCCTCATCATTCCGCCGTTTGGGTTCCCAAACACAGACCCTCCATCTTCTTCACATATAAAAACCTCCTCCCTCCTACATTTCGAACTTTCCACACCTTTGATTAGTGAGAGCAAAGCAGCAAAGGCGATTTCCGGCAACCAACAGAAAGAACTCCGGCGAGAAAGAACCACCGTCTCCGGCGGCCGTAACTGCTCTGGCAACTCCGTTTGTGAGGCACCTGGGAGCTTGGATAAGAGATTTCTTTGATCTCCCACCGGAAAATTCATCGGAAGGCATATCTTCCACTCCATTACCAGGTAATTTCTTCAATTTTTCTTCGCTTTCTGGGTTTTTTATTGGGTTTTAGAAATTAGTGGAATGGGGCCCAGAACCATCAGTTTTGAGAGAGGTGTTAAGTTTGGTTTTGGGATAAATCAAAGAGTTTACAAATGTGCCAAGGGGGTTTGGAGAGAGATCCCCTTGTCTGAGTGTTCCTCGATCTTGATTAAGTTCAACTTTGAAGACGAGCCTTTGGGATTCCCAGAAGGTGAGGCTCTAGGGAATTTTGAGGATGGAGATCCAATGATAACCCCTTTTAGGTCGATGAACGATCTGCCCAACCACATCCAGACCCACTACTCTTTGTCCCGTCGTGATTAACTTAGGGATTTGATTTTAGGGGAATCTAGGTCGCCCCTAGGTAGGTCGTCGCCTGTGGAAGTTAGGACTGATTCCCCCTTTCTTTCTCCTTGTTTTGTAGACATGGATCACGACGAGCGTCCTAGCCAACCGGCCCCAGAAGCAAACGAGCCAGGCACAAGTGCTGGGGGCAACCAGGCAGCTAAGGCCTATCATACATTTGTACGAGTTGGATCAACTGACAGTGAATTTGGAGGTGGGGCAGGAGGGAATTGGGCTATACCCAAAATCGAGCTCAGGAAGCCGGATGTTGGGAAACAGATGATCGACGCTCTACGAGGGTCCTTCAGAGTTCGAGCTTCGACCTATAAGTTGGAGCACCTCAGCCTGGCGGAGTATGAGCCCCGTCGTCAGTCCCTTCTGGCGGCTGAGGAGAAGGTGGCATTTTTCTATAAACAATTTGAATTTGGCTTGAGGTTGCCTCTAGACCCCTTCATCAATGAATTCTTGGAGGACTCAGCCTGTGTGCCCATGGAGGTTAGTGCCAACACCATCAGAATCTTATCCAGCTTTGCCGTCGTCAGTAGATTTCTTGGCTACGAGTCATGCAACAAAGTGTTCCGTCAATACTATCGGGTGGCCAGGAGTACCTCCAAAGACAAAGGGAAATCTATAGTGAGTGTATCTTCGATCAAGAACACAAGGAACTTTTTCTTGGATATCCCAAACAAGGTGTATGGTTGGGAGAACCATCTGATTTTGGTGGAAAGCCGAGTGGGATGGCAGTTTCCTTTTCCAGCGGGTAACAAGGTAGTTGCTGATAAGTACATCTTCCAAGCTCCGTGGGCCGAGGAGCTAAAGAAAAAGATTGATGATTTGCTGGATCTTGGATGGGTCTCGTACAAAGACATAGAGGCCTCCCAATGGAGGGAGATATATCAGAACCGGCATGATGTCTAAGCCGGCAATGGGGCATGAACCCTTGGTGAAGATAAGTTTGGATGCCCGCTATCCCGTCTGGGTCGTCCACAATGAGTTCGCTTTTAAGGATAATTGTGTGACTTGCGCGGCGTCACGTATTAGCCGTCCTGAAGAATGTTGTGAAAACTTAGAGATGACTGGGGGTTGGGTTCCTGACACCTTTTCTCAATTCTTATACTTGTCTCTCGTCTCGTCGTGAATAAAAACTAACCCTTTCTTACTTTGTCTTTTTGCAGTTCTTACTCAATCCGACGTAGACAGAATTGAAAAGAGGATAATGGACGGAGCCATCCGAGCTAGCGATAGGGGGACCAAGAAGAAAGATAGGGCAGTCACCCGTGCCATAGTTGATCGTCAGGAGAAGATGGGGACGAGGAATGATGAACTTCCCAAAGTCCCTGAAGGTGCCATTCCAATGATTGAGAGACAGCCCGTCGCAGGGGGGCTCAACACTAGAGGTGTTGGGATTGAGACTGATGCAAGTGTGGAAGCTTCTGGAGCTCAACTGGTCGCTGACGACGAGGCCGAGCGCATTACTGTGGAGACGGTGGGGAGCATAGATTCAAACCCTGAAATGGGTGAGGCCGGCGTCCAGGCCTCCAGGAAGAGAAAAGATCATCCCGCCGGCTCTGAGGGGAGAAGGAGCAAGAATAAGAAAAACAACGACGATCCTCCTAGCTCGTCAGATCCCTCTACTCCAAGAGCTGACGCTCCTGGCTCGTCTTCAGCGGTCTTGTCTAAGGCGAAGGCCAAAGAGATGGCGGCCTTGATTGCCAAAGCCTCCCCAATAGCTGGGATCCCCTATCTGTTGAGGAATGGCAATCCATTGTTGTTGGGGACGGCCCTGACCAGGCGCGGCCGGGACGTCGATTTGACCCGTCGGATGAGGGAAGCAAAACTTTCTCATGAGACTTTCCATGCCCGTCTTGGGCTGATTCAGACTGAGGTATTTCAAGTTTAAATTTGTGTTTCTTCCCGTCTTTTTACACTTAGGTTAATAATTTTGTTGTGGCAGCTGTCGTCGATGATGGACGCGATGACGGCGGATTATAGAGATTGTCTTGACGCCGAGTTGCGGGGCAACGAGCAACTGATAAAGGCTGTCGGCGACAAAGGGACGGCGGAGCAGAAATTGAAGGAGGCGGAGACCAACGTGGGTGAGCTTACCACTGCCTATGAGCTCTTGATGGGTCAAAAGAATGATATTTTGAAAGAGGTCGAAGCCTTGAAGGAAGGGAAATCAAAAGCTGAAGCCGACTCCAAGGTGTTTGAGGACGGCCTCCGCGTTTGTGAAAATAAGTTCATGAAGGTGACGGCCAGCTTTGACAATGCTCGTGCCCAGATTGAAGAAATGAAGACGACCCATGAAGCTGCCTTGGCTAAAGCTAGACTTGATGCTGTGGATGAATTCAAGAAGTGTGCTGAATGCCTCCAGCTAATTACCAAGCATGCTAGTGGATTTTTTAAGGATGGGGCTAAGCATATGGCCAGGCGGCTCTTGTTGGACCCGACGACGAAAGATTTGCTCTCTGTTCGACAGTTGGCCGACCTCTGCACCGAGGGGGCACATGACGACGAAGCCCGTACGGTTCATCCCCTCGTCCCTTATACTGATAATGACCTCCTTATCATAAGGGAAGATGACGCAAAGGTCGGGAAGGAAGAGTGGCCTATTCCTGCCGTCGTCCCAAGGAACTTCGACGCCTACTATGCTCATTTCGTTGAAGACGGCCCCGATCCAGATGAAGTCCCGTCCAATGCCGGTGTTGATCCCCAGTGATTGATTTCTTTAAAATGATTTGTAATGTCCCAAACAATGCTCCAACTTGATTTGGTAGTTTTAAACAATGTTTAATTTTTCGGTGGTGGTTCCAAACATTGTCCTAAAACAATTTTAATTTTTGTAATGCAATCGACCCGTTTCCTCGTCGTTTAGAGGAGGTCGTACGTACAATGTTTACTTGTTTTATGTAAGTTTATCCAATGCCTTTGCTTTCTGTTTGCTAATTTGTTGTTAACGTAGATGGCATGTGATAACTTTATTTTGGTGAGTAAGTTTGAGGACAAGTGCGAATGGTCGTCGTGAGTGACGACCAGAACTTAGGTTGTCCTAATGCGGCCGACGTTTGTTCGCCCTTGTATTTTCTCAACTTCTCAAAGGCTCGTAGGAATAGTACGAAGGCCCGTAGGTTTTTGCTCGTAGGCAAGACTCCGTGGACGAGTCGTCATAATCCGTTATAGCGTTCGACGAAGTCTGGCTTCGTCTAACCTTTATACTTGGCTAAAGTGAGTGTAAGTGTCAAAGTCTTTGCTTTGACTGATCTTTATACTTGATCAAAGTAGTTGTGAGGGTCGAAGTCAGGCCTCGACCGTTCTAAGCTTGAGTTTGTAATGGACGAAGTTCAGTGAAGTGATGAGTTTCCATTGATGGTTTCTGTTCAACGATCGTACATTGACAACTCTCACTTTATAAGACTTCCGGGATTTATAGATTATCCCTTACAACTTTCAAAAATACAGACTTCCAGAATTTTCACAAAATCACAATAAAAGTTTTAAGAACCACAGATAGGGTGCCCTAAGGGCGCTGGATGTTGTTGATGACGACGGTCTCAAAAGTAGTACTTCATAAGGTGGTTGGCATGCCATGGATGCTTAAGACGTTCACCGTTTGGCTTAGCTAGGCGGTAGGTTCCTTCTCTGACCACACTGGTGACGATGTATGGTCCTTCCCAGTTGGGAGACAGTTTGTTTTGACGGGCTTTGAGTCCCGTCGCTTCAATCTTTCTAAGAACATGATCGCCGACTTTAAAGAACCTTTTCTTCACCTTCTTGTCGTGGTAAGCCTTGGTTTTCTTTTTGTAATTCTCCATCCTTAGCTGGGCGTCCAATCTTCGCTCGTCGACAAGGTCCAGGTCGATCTGTCGGTTATGGATATTCTTTTCTACATCGTAGAGAGCAACTCGGTCTGTTGGAAGCTGAAGCTCGGCGGGAGCCATGGCCTCAGAGCCATAAGCCAACGCAAATGGGGTTTCCCCCGTAGGCCCCCGGGTGGTTGTGCGGACTGCACAGAGTGCCGAAGGTAGTTCGTCCAACCATCTTGTGCTGCGTCCCTCAAGATTTTTACACAAGGCAGACAAGACGAGCTTGTTTGCCGCTTCAGCTTGCCCGTTGCCTTGGGGATAGGCAACAGACGACTTAGAGTGTTTGACGCCCATTCTGTTCAATTCTTGCTCAAATTTCCTCGAAAATTGTAGGCCGTTGTCTGAAACAATTACCCTTGGGATTCCAAAGCGACACCATATTGAGTCATGGATGAAGCTTAGGGCATTGTTTTCAGTAATCTTGTTTAAGGCCTTGGCTTCCACCCATTTTGAAAAATAGTCAACCGCCACAATCACGTATTTAACTCCTCCCTTGGCCTGGGGAAAAGGCCCAATTAGGTCAACACCCCACATATCAAACGGCCAAGCAGCCATGACAGGGGTTTGCTCAGTCGTCGGGAGTTTGGGAAGGTCGGCGAAACGCTGGCAGGTATCACACTTTCTTACAAACTGTTTGGCATCTTCACGGAGATGAGGCCAGTAGTACCCCATGGTAATTATCTTGTCAGCCAATGTGCGGGCCCCAGGGTGGCCTCCGCACTCTCCTTGATGTACCTCAAAAAGTAACTGTACGACCTTGTCAGGGTGGACGCATTTTAACAACGGTCTGGTGATAGATCGTCTGTATAGCTCTCCTTCTACGACCGTGAACCTGGTTGCCTTTCTCTTGATCTGCCGCGCCAAGACCTCGTCAGATGGCAATTCATCTTTTTCAATAAACGCCTTAAGCTCGTCGATCCAACATTTTGGGCCGTCTCCTACGCACATGATCTTTACTCGCTCGTAAGCTGGTTGGTCGAGATAGGCCAAATGGTGGCCATGCTCGTCTTCAGGGAGTTGATCTGTCGCCAGTTTGGAGAGTAAGTCGGCGTGCTCATTGTTTTCACGAGCAATTCTCTGGATGGCCCAAAATTCCAATCCCTGAACCAATTCGCCGACCAATGCATGGTACTTCTGAAGGGTTGAGTCGACGACCTGGTAGTCGCCGCTGACCTGGTTCACGATCAATTGAGAATCACAAAAAGCTGCAATTTTGTTGGCTCCAAAGCACTTGGCATATTCAATGGCTGCTATAAGTGCTTCGTACTCCGCTTGATTGTTTGATGCTTGGAACTTGAATCTTAACACTTCCTCAAAGACTGTTCCGCTTTCTGGTTCGACAAGAACGATCCCTGCCCCACTCAGATTTCTAGTTGCCGACCCGTCTGAATAGATTTTCCAACATCCCATAGGCAAAACTAACTCCGCTGGTTGGTCGCTGACTTCCTTTCCCTTGCTCACTTTCTTCTGCGGCCTTTGATCGTCGTCAGTGGTGAACGACGTTTCAACTAGGAAGTCTGCCAGGGCCTGTGCTTGCAGAGCCTTTCTTGCCACATAACGAATATCAAATTCTGTTAGCTCAATGCTCCAATTGAGTAGACGACCGGAGCTTTCAGGGCGGTGCAGTATCTTTCGCAGTGGGGCGTCAGTGTAAACAACGATGGGATGAGCGGAGAAGTAAGCTCGTAGCTTTCGTGCTGTGATGACGAGAGCATAAGCGATCTTCTCCGCGTTGAAATAGCGGGTTTCCACATCCGTCAAAGCTTTACTAACATAGTAAACTGGCCTCTGTGTTCCATCCTCCTCCCTAACCAACACCGCGGCGACGGCCTTGTCACTTGCTGAGAGATAAACGTAGAGATCTTCTCCTGCGACGGGGCTCTGGAGGAGGGGTGGGGAGCCAAGATACTCTTTCAGCTGTTTAAATGACTGGGAACACTCTTCCGTCCATTTGAAATCCTTAGCACCTCGGAGAGCCTTGAAAAAGGGAAGCGACCTTTCGGCAGACTTGGCAATGAAGCGACCTAAGGCCGCTACTCGTCCATTCAGACGTTGAACCTCCTTGATGCTCGTAGGCTCTGCCATGTCAATCAAAGCCTTGATTTTTTCGGGATTGGCTTCGATTCCTCGTAGTGAGAGCATAAATCCCAGAAATTTTCCTGCTGCAACTCCAAAAACGCACTTAGCTGGGTTGAGAACCATATCATTAGCTCGTAGATTGGTGAAAGTCTGCTGGAGGTCGTCGACGTGCTTCCTCTTCTTGGATTTGACAACCATGTCGTCAACGTATGCCTCCAGGTTGTCGCCGATCTGATCTTTGAAAACCTTGTTGATCATCCTTTGGTATGTGGCCCCGGCGTTTTTGAGCCCAAAGGGCATCTTTGTGTAACAGTAAGTTCCCCCTGCAGCCTGAAAGGCCGTCTTCGGAATATCTTCTTCGGCCATCTTTATTTGGTGATAGCCAGAGTATGCGTCGAGGAAGCTCAGAGTTGTATGTCCGGCCACAGAGTCGACGAGCTTGTCGATTCTGGGCAAGGGGTAACTATCTTTGGGGCATGCCAGGTTTAGATCGGTGAAATCTACGCAGAGTCTCCTTTCCGATGTCAGTCAAGTTATTGAATCTATAGCTTTAGCAGCAGATGAGATCAAGAACTCTTTTCAAGCTTCGTTACCTCAGGTTTGGCGTATCCTTTAAACTAGATTTATGGTGTCCATTTATATATACAGACACTTTATCATTGTTTGTCTGCATTTGTTTGAGGTAAGATTTCATAACATAATCACAGCTGACAACTGAACCAAAAAGTCCATACGTTTTCCCTCATAGAGGCTTTGTACTTTGTTGCTGCATATAGTAATTTAAAATGATGTTTTAAAAATTTGAATTTTTATCTTGCTGATGTATAACTGATACTCCATCCATCTCGGTAAAATGGTCCTACTTTGGCTTTGTTTGATCAGTTGAGTCAGTGTTCACCAAAGATTTGTAAGAAATTACTTCTCTCTAATCACAGACTCTTTTTAGATATAATTTCTATGTACAGGGTTCCTAGTTACTATTTGTAAATTGTAATACACCCTTTCACCTCTACAGTAGTTAAGGCTCCGTTTTTTTCGCGTAAAACGACTTCCGGAAAATGATTTCCTGAAAAATCTTTTCTGGAAAATGAAAATGTTCTTCGGAAAATGACATAAACCTGTTTTCGGTTGTTTGGTAAATCTAAGAAAAATGTTTTCCGGTTGAGCTTACCTTTTGATGCTTTTATTTTCATCTTACTGCTAGGAATAACCTGATAATTGAGCTTACCTTTTGATGCCTTTTCTTCTGAATTCAACAGTTCTAGATTTCTCTCTTGAGATTGTAATACACATGCCTCATTGCTGAGATGTAAATCATTAGTGTATACTCTATCTTATTGGATTTTTGTTATTTTCTTGTTTGATTAATGTCTACGGTTATCAAACTTTCAAGCATCCAAAGGAGTCATGTAACAAGATTAACTCTCATGGTGAGGCAATTGTATCCTATAATAGCTGTTCTCTATCATTTTGTGTTGCTCTTACTATCTTAAGTTGCACCTGAAAAAACATTTGTTCACATTCTTTGTATTAGGGATAGATATTTCAGCCGATGTAATAGCCTCAGAACCGAAGGTTAACGCGAATGGGGTTTCTCCGGTTGGCCCCCGGGTGGTTGTGCGAACAACCCATAATGCTAAGGGATGTTCGTCCAACCATCTATCCTTCAAGGTTCTTAGTAAGGGCTGTTAGGATCAATTTGTTGGAGCAAATGCCTAGCCATCTCAATGATTCTCATGGAAGTATTAATAACTTCTGAGAGCATATATTATATGCGATTTTGATAACTACTCTTTCCGAACCTATCTTCCAAGGTTTATACATAAGGGAATTTGACCCGGAAGTTCCTTTTGGAACAAATCACTTCTATTGGAACAAATCACTTCTCCCAAGTTTCTCATTAAATCGAAATGACCTGGAAGTTCTTATGCAGTAATACATAATACTGCATGTAATATTATTATATTCACTCATCTATGTGAATATAATACTGCATCTATAATACAATATGGTGAAGAAACTTCTTGGACATTATGATACTTTTTTAGAACTTCTCGATCACTCTCCCTATACTTAAACAAAGAAAACCATAAAACGAGATTGGTCAACTCGTTCTATAAAAGACGGGGTGGGGTCAAAATCAAATGGACCGGGCCAGCAAAGGTAAGAAGGCCCCGCTTAATCTGTTCGTTTCAGTGTTGGACTGAGCGGATCCAACCCATTGGCCCTTAATCAGGAGAATTATAACATGCGTTCTGCACGTGCACAGTCTAAAATAAAATTTTAGGATATTTAATACTCCATTCATTTCAAAAAGTTTGTTTTATTTTATTTTATTTTTTATGGTCAAATTAATTGAAATTCGACTATACTTATAATATTCTAGATATTACTATGCAATTTTAAAAAATTAAAATTGTTTCACCATTAAATATATTATTGATAATAATTGTTAAAATATGTAAGGGTGCGCTACACTTCAAAGACCTGGGTGTAGTGATAAGTATGCAAAGGTGGCTAGGTCGTCGCCCGGAAGCGACGCGCCATCTCTTCGCACGGGGGTGGTGTCAAATATGCAAGGGTTCCCGCATTGCGGACGAGTGCGGGTAAAGAAGCTAGTCTATGGTAGGTGTAAGGGTAGTGAGATGCGCTTTGGAACTTGGAACATTGGATCATTGACAGGGAGATAAGCAGAGGTGGTGGAAGTTATGAGGAGGAGGAAGATTCACATAATGTGTCTACAGGAAACTAAGTGGGTTGGAGAGAAAGCAAAAGAAATATCGCCTTGGGGTTTTAAGCTTTGGTACTCAGGAAAGGATAAGGGTAGAAATGGAGTGGGTATCATTATTGATAAGGAGTATAGTAATGATGTGGTGGAAGTGTACAGAAAGAGTGATCGAATTATGAGCATTAAACTGGTGATACGTGATGAGATTATAACTATTATTTCCGCCTATGCACCACAAGTAGGGTTGGATGTATCTATTAAACAAGTATTCTGGGAAGATTTTGAGGAGGTAGTGCAACGAGTACCTAGTGGTGAGAAATTAGTGATTGGTGGTGATCTGAACGGACATGTGGGGTCTAGTCGACATGGCTTTGAGAGCATACATGGAGGTTTTGGTTTTGGAGAGAGGAATGAAGCAGGAAATAGTATCCTGGACTTTGCGTTGGCATATGACTTGAGTATAATGAACACTTGGTTCAAGAAGAGAGAATCTCACTTGGTGTCCTATAGGAGTGGAGGTAATGCGAGTCAGATTGACTTCTTCTTAGTAAGAAATACTTGTAGAAAGAGTTATACAGATTGCAAGGTTGTTCCGGGTGAGAGCACAACAACTCAACATAGACTGGTGGTACTTGATTTTCGAAGTAAGAGAATTTCGAGGAAGAGAAAATCACAGGTAGACCCTAGAATCAAGTGGTGGAGACTTCAAGGGGAAAATCAACCGAAATTTGTAGCTAAGATGGTCGATACCGGTATTTGGACGGTATAACGGAGAAGTAAAACAAGCAATAAAGGGCAAGCGAGAATGCTACAAATTATTGGGGAAATGTAGGAGCGACGAGAACTATGAGAAGTATAAGGAAGCTAGAAGAGATGCTAAGAAAGCAGTAAGAGACGCAAGAGAAAAGGTGAATCAGAAACTTTATGATAAGTTGGATACAAAAGAAGGGGAAAAGGACATCTACAGACTCGCTCGTATGAGGGATAAGAGGACACGAGATATTGGAACGGTTAAATGTGTGAAGGATGTAGACCAAAGAGTTTTAGTCGGGGATAAAGAGATAAAAGATAGATGGAGTTCGTACTTTGATAACTTGTTCAATGGCGGTCAAGAGTAGGATGTTGGAGATTTAAATATCTCTTCGAGTATGGTTAATCGAGATTTTATGCGGAGAATTCGAAAGAGTGAAGTGGAAATGGCAATGAAAAAGATGAGATTGAAGAAAGCCGTTGGACCGGATGGTATACCAATTGAGGTTTGGAGATGTTTCGAGGAGAGGGGAGTAGATTGGTTAACAACGCTATTTAACAAGATATGGAGAGTTAACACAATGCCATTGGAGTGGCGGAAGAGTACTCTGATCCCTTTGTATAAGAATAAAGGTGATGTCCAAGATTGTGCCAACTATCGGGGGATCAAACTAATGAGCCATACTATGAAACTTTGGGAAAGAGTAATTGCACAAAGGCTGAGAAAAATTGTGGATATTTCGGATAACCAATTTGAGTTTATGCCAGGAAGATCGACTATGGAGGCAATATATCTTATGAGACAAACCATGGAGAAATATCGGGATCAAAAGAAAGATTTGCATATGGTTTTCATTGATTTGGAGAAGGCGTATGATAACGTGCCAAGAGAGGTACTTTGGTGGGCATTAGCAAAGAAGGGTGTTTCAAAGAAATATATTGATATTATCAAGGACATGTATAATGAAGTTAGTACTTGTGTACGGACTAGTGTTGGAAAGACTGAAGAGTTCCCTATAAAGATTGAAGTGCATTAAGGTTCCGCACTTAGCCCATTTCTTTTGCTTTGATAATGGACAAATTGACGAGGTCACCCAAGATGATATACCAAAGTGTATGCCGTTCGCAGATGATATTGTGCCGATTGATGAGACAAGAGAGGGTGTTGAAAGTAAATTGGAGTTGTGGAGACACACTTTGGAATCTCGAGGTTTTCGATTAAGCAGAAGCAAGACTGAATATTTGGAGTGTAAGTTTAGCAGAGTTGGAAGTATGGAGGCAGGGGCGGTCACATTTGATGGAAATATTATCCAAGCTTCTGAGTTTTTTCGCTATCTTGGATCCATTATCCAAAAGGATGGAGAATTAGATGGAGATGTGGCTCATAGGATTAAAGCAGGTTGGTTGAAGTGGAAGAGTGCTACAGGGTTTCTATGTGATCGCGGCATGCCCAATAGATTAAAGGGAAAATTCTACAGCACGGCAATTAGGCCGGCATTGCTTTACGGCACCGAATGTTGGGCCGTGAAACAGTGTCACGTGCATAAGATGAATGTGGCGGAGATGCGTATGCTTCGATGGATGTGCGGTCATACAAGAAAGGATCGATTGGGGAATGAGGTGATCAGAGGTAAAGTAGGAGTTGCGCCCATTGAGGATAAAATGAGGGAAAATCGTCTACGGTGGTTTGGACATGTGAGAAGGAGACCGAGTGATGCACCGGTTAGGAGACAGGAACAGTGGAGAAATGATAAAATGGCGAGGGGTAGGGGAAGACCCAAACAAACTTGGATTAGGACAAACTATTTGGGATCATTGAGTAATATCTATACAAAGAAGTGACATTTAAAATGCTATGAGTATGAATGGGGGCGGATCCATTACCGGTCTAGGGTGGGCCATGACCCACACTCAATTTTTTTTTTTTTACTGTGATTATATACATGAATTTATTGCACTATTACCATCTTGCCCAGATGAAAATTTGTCAGTTTTTTTTTTTTTTTTTTTTTTTTTTAATCTTTAAGAGTCCTGGGTTCGATTCCCAATATCTACATTTTGGTCTTTTGTAATTAATATTTGCTCATACAATAATTCTTTATTTTTTGAAATGCTAAAACATATGTTTTCTTCAAAATTTTAAACATTTAAGAGTCATATCAAAAGTTTTCACGCTTTTAAAAAATACTAAGAAATGAGTACACAATGAGAAGTGGGTTGGGGAAATAATTATCCAAAAATACTATTAGTAATTCAAGTGGGTACCATTTTAAGAATTAATCAATGTAGGGCTCTTAGTTTGAGTCTCAGCTGTATCAACAATTTTATGGAAAATAGCATTGTTAATCTTTTTTAATAAAGGAGGGAACATATTGGAAAAATAATATTATAATTATTATTTCATTTTTGGATGTTCAAAATAAATAATTGTTGTTTGCTTACAAAACTTAAAATAATACCATTTTAGCAAAAGAAAAAAGCTTATATTTTTACCCCTTAATTGATTTAATAATGTCATTAGCAAAACAAATTTTTGGCCCACACACAAAAAAATTTATGGATCCGCAACTGATTAAAAATGCAATTTAATGAATTTTAGATAATTTTTTTTAAATAATTACATTTATAGGTTTTCTTAATTAATTGGAATTTTTATAAGCTTTTTCTACTTTTTCTTTTTATTATTTATTTAACCATAAGCTCTTTATACACTAAAAAAAAAAACATAAAACGGGCTTGGTCAACTCATTCTATTAAAGAGGGGGTGGGGTCAAAATCAAATGGACCGGGCCAGCAGAGGTAAGAAGGGCCCGGCTTAATCTGTTCGTTTCAGTATTGGACTGAACGGGCCCAACCCGTTAGCCCTTAATTAATCAGGAGAATTATAACAAGCGTTTTGCACGTGCACCATCTAAAATAAAATCGCACTTAATGTCTATAAGTGCGCCAAACTTGCGAAGAAAGAACCAAAATACACAAGATTTTGGGGGAAACTAGTTTCTCCTTAAATTATAGAAAGTCCTATTTTATAAACTGTTCCTAAATATTCGCTAACTACTGTTTCCCCTTAAATTATAGAAAGTCCTATTTTATAAAATGTTCCTAAATATTCGCTAACTACTTGCAAGTAGAGAAAAAGTGGACTTTTTATAATTTATGAAGAAACTAGTTTCTCTCAAAACTTACTCACCAAAATAAAGATCCTAGGGTTTAGGTTTAGAGAGAGAAAAATTGCTTGCGTTGGATCTACGCAAGTAATTCAACGGCTATAATAAATGATCTAGGGTTTGATACTTGGATGCTAAGAAGGTCCGTATTCTCAATTAAAGTTCCACAATAATCATCTCTTTATCAATTTCATCGGGGAATTCTTCCGCTCCAACAGGTGATATATATTTCTCGAAGCGATGAGCGGATGAGGTATGTTATTCTAGTTCTATCCCTAATTACGTTTTTAGCAGGTCCTAATTTCTGCTTCTAATTTCTATCGCTAGTTATGTTTTCAGTTTTTTTGCATTCAATGATTGATTAATTGAAAGTTATTGTATTGGTTAGTATGATTTGTTTAGATTCTTGTTGTCGCATTCAATTTGATATGGCCTAGGGTTTAATGGTAAGTATGTCCGGATTTGTAAGTAAATAGAGAGAGAATCACGTACTGTTAGGTTTTGAATAAAGGATCGATTTGTATGGAACTGATATGTAACATTGAAATGAAGCTGCTGATGTCTGATTTCTACTCCTATAACTTAAGACAGTTGTATATGTGTAAAATTGTTCATTTATATGACTTGGCTATTCGAACTGCATAAATAGAATGCTTTTTGATCTGACTTAAAACCTGAAGGTTGCACATAGTCCAAGAGGAAACTTTATTCTCCACATTTTCCACCTCGCATTCAACAAAAAAAAAAAAGAAAAAAGAAGAAGAGTAAACTAATAATAATAAGGGACAAAGAAAAAAGAGAAGAAATCTCTGTTTTAACAGTCATTTTTAGTGATGTACATTAAACTTGTAGATGATTCAATTGCTTAACTAAGTATCACACTTGTTTGGCAAGGTTTAGGGTTTAAGTGAAGCCACCTGCATTTGTCCCAGTTTTGTTGCTACCAAGTTGACTCTGTTGTTTGGCAAGGTTTAGGATTCAACTCTGTTTTTCAACTGGAGTCTAATAATTCTGTTTTTCAACTGGAGTCTAATAATTTGATCTCTGTGTTTCTATCATCTAAACTTTCAAGAATTAGGTAACTAAGTTTCGGGCTCCTCCCAATGAATCTCTTACTCTCTTTCCACTCTTTACGTTCATATTTTTACTTCCAAACTCCGCTCTTGTTGTTATATTGCTTCTTTCTTATCGACTTTCATTTATATAGACATGGATTAATCAGATAGAGTCATGGAGCCTAAATCTTGTGATATAGGTGCAGAGCAGAGAGTGATTGTGAGTTGGTTGTTATCTTTTATGATCAGCATATATCTTAAATTTAAAAGGTCTTCCTTCCAGAAGGCAACTCAGTCTCTGTCACTCTAGTTGTAGAGCTTTTGGTGTTTGGCCAAAAGTGTTTATGGTCTGACACTTGCATTTTCTGAAGTATCAGATAGTTCTAGATGAGAGATTGAATTACTATCCCTATGGACAACAAGGTCGCATCGTATCTAAAACTTTTGGCCAATATCATGATATTGCAATAAAAGTGATTTTGATTAGCTGTTCCTTGTCACTTTGAGATGTAGACTATATTACTAGAAGTACTCTCATGGTGAGGCAATTCTATCCTACTTTAGCTGTTCCTTTTCACTTTGAGTCGCTCTTACTAACTTAAGGTGCAAATGATTTTTTTATGGCCACATTCTTTATTGTTGTAGGATGCATCAGATAGATGAGTTTCAGTGGTCTTTGTTTTGTTGGAGCAAACGTGTAGCCTCATGATTCTCGCGGAAGTATTAACTCCATATAGCATATATGTGATCTTGATAACTGCGCTTTCTGAGCTTATCTTCCAGGTTACAAACTTTTCTAGTCAATAAGATATTGTGCATCAGTGAATATAATTAATTGAAACTCTAGCTAAACCCCGTTTATAATTGAGAAAAGCTAGCAGCAGCACTTCATTTGATTGGTACTTTTATGTCTTACGAGATTGAGTTTATTATTGCAATAAACTATCATTTAATATTTTTTTATATGAACTATTGAATAAAACTAATTTGCAGATGTGCCTGTACTGTGTTTCCTTACCAAACAGTGGTTACAGGAGTTTAATCTGGGCTTGCTAAACCAGATATGCTGCAAGTAATCTAGATTTTTCAGTCACGCAATTAATGAGTTCATTCGTATATACAAACTTAAACACTTTACCTGAACCTGCTGATTGTTCGAGAGACCCGTCAGGTATACAACTTGAGTGTCTAAATAGTTAGTTTTAACTGGTTTTGTCCTCATAAACGTCTCCGGTCAACATACTGGCTTGAGTTCTAATCCAGTAGAAACTACGAAAGTCAATGCTTCTACAATTTTTTGTTTCAACATTTCTCTTAAGCTCATACTGATCCAGAGTTCAAATGACTCGTACATTTTTTTAGGCCTGTGAATAACCTACTTTTATTTTTATCTTATTGCTAGGATTATATTGAGAGCTGAGCATACCTTCTGATCCCATTTCTCCTTAGTACAACAGTTCTGGAGTTTTCTCTTGTGATGGTAATTCGTTATTATGAGATTTGTTATTTGCTTTTCGTTATTAATGCCTACAGCTATCAAAGTTTCAACGATCCAAAATGATAAAGTTTTTTACTCCTGGGTGATGTTGACAAAGATAATGCAATAAAAGGGATTTTGATTAGCTCGTTTCTTGTTAAGGATCCAGACCATGTAACTAGAAGGAATCTCATGGTGAGGCAGAACCTCTCTATTGTAGCTGTTCTTTGTCACTTTGAATCGCTCTTACTATCTTAAGGTGCAACTGAATTTTTTGGCCACATTTTTGTTGTTGTTGTAGGATGCAGTAGATAGATGTGTTTCAGTGGACTTTGTTTCGTTGAAATAAACTCGTGCCATCCGAATGATTCTCGCGGAAGTATAAGACTTCTGTTAAGAAGTTTTTTTTTTTTTTTTTGAAAAACGATACATACTCTTGAAGGTACAGAAACTTGATCCATTTGTGTTTGTTAGTATACTTTATCACCATTTGTATTTTGTCTTCACTTATAATCGGTTGTGTGCTTAGAGTTTTGAATTTTTGATGAAATTTATCTATTTTTTGTTGGGATAACAGGCTGGATTTTTATATCTATGATTATCTAGTGAAGAGGAAATCAAATGCTTCCTCAAAGACATTCCAAGCTTACGCCCAAGTCCCCCATAATGCTACCGGTGATATAATCAGATACAATTTGGTATCTTACACAGATTTTACAAGTATTGATCATGGCTGTTTGATCGACTTATTAGATAATAATAAATTTCTAGCTATTGATGCTCCTCGCGGGTTCTTATTTGAACGGTGGGCGACCTCATGGGATACATTTATTGCTAGGTACAAACGCCATGATCCAGTTGGAGTGACCCTTGAATGATTCTCTCACGAAGGTATTATTAATTGTTTTAAGGTATTATTAATTGTTTTAAATGCTTGCTTGCAATTGTACTGCCAATCTCTGTTTATTTTTGTGTAATTAACACAAATGTACCTTGGAATTATATAGAGCAATAGTTTAAAAATAATGTGGGGCCAGGGTCGGGTCCATATAGTTCGGTAAATCTTCCTCCAATCAAACATCAGAATCAAGTTTCTGTTCCTGCAAGAGTATGTATCTTTCTTCAAAAAGAAAACAAAAGGAAAAGAAAAAGAGAAAGAACGAAAGAAAACCTTCATATTTGAATTCTTATGCTTTGTGTATAGCCCTTTATTATGAGTTTCTTTATCTGTGCTATTGTGTCTGCCAAGCTGCAACAGGAAATTCCACGTGCTATGAGCCCCATGGTGAACTCGGGTGTTGGAGGTTCAAACGGATCATTAGTTGAAAACTCTGTCGAGTTTGGAGTACAAACAATCCGGTATATGCCTTTGTTTCATCAGAATGTAAAGCTCCATAAATCTTCTTCATCAATTGACTTCAAGGTTATCGGGAGGACCTCTCTCATGAAGGTATTATTAATACTTTCAAATGTTTGTTTGCATTTGTACTGCCAATCTCTTTCTATTTTTATGCATTTAACACAAATGTACCTCAGAATTATATACAGCAAGGGTTCGGCAATAATGTCGAGCCGGGGTCGGGTCCATATAGTTCAATAAATCTTTTTCCTATCAGACATCATAATCAAGTTTTTGTACCTGCAAGGGTACGTATCTTTTTTTAAAAAAATAAAAAATTAAGGAAAGAAGACCTTCATATTTGAAATCTTATGCTTTGCCTATTGCCCTGCCCTTTATTATTATTTTGTTCTATTGTGTCTGCGAAGCTGCAACAGGAAATTCCGCGTGCTATGAGCCCCCTGGTGAATTCGGGTGTTGGAGGTTCAAACGGATCATTTATTGGAGTTCATGATATTGGAAACTCTGTCAAGGTTGGAGTACAAATAATCCTGTTTATGCCCTAGTTTCACCAAAATGTAAAGCCCCATAAAGCTTCTTCATCAAGTGACTTAAAGGTTATCAAGAGGACCAACTTAGGGTCTCTCACGAAGGTATTATTAATTGTTTCAAATGTTTGCTTGCATTTGTACTGCCAATCTCTGTTTATTTTTGTGTAGCGAACACAAGTGTACCTCAGAATTATATGCAGCAAGGGTTTGCCAACAATGTGGGGTCGGGTTGGGTCCATATTGTTCGGTAAATCTTCCTCCAATCAGACGTCATAATCAAGTTTCTGTATTCTTTTTTTTTTTTTTTTGAAAAAAAAGAACGAAAAAAACTTTTCTTATTTGAATTCTTATGCTTTGCGTATAGCCCTTTATTATGAGTTTCTTATTCTGTTCTACTGTGTCTGGCAAGCTGCAAGAGAAAATTCCGCGTGCTATGATCCCCCTGGTGAACTCGGGTGTTGGAGGTTCAAACGGATCATTAATTGGAGTTCATGGTTTTGGGAAACTCTGTCGAGGTTGGAGTACAACCAATCCTGTTAATGCCCTCGTTTAATCAGAATGTTAAGCTCCATAAAGCTTCTTCATCAATTGACTTCAAGGCTATCGGGAGGACCAACTTAGGGTCTCTCACAAAGGTATTATTAATTGTTTCAAATTTTTGCTTGCATTTGTACTGCGAATCTCTGTATATTTTTATGCATTTAACACAAATGTACCTCTGATTTATATACAGCAAGGGTTTGGCAACAATGTGGGGCCGGGGTTGGGTCCATATAGTTCGGAAATCTTCCTACATTCAGACATCATAATCAAGATTCTGTGCCTGTACGACGAGTATGTATCTTTTTCACAAAAAAAAAAAGAAAAGAAAAAGAAAAGAAATAAACCCTACTTATTTGAATTCTTATGCTTGCGTATTACCATGCCCTTTATTATGAACTAGTATAACACCCGTGCGTTAAACGTACGACCAAAAAACTTTGATAAATAACATGAACTAAATAAAAATAGTTACTATAATTATCACATTTTATTTGCATGATTATCATTAAATAGAAATAATTATCTCATTTATGAGTAATTAGTATTATCAACAACTCAGTTTTTTTTCATTAATCTGTGTCTTTTAAAAATAGTTTTTTTTTTTTTTTTTTTTGTATAATCTTATAAAGTAATATATCATATTTTCTAACCAATATTATAAAATAGTTTTCTTTAAAAAAATTATCTTATAGTTTTTATTTAAAAAATCCATATAAAATGTTTTTTTTAGAAAAATATTTTGAAATAGTTAAGAAAACATTTATTTATTGTTTTAGCAACAAATAGACAATTTATAACCCCCAAAAAATCAACTTAAATTTTCTATGCAAATTAATTATCTCAATCTTTTGAAAATCCTTTCTTATAATTTTTGTTTACCAATTTTTTTAATTTGTGAAAGTTCACTTAAACAACACTAATTGAAACTAAAATTTATATTACTCTTTAAGAAGATGATTCAATATGAAACTAAAAAGTAAAATCTCATTTATTTTATTTTATTCTTTTCTTGGAGTTTTAATTAACAAATAAATTATCAATAATAAACTCAAAAGTTGTGTTAAAAAGGTGGATAAATAAGATTTCAAGTCTATTTTTAAAAATTAAAAAATACATTATACCTATTAGCTAAAAAAATACTAAGTTTGAAGAAATTAATGAAGAAAAAGAAAAAACGCTTTTATAAAAATAAAAAATAATTTAAGAAAATATTAATATTACAGATTCCTAAAAATAATCAATAACTATGTCATTTAAAAGACACTCAACAATTAAGAAAAAAAGAATAAAAATATATAAATATCATTGTTATACATGATCAATAACCATTTTTTTAAAAAACTTATAAAGTTAAACATATACTCCCTCCGTCCCGCCAAGAGTGTCACCCTTTTAGGGGTGGCACGCAAATTAAGGAAAAGTGTGGGAAGAAAAAATGTTGTGAGTGTAATTTGAAATAGGAGAGAGAATTAGTGGAGGAAATAGTGAATTTAAAAAGTGTTGTGAGTGTAGAGGAGAGAGAATTAGTGGAGGGAATAGTGGATGGGATAATAGAATATTAATAAAATATTTCCTTTTTAGGAAAGGTGACACTATAAACGGGACACCCTTTTGGGTAAAAAGTGACACTTCGAGTGGGACGGAGGGAGTATTTTTTTTTAGACAAAAAACAAAACAAACATATATGTGTAACTAATTAAGTTTTGTTTTTAAACCTAAATCTATTTGATTGAAATATAACCAAAAAGTTATACAAAATTAATTATTTTTATATTATTTTAAGAATAAAACATCTTTTATAATTTTAAAACCTAAAAATACTAATATTATACAATTTGTATCCAAGATAGAATTTTAAAATTTATATTAAGTATCATTTTATTAAATGAAAGAATTCCTTGTCCAAGATAAATTATCTTTTTTGTCCCAATTTTTTTTAAATGTATTTTTACCATTCTTTTTTTTTATCCTATTTCATTTTTACTTGCAAAACTAAAAGTTTGTATAACTATTTTATAGAAATAAAAAATAATTTAAGAAAATATTAATATTACAGATTCCTAAAAATAATCAATAACTATTTCATTTAAAAGACACTCAACAATTAAGAAAAAAAAAAGATTAAAAATATATAAATATCATTGTTATACATAATCAATAACCATTTAAAAAAAACTTACAAATTTAAACATATATATTTTTTTAGACAAAAAACAAAACAAACATATATGTGTATCTAATTAAGTTTTGTTTTTAAACCTAAAAATCTATTTGATCTATTTGATTGAAATATAATCAAAAAGTTATACAAAATTAATTATTTTTATATTATTTTAATAATAAAACATCTTTTATAATTTTAAAACCTAAAAATACTAATATTATACAATTTGTATCCAAGATAGAATTTTAAAATTTATATTAAGTCAAAAATATCATTTTATTAAATGAAAGAATTCCTTGTCCAAGATAAATTATCTTTTTTGTCCCAAAATATTTTTTTAAATGTATTTTTACCATTCTTTTTTGTCATATTTCATTTTTACTTGCAAAACTAAAAGTTTGTAAAGCAATGATATTTATGAATTTATGAAAAATGGGTTTAGGTATAGTGACTAAAAGAAAGAAGTAATACTTTATTTGCATTTAATTAATACGGGAGAGAAAAGGGTAATTAGGTTAATTTAAAGACATTAATTATTTTCTTGATTAGTTGATTTGAAACAAACTAATATTCTAGAACCATCCATGGTTTGGAGGGAAAATGGGCTTGTTGAAGTGTTCTATGCACTTCAACCTTTATATATATATAGATATAGATTTATGATTTTCTTAGTCTGTTCTATTGTGTCTGCCAAGCTGCAACAGGAAATTCCGCGTGCTATGAGCCCCCTGGTGAACTCGGGTGTTGGAGGTTCAAACGGATCATTAATTGGAGTTCATAGTATTGGAAAATCTGTCGAGGTTGGAGTACAAGCAATCCTGTTTATGCCCTTTTTTCACCAGAATGTAAAGGACTTCAAGGTTATCGAGAAGACCAACTTAGGGTCTCAATGAAGGTATATATCAAGCCTGATAACCGTCTTTTTATCTTACTCATAAGCAATATTTTATCACCAAAGAACCAATGGTTCTGTACATCTTCATATTGAACCTTTCCAGAAAGCATTAGTGACGTACCCATACCCATACCCATACTTCCAATATATTTGCTTTACATTGGAACTTCTGATGCTCATGTTCTGATGGATATTAAAAGAGAACCAATCATACTGTTAAACAAAATATTTTGAGACTTGTAGGTTATGAGTTGATAGCCCATCTTCACACATAACATATTAGCTTTTATCTTCTGAATTTCCTGACTGATAGTTTTGGATAAGCATAGAGTCTAGTCAATCAAAGATGGAATAGGTACTACAAATCCCAGACACACATCTGGAATCCTTACTCCCTATGCTCCCAAAATAGTTTCACATGTGTGTTGTTGCTTTACTTCTTTTTCACAGGATAAAAGAAATTTTCGGAAATTGGATGCATTTTCAGTTGTGAACTATTAGAGCCTGGTTGGTAGAGGGTTCATTTTTCTGAAAACTGAGATACTTGAAATAAAAACCTTTTAAAAATGTTGTGTTCCAGTTAAGAAAATTAAGATAGACGAATTGCATATTACGAAGTATATAGTTGTCTGGAGACTCTGGACTTGTGTATTTTTCCTCTTCTCAGTTGCTGCGTTAGGCGAAACTGGTCGTCTTATCATCATAATCATCTACTGTTTGCACCCACTGAACTAAAGCGTCAGTAGTGTGCGTTAAATTTTTCAATAATCAACTGATTGCAAGTTCAGGATGCATTTACTACAAACTCTCCATCTGGTGTTTCTAAAAACAGGGTCTATTTTTGGGCTTCTTACTATGTAACTCCAACTTCTATTGGTTTAGATATATTGACAAGGCCTAAGTTCGTTTTTGTCCACTGTACTTTGAGAGTATTTTCACTTTAACCATTCTACTTTCTTATTAACATAAAAACCATTGTACTTTGGGAAACATATCACCTGGCCCCAAATTCGCGAATTAGAGCACGGAATGGGCACAAATTTGGTATCGACATGAAAGTTTTTCCAAAGTACAGTGGTTTTTATGCTAAGAAAAAAGCACAGTGATTGAAGTGAAAGTTGGGCAAGTGAGATCTGCACCTTCTTCTACCGTCAAATCAAGGACTCATGATTCGAAGGGTAAGTGAGATTTGCACTTTCTTCATTTTGTAAATTATGTTAATTTTACCCTAGTTCCTAGAATTTGAACCAAAGAGGATCCTTTGTTCCATCATTACTACAAACCAATCCTAAGTTGATTAGTTTTCCTTAATTGGCCATCTATCTGACAAGCCCCTCAATTTAAATGTTCTGTATTTGAGAGTTGATGATAGGAGACCAGAAATGAGAAAAAGAAGATAAGGTATAAGAGCACATATCTCCATAAGACCTGCGCAAATTTCCTATGTGATGTCTGCAACTAGCAGCTGTTATGGACACTGGACATGCAAGAAGTTGGAGAAAGAAACAAACACGAGATTCATGTTACTCTTACATTGGATATGCGTATATTATGATGGGCACATGGGTTTATAGTGGCAATTGTAATGACCGGTTGTGGTTTTACATGATTTGAGGTTTCTTCAGATTTATAAGCAATTTGTATCTTTTCTCTCCTCCACCAAAGATTTCTGTGACATAAGCCTCCCCATGTTAACATCATCTCTTTAGTACCTCTCCTTCCTTTCCAACCCGTTAACTGCTTAGTGTGATTGAATTATGTGAGAACCACACGTTTACTTGTTCATGATGCTTGATGAAACTTCAAAATTACTAACTATTTATGTTTTTACTTGGATCTCATGGCCTACATATGCAAGAGATGCATTTTGCATTGTTTTGACATCAGAAGCAAAATGATTGAAAATTCTGCTCAAATATTCCCACTGTTTAACTATCTCTTTTGTGTCATGCTGAGACATGCAGCGACGCGCGCAGGATTAGAGGAAATCATGCGCCTTCCAGATATCAGTCAAGTGACTGAAGTTCAGCATTAGCAGCAGATGAGATGAAGAACTCTGTTCAAGCTTCATACTTCAGGTTTGACGTATCTTAAACTAGATGAATGGTTTCCATTTATCAACTATATAAACACTTTTATCATTGTTTGTTTGCATTTGTTTGAAGTAAGCATCCCGGGGGTTGACCTTGTTGTAGTAGGTAAAATGAAGTTTTCTGAACTAAATTAGATTACATTACATAATATCACAGCTGAACCAAAAATTTCATACATTTTTCATAAAAAAGGCTTTGTACTCTGTTTATGCATATAGAAGTCTAAAATTATGTTAAAAATAAAATAAAATGAAAGCAGTAACCTTAGAAGACATGCATGGAAAGTTAAACATCTATAATGTGAATATTTATCTTGCAGTCTGGGTAATGTCTTCCGCTGTCAGCTTGTGCTTTCAAAAAAAAAAAAACCTGGCATAGACCCTTTCACCTCTACACTAGAAAGCCTTTCTATCAACGAGTTTCATCAAACATAAAAGAGGAGTTCCATAAGAGTAATCATTTCTCGTAATAGTCAAGTTTTTCACTTACAGTTAGCTGCCTTTTGGACTGTTTAAACAGTAAGATGAATGGTTTTTAGAATATTTATTTAAAAAAGAGTTGGTTTACAACATTGTTAGGATTCTCAAGACCGGGAATACTTGGCATTTCTTCGTAAGTGCATACTAGGTCATGTTGATATTTTTTACACAGTTCATCTTAATATGAAAATTAGACCAAGATATAATTTAGAACTAGTAGAACATGGGTTAGAAACCTTCTTCTTTTGTACTCATTTTTGTTTTTTTGTGACAATTTATAGGCTCTCTTTCGATGTAAGGGCAATTTCAGTGTGTGCTGGAAGTTCTAAGTCAGCACTTTTATCTTGCATTAGAGTTTTAAAGTTATTAACATCAAACTTGTTTACGCTCAGTTCTAGGCTCATTATTAGTTGTGTGATTACCAGCTTTGGATATGTGTAAGGGCACAGAAGAGAACATTAAACAGTCTGAGTAATAATAACACTTCACTAATTTTATCCAAGTCTCTTCCACCTAAATTAAAAGAGCCAATCCCTGAACGGAACACCACACAGCAAGACTATATAGAAGACTCTGTACCATCAAAGCAAGGGATGCTGCTGTAGTTATAGAAGAGAAAATCCCACTTTTGAGTTTGAAATCTGGTCAAGAGGAAATCTCAGCGCGTATTGCAGAAGAATGGGAGCAGCTGGTTGTCAATGAACTTCCCAAGATTAGTTCTCCACTGTAGTTCCCAAATCAAGGATAACCATTGCATCCACTCCCACCAGTCATTCCACTACCAAAGGTACATGGGTACGATTCCTTCTCTCTCTTCTCTGTGGTTACACTATTTCTCAAAGCATGATATTTCCGTCTTAGAAATCAAACTTAAAGAATAGTGTTAGATATTTTGTTCTCATGTTTAGAATCACCACATTAATTGTTTTACCATTTCATGCATGTGTGTGCAGCATAATCATATATAATGATCTCATTTTCTCTTGATGTTCATTGAAAAAGACATGGGATGCTCCACAATAACATGAATTTTTGATGGTCAGTATCTGCATCATTTATCTATCAGAATGGATTTTTTTTCTCAAATAATTCCATTTTAAAAATATAAATACCAAAATAACTCACATTTGAAACTATTTTCCAAAATAACCAACTTTTTAGAACTCGCTACACGGTGTAGCGAGTTCAGTTAAATTAGGGTTTAGGCGTTTGAATTAATCGTGTAGCGAATTCAGTAAAATTAGGGTTTAGGCGTTTGAATTAATCAGTTGTAATTAACAAAGCATAACTCGCTACACCATGTAGCGAGTTTGACCGGTCACACAGAACTCGCTACATGGTGTAGCGAGTTTAAAATGACAATTTTCCAGTAGATAAGGTTTCCACATCCAAATTCATCTCATTCTCATATTCTCTCATACTTGCTCTTAAAAAAAAACTCAAATCTTCACATCATTTAATTTCGTCAGAATCGTTGAAGACCAAGAATCAAGGTAAATTAACATCATCTTAATCATTGTTTTCACTTGTGTTTAGATATAAAATTTAAGTTTTTAACTGTGTTTTAGTATATTATAGATATAAATGTTAGGGTTTTGTTATATAGGTTTTAACACTTTGATTTCGTAATGTAGGGTTAATGATGAACGGGGTTCAATCATTTTCATGTGCTATTGGGAAGGTGATGATGAAACCATTTGATGGTCCTCGTTTCAAAAAAGGACCAAAATGTGCAATTAGGGCTAATTGTCGATGTAGATACAATGAGTTGATCGATGAATTATATAAAAAGGCGGGCTTAGATCGGTGTCAATATGATTTGGAAGTCATTTATAGAGGTTCTCATACTTTTGAAAGAGTGATTGGTGAGTACTTTCCTTCCGTATTGAAGATGATGCGTGTATGGATATAATGTTCGATCATTTAGCTAAATTTGGGGGGATGGATAATTTGCACCTGTATGTATGTGGTTGTAAAATTGATTGAAAATCGACATAGAGTTTGAAACACTGTACACAAAGACCATTTATGGGTATTCACCAAGTTGTAATCGTGATACAGGGATTGGTCCAAGTATTCAAACACTTGTATCAACCCAAACATCAAATTATGATGATGGGGCATGCCAAAATGATCCTGTTAATGATGATAATTCTGCAGATGATGTAGATTATGAAGAAGAACAAGACACTGATGTAGATGCAATGTTAGACGATGATGATGATGAATATCATGAGTGTAGTAGAGATTCTGATGTCGATTCAGGAGAAGGTGATAATGGGCCGATTGATGATGACGTGGAAATACATTTGGTTCATTATGAAGCGCCTGAAAATCGAAGGTACGAGAGAGCGGATTATCCTTTTTACAGTGTTATTGGTTGTTCTGCTCGACAAGAAGAAGGCTTCATTGATTACCATAATGCACCTAGTTTTCCAGTTTGGGATCCGGAGAAACATGAAATTGCTAAAGGGGTACGCTTTTTTAGCAAGAACGATGCGCAATTTGATATAAAAAGTATCATATTCGCACCAATCGCCGGTTCAGGGTAAGAAAGAGCACAACTCACACATGGGTAATTGGATGTCTATTGAAAAATTTTCTATGCAATTTCTATGTTCGTGTGTGTAGGAGGAAGTTTGGCTATTGAAAAGTGACCAAGTATAAGGCTCCTCATTGTTGCTTTTATTTTGGAGAAAGTCGAGATTATCCCAACGTAGATGCCAAGTTTATTGGTCGGCAAGTAGTTAGTCTTATTAAGGCCGATTCAGATGTCAAGGTTGGAGTTATTATTGCACACATCAGTGGTATGTTTGAAAAGAAAATTATGTATAAGAATGACATGGTGTGGAAAGTAGAAGGGCATTGCAGAGGTTTTTGGAGATTGAGAGGAATCTTATATAAGGTTACCCTGCGTACTAGCGGCCATAACAATTGTTGAGTATACTTATCCTCCTCCTCCTGTCGATGAATTATACATGTTTCAACGGGTGTTTTGGGCATTTAGGCCTTGCATTGAAGCTTTCTCTCATTGCCGGCCTGCCATTTCTGTTGATGGAACATTCCTTCATGGCAGATATAAAGGGGTAATACTGATTGCCATGGGTGTTGACGCCCAAGACAGTATAATATTTGTTGCATTTGTTGTTGAAAAAGAGGACTGGACGAACTGGTGTTGGTTCTTATATCTTCTTTGCAGACATATTATAAAAAGTCGTGAAGTATGCTTGATATCTGATCGTCATCACGGCATTCTTAAGACTATAGCGGAAGATACGTGGTGGCCAAATGTGCATCATCGATATTGCTTGAGACATATGCGAGCAAATTTTTTGGATAAGCATTGAGGGGAAGGTTTGAAGTATCTGTTTTGGAGAGCAGGTAGAGCAAATCAAGATAGAAAATTGAAATCTACCTTAGAGAGTATCCGTTCAATTAACTCTTTAGGCAATTGCATGATTTCTGAATTTAGATGCCATAAAATGGACATTGACACACGATGGTAGTTACAGATATGACATTATGACTACTAACATATGAGGTTTTCAATGGTATCACGAAGGGAGCCCGTGGGATGCCAATCACATCAATTGTTGAAACTGCCTTCTACCGTTGTGTGGGGTACTTTCAAGTAAGACATGTATTTCCACTTAATAACTTAGGAGGTAATCATGATAACCTTAACATCAATCCCCTACACCAATTTAGCCAGAAAGTTCATTATCGATACTTGAAGAATAGCGAGAAAGGTATGACACATCAGGTAAGAAGGTTCAACAATCATGAGATGGGGGGTGTATCAAGTGACAACAGCACATCAGGGTGATAAAGGTGGAAATATCCAAATTGTCTGATTTAATGAGTGTACATGCACATGTGGTAAATGGGTTGCCTATCACATGGTAAGAAGGTTCAACAATCATGAGATGGGGGGTGTATCAAGTGACAACCGCACATCAGGGTGATAAAGGTGAAAATATCCAAATTGTCCGATTTAATGAGTTGACATGCACATGTGGTAAATGGGTTGCCTATCACATGCCATGTTCCCATCTTCTTGTATGTTGCCATGCCCAACATCTTGATGGTCGTTATTTTGTTTCTCCATTTTACACCATTAGAGAATACTACAATACATGAAAGGGAACATTTGAACTAATCCCCCGTGAGGAGTATTGGAATGTGGATGGTTTGGTGCCACTTTTTTTCCTAATCCCCACCTTCGACGTTCTGCGAAGTCCGGACGACCTAGATCAAGACGCTTCCGAAATTGTATGGACTTTCAAGCAGATAAACAGAAGACTCTGTGTTCATTATGCAAACAAGAAGGCCACAATCGTCGTAGATGCCCAAACATTAGGGAGTAGTGATGTCGAATGCAGCCTTGAGATTGATACCGAACGGAAAGAACCAGAAATAATGGGTTACAAACCCTAGATATAGAAAGCCTCAGCTTTTCCTTTATTTTCTTTATTCAATAATCAACAAGTCTGCCCAAAAACAAAACCCTAACAATGTTTAAATACTAAAAGAAAACCCTAATAAAACCCTAATACAACTTTCAAAGAAAAGACCAAAATATCCTAACATAATAATTCAATAAAACCCTAAAAACCCTTAAGACAGCGGAAATATGAGCCCATTGAAATTGTCAGCACAAGCCCTTTTCTGATGTTCCGCCTGGCTGATGGCGAGGCGTCACCCTCGCTTCTAGCTGCTTTCTCAAGGCTTCTGTTTCTGTTGCTGCCCTGTTTCAACCTGCATCATTCTTCCCTTCTTAGAAAAAATTCGACCTCGAATTTGGATTGTTGCTTTTGGAAATACGTCTCGACACTTATCCTTCAACCGTCGACGAACTTTATACTTACGATTGTTTTTCACTAAATCCATCCAATCTGCCCAAAAAAATATAAGACAATCTTCAAATAAAAATTTCTTGACAGTCTGATGACAAATCTGACTGGAGAACAACCAATCGAAAAGATCTTCATACGGATAAAAACACTTAACGAATTCAAAATTCCTCGACAATTCATCTGACGGAAACTTTGAACAAGGTGTTTTTCGATCAACTGAGTATGACCTTTCCAATTAACAAATATCACAGTCACACATGTCAAAAATCGGAGGTTTTGACCAATCAACAAACTGATCAAAACTGTCTAATAAAACAATGTGTGATGATGGATCATCAAAAACCCTTTACAGTATCGATAGATAATGGGACGCGAAATACATCTGGATATGCCATACCTTTAATCCCCGGACTCTCGATTTCTGCCTCGATATCCCTTGAAGGATCTGTCGCATTCCTGGACCCAATTTTGTGACCCTGGTTGAAGGGAGTGACCCCTTCATGAAACTCCATGTCCTCGGATGATAAATCCGAATCTGAACCCATCGGTGGATGCTTCACACGTGCCTGAAAGTTCTGGAGTTGTTGAATCTGCTTTCGCACTTCGTCTTCCTCACTATCACGTATACAACGGTTGCGATGATGAACGTCTTGACTGGAATCCGCTCCACGGTTCCTTCCACGAACATATTTTCCGCCACGAACACTACGCCCTCGTTCGGCCATCAATATCGATACCCTCGTCCAGGGCTCTGATACCAAATGATGTCGAATGGAGGCTTGAGATTGATACCGAACGGAAAGAACCAGAAACAATGGGTTACAAACCCTAGATAAAGAAAGCCTCAGCTTTTCCTTTATTTTCTTTATTCAATAATCAACAAGTCTGCCCAAAAACAAAATCCTAACAATGTTTAAATACTAAAAGAAAACCCTAATACAACTTTCAAAGAAAAGACCAAATTATGCTAACCTAATAATTCAATAAAACCCTAAAAACCCTTAAGACTACCGAAATATGAGCCCATTGAAATTGTCAGCCGCAGGCCCTTTTCTGATGTTCGGCCTGGCTGATGGCGAGGTGCCAGCCTCGCTTCCAGCTGCTTTCTCAAGGCTGCTGCTTCTGTTTCTGTTGCTGCCCTGTTTCGGTTGCTGCCCTGTTTCCACCTGCATCAAGTAGAATAATATTTTTCATGTAATGCGCCTCGCTTCCAGCTGCTTTCTCAAGGCTTCTGTTTCTGTTGCTGCCCTGTTTCCACCTGTATCAAGTAGAATAATATTTTTCATGTAATTTATCTTTGAGTTGTTGGATTTACTTTGTTTTTATTTGGATTACGTTTAAGTATGACTTGGATGTAATTTTGATTGGTTATAAATTTTGTGTTGTTTGTTGTTTGAATGCAACTTGTTTTTCATTTGTATTTGGTTTTACTTGGATTCAGTTTCAGTTGCACACAGAAAATCCAATATATCAAACTGTAAAACATGTATAATATACTAAAACACACACCTCCACACATGTACTAAAGTCTCAAAACAATATACAAATTAAATATACTAAACTTTACAAACACTTAAAAAATCATACAACAATCATCCAGAGAAGGGTGGAAAATACATAAATGTTTTCTTAAAATAATAATAAAACAACTAATATCACAAAGTTTTATTACATCTAAATAAAAAAAATAGTTTCACTTATTTCTCCTATCATACTTTCTGTAATAGGCAGCCAAGGTGAACTTCTTTGTCGGATGCCGCTCCCGAGACCCTCTTATAATTAACTTCACCCGTTGAGCAGGGGTAAGACGTACCTCATAGATGAAGTCGCAGCCGGATCAGAGAATGGTGGAAGATCCGCTCGTGAGGATGATGAAAAAACCCTAAAGCCACTTCCCGAATATATGGGCGTGCGAAAAGTCCTAGGTAGAGGGTCAATGAAATCATCATTATCATTAATAATCCCACTCACCTGACTCGGGCCGTGACGAGGGTAAGTACCTGAATAAATGCCCTTCTCAACCTCGAATCTAATCCTCTCCTCGTGCTCCTCCACCTGATTAGCTCCCCACTGTGAAAAATAATCAAAGAGTCCATCATACTGAGTCTCGAAATCTGGTTGGATCTCGGGCTCTGGTTGGACCTCGGGCTCTGGCTCTGGCTTTGGTTGGGGTTGTAGCTGAGCACGACGTCTAACACGACGCCGTCGAGGTTCTACCCCCTGTATGCGATCTATCGGTGGTAGAGGGGTTGCAGCCTCAAGTCGTTGCTGCTCCTTAACGTTAGTGAGCGTGTGTCTAATCAACTTTCGCAGCTCAGATTGTTGCGGCCACGACATATGCTCATCCTCCACATTGGTGACATGCATATGTTGAAGGTTCTGCACCTGTTTTTAAAGCAAAAAATTAAGTATGAGACATAAGTTAATAAATTGAAAAATGTAATGCTCCGAAATCATATAATATATGTGTAGGTGTTAGTGCCCTAAGCCTATAGAGATAGACTTATATGTAATGTCATTATTCATTTATATAAGAGATTGTTATTTTGATTATTATATATGTTTGCATGTTTATTGTAAAAATCGTGTTCCTAGTACTTAAGAAGCACTAGTATGAAGTTTAATGGATAATCATGCGATGATTATATGCATAGGGATGCTCATTAAATTCATGGGTACTTGTTAGAGAACAAGGTACTGGACTTGACCCGTTATGAGATTTATGTTATGGTCGAATGTCATAATTAAATCTCATATAGTTATATCATTGATATCCTTTGACCTGAGATTATCATCGTGTTCCACTTGATGAATATTATGTTTGATATAGTTTAACGTTATCTTTAACCGGATAACAATAAGGGCTATTATTGGCATGGTAGGATTCTTGTTGGGAAGAATGATAAGTCAAGATGGAATTTTGTCCCTCGTAAAGAGAGATGTTTGCTAGGCCACTCGTAAGTAAGATTGATGATGTACATGGCCATGTCCGAATGAGTTAATGTGATTAATAACGGGTCAATTGCAATTCGGTGACCTAAGTTTTACACATACTTGCAATACGGCAGTCAAGAGTGCAATTTAGTCAATCAATGTCCTAAGTTTGCAATTTTTAGCAAATTGGTATAAAAACTAACGAAATCGTTAATTTTTTGACGAGATGAAATTTTGTGCCTTTCACGTGAGTATGTAAGGGGTAATTTCGTCATTTCATGGTCCATGTGCAAGGCAAGTAATAAATAAATAAATAATAATAATAATAATAAAATAATAATAATAATAAAATAATAATAATAATAATAATAATGATAATAAAATAATAATAATAACATAATAATAATAATTAAAATAATAAAATAATAATAATAATAATAAAATAATAATAATAAAATAATAATAATAAAATAATAATAATAATAATAAAATAATAATAATAATAATAATAAAATAATAATAATAAAATAATAATAATAATAATAAAATAATAATAATAATTATAAAAAAATAATATTAAATAATAATAATAATAATAATAAAATAATAATAAAATAATAATAATAATAATACAATAATAATAATAATAAAATAATAATAATAATTATTATTATTATTATTATTATTATTTTGTATATATTTAGAACATAGAGAAAAAAAATATTAAAAAAGACAATGAGAAATAAAAGGCAAAAAAAAAAAAAGGAAAAAATAATAAAAAAACAAAAAATAAGAAACTACTTCTTCTTCTCCGATTCAGTTCAGGCCACTTATCTCGTTCCCCCTTCCCCCCACCACCCCATCCCCGTCATCATCAACAATGGAGAGCTTCGCTCTCCAAGCTCCGACCACCTTCTCCTCTTTCTGCCGATTCTCCTTACACCTCCGATCACGCCCCCTTCCCAACTCCTTCTCTCTAAACCCACCTACTCCCGCCTCCTCTCCTCCTCCCTCCGATCATCTTCTTCCCATTTCTCTCTCCTCAAGAAAACCCACAAATTTCCCCTCTTCAATCAATCCCCTCCCACAAAACCCCATTTCCTGATTTCCCCTCTTCTTGAAAGAAATGAAAACATAAAATACTCCTTCCGTCCTCCAAGACAGTTTTATTTTCTATTAATTTGATTAATTTTTTATTTAAAATTTAAAATTATTATTGGTGGGGATGGGGTTTTCAGATTAGAAGAAGAAGAAGAAGAGTTGCCCAGATTTTTTTTTGTTTTCTTTTTAACGATTGTTATTTTATTTAACGATTTCGTTAGTTTTTACACCAATTTGCTAAAAATTGCAAACTTAGGGTATTGATTGACTAAATTGCACTCTTGGATGCCGTATTGCAAGTATGTGTAAAACTTAGGTCACCAAATTGCAATTGACCCGATTAATAACATTCGATTGATCAATTTACTTGGTAACGAGAAAGCATTGAACAATATGAGTTGACGAGGACCATGACTCATGTTCAATATAACATCGTGTGACAATGGGATTGTGATAAGTTCTATGTAGGAAGTTGAACTTGATATTATATTATTTGGGTAGGCATGATGGCTTGCTAGAGTCCGCTCATGTTTTATGAGGATCGATGTGATCGAACTCATTGGCAACATAATATAGTCCTATGGGATCACACACATCGAACGAATTGTCAAAAATGGAAAATATGGAGTTTTTGTACTGAGGGGACGACTCGTCCCTTGGCCAGAATCAACTATTCCCTTGGCCTGGGACGAGTGTATCAGAGGTGTTGTCCTGAGGGACGACTCGTCCCATATGGGACGACTCGTGCCCATAGGGACGACTCGTCCTCAAAATTTGTACGAACTATTCCCTGTTAAGGGGACGACTGTATTTGGAGCATTGTGAAAGGGGACGACTCGTGCCCTACGGGACGAGTCTTCCCGTCGGCGCTGGGAGATACGTAACGGGCTTGGAATTAGGGTTTTCTGAATAAGAAAAGGTATTTATAGAGTATAGATTGAAAGTGGTTTCAATCAAGGATCTAGCAATCCACCTAGAATCGTTCTAGGGTTCGTTCAACGTGTGGATACACATAGAGGATCTTCGCAATTCAAGATCTAAAGTTCGTGATTCAAGGTTCATACATCAAGGATTCATAAGATCATCAATCCTGGAATTGGAACGCGTTTATCAAAGACAAAGGGCATCGAGGTTGGTAATTCTATTTCATCCTATTTAATTAATCATCTAGAACGGATTCATGGCTCCGGGTTTTCGTGTTAATTTGCTTTCTTTCGCTGCGTATGGACCCATGAAACCCAACAGTGGTATCACAGCCCCGTTCATGATGTTTATTTTAAATAATCATGATGATTATATAATGTGATTATATGTATTACCATGATGAATATGATTTAGAATATGAATTTATATGGGTTTTGCTTATGGAAGTAATAGTATATTTGGATATGCCATGATTATGAAGATGAATTGTATGATTAATATGAATAATCTAGATTATGGGATATCAATTTCATTAATATGATTATTGTAGATTGATAAATTTCTAGATCTTAAACAAATTGTTTGTTGAAGGGATTATGTTCATATTAAATAGATTTTGCATGAATCATTAAACCCTAATTGATTAGAAATTTTGATGTAAAGATCAAATATGATTTGTGATGCATCACCCCATGTTCAAAATTATGCTCATATAGTTTTCATGATCAACCTTGCTATGTTAATTGATATACATGAAAAATTGAACCTTCATTGAAATTTGAGTTTGTTTATGCCACCCATGTTTAAAACACTTGTGAATACACGTATAGTTTTATGTAGGCTACATCATAGCGAGGTACATTAATTCTATCTTTGTATGATCAAGATGAGGAAACGGTGATTCCTATACGTTTAAAATGGTTGAACTTAATTGGGCTATCAAAACGGTTTTGGGCCTAAGGCATAAGATGAGATTGAAACATGTGACATATGATGTTTATAATCTCATAAAGGATCTAAGAATCATATGGAGATATGATTGATAAATGTTATCTACCTTTTTAGTTTAATTTTGAGCAGTCGTGTCATAGCCGACTTGAAATTAAATTAAAGTTGGGTCTTAGCCTATTAAATTATATAATGCATATTTGTATAAGAATGTTATATATATGAAATACGTTATTTAATCTCTTAAATAAAATAGGTACTTATATGTGTTCATATGTGTTGCATATCTTTGTAGATCAATGGCATCAAACTCTATCACCGCGTTCAGTCCTTGAGAAGGACAAGTTGGAAGAGAATGGCAACAACTATGTGGATTGGATCCGCAGTTTGAGAATTGTTCTCAAACAAGAAAGGAAGTTGTACATTCTCGATGGACCCGTTCCACCCGAGCCTGCTGCTAATGCACCTCGAGCTAAAAAGGATCAACATAAGAAACATATGGATGTTTCTATTGATGTTGGTTGCTTGATGCTCGCTACCATGTGTAAGACCCCTTCAAAAGGACCTTGAACACATGGATGCTTATGATTTGGGAAATTATTTGAAGGAAATGTTCCAGATGCAAGCACGTCACGAAAGATTTGACACCATGAAGGCTCTTCATTCATGCAAGATGATTGAAGGACAAGCTGTTGGGCCTCATGTGTTGAAAATGAAGGGTCACCTCGAACATCTTGAGAGGCTTGGATATCCTATCCAATTGGAACTGGCTACGGATATGATATTGCATTCACTCCTGTAAGTACCCCAATCTGGATCACCCCCTTTCAAACACACGGGAAACACCGCAGACTCATCCACGCAGTCTCAGAGACCTCTCTCACTCAAAACCCTCTCAAAACCCTCTCAAACCCCCAACCAAACCAAGGGAGGAGCCTTACGCAGGATAAAAAGGGACAAAAGGACCTTTTGGGAATTTTCAGAAATCGAGAAAAGCAATTAAGGTCCGTACGGACCTCTTTGTTTCAATGATTACTAAATCCCCTTAAAGTCCACAATAGTCCCTCAAATCCAGGGAAAATGATTACTTCCTGCAGAGTTGGTCCGTACGGACCCTCTTTTGCATGCGAGATGGTCCGTACGGACCTTATTGCTCGAGGAACACCATCATTCGAGAATATTCTCCATCATTGCGAGATTCCCTCAAATCGAGGAAATCCAAAATTACGGATAACCAAGAAGGTCCGTACGGACCTCTTTGCTCAGAAATTTTTACTATAAATAGAGGGCTTCCCCTCCTCATTTTCACACACCTCCCTCTTCTCTCTTCCTCCCTTAGCCTTCGGCTCCCCTCTAAGTCCTCTCGAGGCACTCCCGGCCCCTTTCGGATCCTTCCGAGGCCTTCCGAGCTCCCTTGTGGTGCTCCGAAGCCTCCCCGAGCGCTCCCGAGATGCTCCCGCGCTGCCCCGAGGCACTCTCGAGGTACTCACGAGGCCCCTCGTGGTACTCAGAGGCCTTGCACAGTCTTTCCACGGTGTCCGGCTCTTTCCGAGTCAAACCGACGATCCCAAACCACGCGAAACTGCCCGAGTGACTCCACGCCACCACAACGCACGCCGAACCTCTGCCCGAGTGATCCCGACGATCCCCACGCACGCCGAACCTGCGCCGAGCGCGGCCTACAACCTCAACTCACGCCGAAACTACGTCAGCGGACAACCGGCATCTCCCGAAGCAATCCCGATCCGTACCGGAACGCTACTTCGACCTCAAACACTATTCCCAAGCGGAAGACAGACACGAACCAACATTGGTAAGGCTTCCTTCCTCTACTATTTCAATACATTTTCATACATAGCATATAATGTAGACATCCGATACAGCATGCATTTTTAAAAGCACACACACAACATTTAAAGGATATTAGGGGTATCCGAAAGACTCGTTTTAACGAGGCTACTCGGGTGAGCTCTAATATTCTAATATTCTCTTCCCGGGGAGTCATCTGACCTCCGAACTCAAAATCTCATCACACAAAAACAGTTTAAAATTATCTTTAAACTGATGCCCTTTTTCAATGTTTTGGGCTTAATAAAAACGGCGTGGCGACTCTACAAAAACAAAAAACGGCGAGACAAGCCGCTCCAACGTGAAAGACGCCAGATGCCGGGGCTGCGAAGCCTGCTCGGATCCGGGTAATTTCAGTTGGCGACTCCGCTGGGGACTTTTTGTTTTAAAAAAACTTTTAAACAAAACAAAAGATTTTTAAAACGATGATGAGGGTCAAACTTTCATTTTACCCCTTCCTTTAACTGTTGTGTGTGTGTGCACGTGCTTCGTTTTTATTTTACAAAAAAAAAAATAGAAAATAAAAATAAAAAAAATGCATCAATATACATCTGTGCATACATTTAAAATTCTTCAAAAAAAAAACTTCTGTTTTACTCAGAAAAAGAATTTTAGAGACCGCACACTACGCGCCTTCTTTGCCTCGGTTACACCGCACTCTACTCGCTTGCTTGCCTCGGTTACAGCGCACGCTACTCGCATTCTTTGCCTCGGATACACTACACACTACAACCCTCAACCCGGAGTGGTCTCGGTTGCGATCCGTTAGGTCTTCCTAGGCCTCTTGGCGCGCGCGGGATCATTCCAAACATCCCATCCTAGCCAAGCGTCAACCACACGTTTGAGTCTTGAGTCACACTCTGTCCGGACTCGGTTGGTTTTTACCCGATCCCAGGTGTCATACGGCTGGATACATATACCATGCGGCCATTTTACGAGTCAAGGCTCGGAACTCAAGATCCCTTGCGCAAGCAAGCGATGAAAGGTCATGCTAAAATCTTGACTGATCTTGATTTCGAAGCTACACCCGAACGATGTTCCGTCCCGGATATACATCCATGTTCGCATGACACCATGTCATCACGCCTTTGATACGTCGGCCATGGCGATATGACCCGGCCAACGCCTAACGTCACGAGATCCCTTGCGCAAGCAAGCAAAGAAGGTCATGCCGAACTCTTGACACGATCTTGACTCGGTGGCGGCTCGGTTCCACTATTCACGTGGCTAACGCATCAAAACGAACATGACGAGCTCGGTCCTTAGGTTCGATTTTTCTTTTAGGCCGGTGGAAACCGCTTGCACTATAGGACCCTCGCACAGGTGTCCACCTGGGGTGTCGAAATACGGGTGCAAAACGAGGGGCTTATAGCCGCGAGATGGTCTCAGCGACCCGGGATCTAGCATAGTTGCGAAAAAGAAGAGCAATCTTTTCCAACCTACCTAGGATTACGAGAAAACACTGTTTTAAGTAAATTAAAACAACAAAAAAAAATCAAAAATAAAAGAAACGGAAACCGCATGCCACGTGAGCTTTCCCCTTTTATCCCGTTAGGCCATTCCCGTGTCTAAACCTTGCCCGTCACCCCTCCGGCTAACGAGAGAGTGGTCGAGAGTACAGGGAACCCGTCTCCGGTGTCAAACGGCAAGGTCCTACCCACCCTCTGTCACCGGGACGGTCCGTCAATTCCCGTGGCCAAGTCGGTGGATAACAACGATGAGAACGGGACCTTACCCCCAAGAAATTTCCCAACATTGGAAGAAGTTTGGCGAGGTCCTCATGGCTATTGAGAAACGTCAAGGTGAGCAACAAGCCTGGATCGAAGGTGCCATGCACCACTTCGGAACCTTAGCTACCCGACTACACAGGGCTTCCCAAGCCATGGCTGCTCCTCTGACCTCTAACATCTCTCATTGTCTCCCGAGAAGTCAACTGTTACCCTCGTACGAGCCATGCGGTTATGACGTAAGGCCACAAGACCTTCCGAGAGGAAAGCTTGCCCATCCGGCCTCACGAGGTCCCGGTACCACCGCCGAACAACGAACACATCTGGTGGGACGTCTGCGATTGCGGTGCTTGTGCGGAAATGGAATTCCGGGATGCCGTGAACGAGGGCCGTCCTCGACGAAAGAAGAAGCTATCTTCTCAACAAAAAGCTGAAAAAGAGGTATGAATCTGGTGATCCCACAGTCGGAACCCTTGGAGAACCCTCGGGAAAGTTTGACTACTATGTCATCTACTCCGGCCAAATCTCCCCAACCTAGTTACGCACGGGGCCACGGCAATGTTTGCTCCATGATCGAATTTGGGACGAGCTTCGCGCCACCGTAGAAGGCCCGAAGGTCCGAGATAATCCAACCCTGTCTTGGGAAGATCTCAAAGCCACTATTGATGCTTCGGTAAAAGCCATGACGGTGAACGAATTGAAATGCGCGATCGGCCTTACGCCAATCGGGCTCCTCCGCTCCGAAGCGGGAGAGACAAGCAAAGCCATAAGTCGAGGTGAATGTTACGACATGTTCGGTCAAATCCCGATGAATCCTCCACGGACGAGACAAAAAGGCCGGCCATGCACGAGCCACGAATTGAAAAGGGCCCTACGCCAAAGAAAGTGAAACCTTGGACCCCGAGGTTGAAGATCCTGTCTTGACACGGCTCAAGCGCACTCGGGCTAACATCTCGCTCTGGTCCTTACTCACTTCATCTTATCCGCACAAGCTCAAGTTGGAAGAAAGCCTGGCCCAGGACCATGGTTCCCATCATAGTGACACACGATGAAGCGGTTCAGATGATTGGCAACGTCAATTACGGCAATATCATCACCTTCGCGAGCTCGATCTTCCAAAATTTGGGGTGACCACAACGAGCCTCTCTACATAACAGTTCAGCGGACGAGCGCCGTCTCCCTCGGGTGTTGGTAGATGGGGGATTATCCATGAACGTCCTTCCGGCCAAAATGATGGATTTGCTAGGGATCAAAGCAAGCGATCTAAAACCCTCGACTCGAGCAATCAAGGCATACGACTCGACATCCCGCCCGAGTCTTGGGAATAGCCACCTTGAACTGTGGTTTGGAAAACAAATGGTCCCAGACAGATTTCCAAGTCATCGACATCCCAATCACATTCACTGCCATTTTGGGACGCCCTTGGCTACACGGATCAATGGGGTGGCCTCCACTCTTCATCGGTGCGTAAAGTTCGTCCAAGGAACGGATCTTTACCATCATCTACGGAGATAGCATAGTCAACGAAAGGACCGAAACAAACGGCGTCCCGGTCTTAGAAATCAAACCCGACGATGATGGCATGATGCTAACGGGGTTCACCATCGAAAGCCCAAAGGCCCAAGTGTGCCACATAGACACGCCTTTGATTTGGGACAAGATCCCTCCCCGATGAAAATGATGAAGCACATGAACTACATCCGGGGCTCGGTTTGGGAAAACGCCATCGGGGCACTCAACGGATCATCAATATCAAAGAACGAGAATACCACACGGCACAGGATACTCTCCTACTCCCGAACACATTGCGGAGGACAAGCGAGCTGCAGCGCTCCACGAGATAACAAAAGAGGCTTGCACGCAATCTCAGATCTTCGTCCTTACGGCTTCGACATGACCCGAGTACTTCACAAGGAAGGCCGGCAACTTGGAAGAAGATCGAGAAAAGGGAACAGAGGCGATCGGCGCCAAACAAAGGCGGCCGACAACCATGGACAAGCTCCGGAGAAACTGGCAAGATTCGGAGGCCTCAAGCCAAATCTGTCAGAAGAGCATTCCTCGACACACCGCCCCTGCCGGGATCCACAACCACCACTATTCACAATGAATTTTGGTTCGGAAAACCCCCTCTTTGGCGGAAGAATTCGAAAAACTCTCTGTCAACACTCACTGCCTTCAACAAGCGGGACCAGTGCATTCGAGCTAGTAATGCCCAAGACAAAAGCAAGAGACTCCGCGAGACGATGCTTGGGACGAACCAGCTCCACTGCTCTTCAAAGAAGAAATCGAGATGCCGGATCCTAATCGATTTTGTTTCGATAACTCTGTGATAGCAATGATCGGGAACGGTGACATAAAGCCTTTCGAAGCCCCATCTCCTATCAAGCTCATTGCCGCTCAATAAGCTGGGCCACCTTCTGGGACCATTTGCCCGGCCAAAAAGGACATGATCGAACAACTTGGTCGACCCCTCGAGTCCTAGAGTCTAGTGTCAAAACTCATCCACGAGTCCATTAGCTTTGAATTTGAGTCTCTCGAGTCATCGATGGCCTCACGCCGGAAGATTACGAACTTCATTGCCAATAATGTATTCCGTATGCTTTCTTAATGAATGCTTCGATCTTTCCGAGTATCCTCTCATTGCATCTTTAACAAGCGATAAATTAACTAACACACAAACGAGTTAATAACGATTCACTTGATAAAGAAGCGGACACATTAAACGAACAATACATTAAGCACATCTTTAAGCATGTTTGTCAAACGAGAGAAAAACCGGGCCCAGCTTGCCGAGGAGGTTTTAACCAAAGTGAATTTGGGAGCTGGCGAAGAGCCAAAAGAGACGCAAATCGGAAGTTTCTTCAGGCACGAGCAAGACGCATTATTTGCACTTTGCTAAAGAGTTCGTGGATGTGTTCGCTTGGTCTTACCGAGACATGCCGGATTAGATCCTAACATTGTAGAACACCGGATCCCCTTAAATCCCGAGGCTAAGCCCATCAAGCAAAAGCTACGCCGAATCAAGCCGAGAATGGTCTTTACAAGTCAAAGAGGAGATCGAAAAAATGCTCCGCGTCGGCTTCATCGGGGTGATCGAGTACCCACATGGCTCTCCAATATCGTCACGGTCACCAAGGCCAATGGAAAAGTACGCTGTTGTTGCGTGGACTTCCGAGATCTCAACAAAGCAAGTCCCAAGGACGATTTTCCACTACCCAACATCGACATGTTGGTAGACACTACTGACCAATTTCGAGGTCAAGTCCTTCGTGGACGGTTTTGCCGGTTACAATCGGATCAAGATGGCCGAAGAAGACCAAGAAAAGACCGGCTTTCACAACCCCTGGGGAACCTCTGCTACGGTAATGCCGTTCGGACTAAAGAACGCCGAGGCTACCTACCCGACGGGCGGCAACCGCCCTCTTCCACGATATGATCCACAAAGAGATCGAAGTGTACGTCGATGACATGATCGTTCACTCAAAGGGATCGGACGGACAACATCTCACGAGACTGAGAAAATTCTTGAATCGCCTCAGAAAACACTCAATGAGGCTTAACCACGCCAAATGCACATTTGGGGTTAGTCGAGGCAAGGTTTTGGGATACATAGTCACCGAGAGAGGCATCGAGGTGGATCCTCATAAGATCAAAGCTATCATCGAAATGAGACCACCGCAAACTCGGACGAGAGGTGAAAAGCTTCATGGGCCGCTGCAATATATCGGCCGCTTCGTCAACCAATTGACCTCATATGCGAGCCAATCTTCAAGGCGATGAAGAAGAACGCCGACATCGAATGGAACTCGAGAATGCCAAGATGCCTTTGAAAAAATAAAAGCATACCTTGTGAGTCCTCCGATTCTCTGTCCTCCCAACGAGGAAAAGCCACTGTTACTATACCTAACTGTGACCGACACCGCAGTTGGAGCCATGCTCTGTCAAGAAAAGAAGGAGTCACGGGTCGAAACGCCATCTACTTCGTCGGTCGAAAGTTTCAAGGCGGCGAACTCAATTACTCGGCCCTCGAGAAAACCTGCGCGGCTACGGTATGGGTTGTCGGGAAACTACGGCACTACATGCGGTCGCACACAGTACACTTGGTTTCCAAAATGGACCCGATCAAGTACCTCTTCGACAAACCATCTCTGTCAATGAGGCTCGCCAAATGGTCTTTCTTCCTAGCGGAATTTGACATCAAGTACGTAAACCAAAAGTCAATTAAGGGACGGGCCATGGCTGAACAAGCTGGCGATTTCCCCAGAAGCGAGGCTCGAGGCCTGAACCACAATTTCCAGACGAGGGAATCTTCGCAATCGAAAGCGAAAATCGATGGCAATTGTTCTTCGACGGAGCGGCTAACAAAAAGGAAACGGCATCGGTATGCTCTTGGTGGATCCCGAGGACGAGCACACCCCAATTGCTATAAAGCTCAATTTCGAGGTAACCAACAATGCCGCCGAATATGAAGCTGCTTATTCTTGGACTACAAGCCGCACTCGAGAGGAATGTCCAAACTCGAAGTTTATGGGGACTCGCTTGATCATCAACCAAGTCTCCAACAAGTGGAAAACCATAGAACTAGGGCTTGCAAAAATACCATGCTGCATGGAGGACCTCATCACACAATTCGAGGAGGTCACCTTCCACTACTTGCCAAGAGACCGTAACAGGTTTGCGGATGCCTTAGCCACCTCGCTTCCCTTGTGGAAATCCCCGAAGGAAAAGCAATCAAACCCTTCAAAGTCGGACGAAAGGAAATTCCCGCCTACCGTTGTGAGATCGAACTGTAACCTAAGCCCGTCAATGAGCCATGGTATAACGAGATCTTCCAATACCTCAAGAACGGGAAACCACGCTTCATGAACAAGGAAGACCCACACACGTAAGGGGTAAAAACCAAGAGCATCATGGCCCTAAAACGCTTGGCCTCTCACTTCGTCATCCTCGGGGACATGCTATACAAGAAACGCTACCACGGGCCACTCCTACGCTGCATCAGCCCAAGAAGAAGCGAACAAGTTCATGAACGAAGTCCACAATGGGGCTTGCGGTCCCCACATGAACGCCCGAGCCCCGATGCAAATCATTCTCAGGATGGGCTACTGCGGATCTCCATGGAGCGACATGCATCCACTTTGTCCGAAGCCGCGACAAGTGCCAACGGTTCTCCAACCTCAATCATCCACCGCCCCACGATCTCTACCGCATGACTACACCTCGCCCTTTGCCACTGGGGAATTGACGTCATCGGGAAAATCGCTCCGCCAGCAAAGAATCGGCCACGAGTTCATCTTAGTAGCCATCGACTACTTCACCAAATGGGTCGAAGCCAAGTCCTACAAGGTACTCACCTCCAAGAAGGTCGCGCATTTCCTCAAGGAAAACATCATCTCGCCGATACGGCATCCCAAATGAGGTCATATCGAGACAATGGTTCACACTTCGAAGGGGAATTCGATGCATCGCCGGCTGAATTCAAGATCACACGTCACAAATCTTCTCCTACCGGCCACAAACAAACGGCGCCGTGGAAGCAGAAACAAAACCTCGAATGGATCATCCGAAAAATGACCACCCGAGGACGAGATTGGCCCGAGAAGCCGCACCTTGCACTTTGGGGCTACCGCACATCGGGCCGTAATGACCACGGGAGAAACCCCATTTGCCCCGACATACGGGATGGAAGCAGGTCCTTCCCATCGAGCCGAAATTCCCTCACTCCGAGTGCCGCTGAAAATGACATCAACGAAGTCGAATGGCTCCAAGCCGACATGACGAATTGGCTCGCTAGACGAGCGACGACTAAAGGCCATGGAACACGTCCGAGCCTATCAAAGCGGGATGGCTAGAGCTTTCGACAAGAAAGTCAAATCCCGAGACATCGGGGAAGGCGACCTTGTACTCAAAGAAAAGCCTCCCACTCGAACCAACCCATCGGGAAAATGGGAACCCACTTGGATCGGCCCTTACGTGGTTCAAAAGATCTTCTCCTGAGGCGCCATGAAGCCAGCGGACCTAGACGGCAATCCCTTCATGAATCCAAATAACGGAAGCAAACTTCGCAGATACTTCGCCTAAAGAAGAACAAATGTGCATCTCTTGGCACTCCATGTAGTGTCGAACTACGCAGACTGAGCCCTCTAGTCCGGGGAACGTAGGCAACCTTAATTGGTCCGGTCCTAAAAATACACAAAAAAGTCAAAAGTTTGAATGTCAATCAAGACCTCCATCAAGCTACGCACTTTTCAAGAACACGCCCCAACAGCCACCTTGACTCAAGTCAAACGACGGCGGTAACATCAAAGGACATTCGAGGGTCACTCAAAGATCAAACGACCGACACGTGTACGCTTCCAAGCCAGGGGCTTGTCTTCGCCCTCAGCGCGGCTTCAAAAAAAAAAAAAAAAAAGAGCTCGAGCAAGGGCTCACAAAAAAAAATATATATAAATAAATAAAAGAAGCTCAAGCAGAAGCTGCGAAATTGAGGTCAAGAGCCCGACACCAACAAGAGGCAAGGAAGCTACGAAAAAGACCGTCAAAACGACTTGTCAAGGGAGCATTCAACCTCTCACCCAAGCACAAAGCCTCAAGCAAAGGGATTGTCGTCACGGCCTGCCACGCTTCTGGGCCCGCGCAAATGCAACAGTAAAAGTTCAAGGACGGGCGCCGACAAAGTGCACAAATGAAGCTAAAGGCAAACAAAAGATCTTGCGTCTCGACAAAGCTTTAAAAGTAAATCACAAATCACTAACGGTTACAACATTGCTTGATGAGTGCAAGCACGGTCTACTCTCAAGTTCACAACATGCTAAAAGACAGCTTAATACATTGAACTAATAATGTGTTTGCAATGCAATGAATGGATACCTAGGAGGTCATTCCGCGCCATCTGCGCTTGTCCCCTCGCCATTCTTTCCTTTCTTCCTCGTCCCCGACGAGTCTTCTTTCGCTTCACGTGAACCAACTCTGCGTCTCTCGATCCGAGATCCGGGGTCCTCCCCGTAGAGTCAAACAATCCAAGAGCTCTCGTGGCTTCATTCGCCCGTGCTTCGGCTCGGATCTCCTCCCGCGAGTCCCGTAAAAGAGGACCTCTCCCCGTCGCCGGTCAACTCTAGTCTCGTAGTCAAACAAAGTGTCTCCGTCACATCCAAAGGGTCGCACTGTGCTTCGAACTCCTAAGGCAATAGCTACTACGGCAACCGGTCCTGCAATCGCTACACGCCGCTCTCCAAGACCACTCTGGGATCGCCCAACACGCTCGCTCATACTGTGCCGTATACCGAGTCGTCAACACGACACTCTCCCGACGTCTAAGGAGTACCACAGAGGGAAAGCGGAATACTTCCATACCCTCGTAAAATACAAGAAGGCACCCGAAGCCGCCATACAAAGAGGAACTACCTCCGCAGTAGCAAGGTCATCCCACCAACAAAGGCTCCTCGCTTCATCCCAAACCGCGGAAACAAGCGACGGAATATAGAAGGAGGACCAAGACAAACACGGAACTCGACAACGTAGGACCCTTCCCGCAAGATCCTCCTGGTCTCAATCCTCCAGGTGCGGAACCCACCGGCGAATTCGATGCGTACCAAGCCGTGCCATCCATCTCTCCCAGCGGACCGATCCATATCCAACACAAGAGGTCGCCGAGCAAATGACCACGGGCTAAACGACGCCTAGAGCCTCGGGCATGGCTCGAGTCTCTCTCGCAGCCACAAGGTGAGCAAAGCGGGGCTTCCCCTCTCATAAAACGATCCCTGGGCCGCTGGACGGCCGATACCATGAAGAGTCTCCCCAAAGACCAACGGGACAATATCTTCTCCACTCGCAGCCCCTACCACATCTAGCAAAGCGCCATCACAAATGCCAAGGGAACCGACCAGAAAAGCGTCGCCATCACGCACAAGGCAAATGCGTCCCAAGAGACATCACTATCATCGGCCATGAACCGCTCCGGCGGCTCGAAATGTCGATATGACCCGAATCAAGGATCATGCCCGCACTTCTTCCAACGAAGTACGAAGAAAGTCTGCAAGCTTCACGCTCACAAAGAACGCCACCAATCAAAGGAAGCGAGATGGCCTCCACCTCCGGCCCTCCAATCAAAGCCCGAAAATCCTCAAAAGTGGGCACCATTTCATTGTCAGGAGAAACAAGACACGTGCCTCCTAACATCCCGTGAACTTCGCGGCCGCCCGCAACAAATCCCAACGTGAACCAACTCCTTAAAAGACTCAAACCGAGCAAAGACGAAACCTTACTCGAAAGCCCGTCTTCGATGCCTCATACGGCGCCGCATCCACGTTTTCAACTGCTCAAGGAAGTGTGCTTGCCTCTCTCGCAAAGCCTCTCTATGCAAAATTCTAGGGACGTACGAAGAATCCATGGCAAAAATGGAGGTTCCTAGAGAAAATGGGGAAGAAAGTTCCGTAAAAATGGCCGCAAATGGGGAAATGAGGAAGAACCTGACACCAGAAAGCATTTATGTCCTTCCCAAAGCAAGGTTGGTCCGCACGGACCTCTTTGCATGCTAAGTATGTCCGTATCGGACCTCCTTGCAAACAATAACCCATTTTCCCAAAGAAACAAGCACAAAACCACCGTCCTCAAGAAACCTTGCTCCAAACCGCCCAAACACCGGCCAAAGCCATTCCCGCAAACAAACACTACCCACAAACACACTCTCACCACGTGGCATGTACAAAAATAAAAAATAATAATAGCAACAATTTCTAGGACAATTCCTGAATCACAAAAATGACATTACATCTTAAAATAAAATACCGTTTGCCATGCAAATACATGTGTTTTATTACAGGTACCATAAAAATGTCTCGTTGCTAAACAAAAAAAAGAGGGATATGAAAAGAGGGAAAGCAAATGAATACTAATCGAATCCTCAAGCATCATCATCCTCGCCAAGGTCCTCCAAAGAAAAGTCGGGCATCCCAAATAACTCGCCCGTCACATCCTCGTCGCCGAATACCGAGCACCCGCCCGAGGCTCCCACGAAAAGTACTCGAAGGATCAAATCCGGCGAAAGGATCAATGAAGGAAGGCTCGAGGAACCCTCACTTCTGTGCGCCTACGCGAGGCATGAACCGATAAAAGGGCCGCTCCTCGAAGGCCCCGCAGCCTCCCGAAGACGTCCCGCATCCATGCTATGCCGCCCTCAAAGGTCCCTCCCCGCCGCGGCTCCGCCGGCTCTAGGCGGAGGAACGTCTGCTGTAATGCCTCGAAGGCATAGGCTCGTACGCCGGCACGCGTCGCGAAGACCGGCAAGATATCTTCGAAGCCATCTTCTTCGCAACGACCTCATCGCCACGTAACGGCGAGTCGCATATCATAGGCTCTCCCGGGACTCCGCACCAACAAGCAGCCAAGGAAACGCTCATCAAATGCAGTTATACTCAACAACAAAAAGAGAAAAATGCGTAAAAGATGCCAAGATGGAAAAGAGTCGCACACTCACCGATCTGTCTGGGATCCACTGTATGCATGCAGAGCTCGCTCAGAACGGCATGACACCCTCCTCCTCGATCCGTCCCCGCGGACGTACGTGAAATCCGGTCCCGCATCGGAAACCTCTCGGGAGCTCGCGGGCCAGCCCTCTCTCCCGCGCCAAAGCACTCGCGGCGTCCTCAGCTTCCTCCTCACGAAGGCCCCGTACTCCTCTCCGTATAAAATGAACTCCTAGGCACCGACACGCCAAGGTACCGCTCGAAGTCAAGCACATCCATATCCCGGGAGTCAAGCATCCCAAAGGGAGGGTCCCTCTGAGCCACGGAAGCACACCAGGGCCATGCCGCGAAGACCCGCTCCCGTGTACATAACATCGCAGGTCAAGCCCCGCGGCATCTTCCGCTCGCATTGTCACCTCGGAGCCCCCTCGAACTCATCCCCTCATACCGAGTCCACGGGAACAAGACAAACCCCTCACGGCTATCTCTCTGACGCTCCTCGCACATCCCCGTAGGCGATGGTGAGCTTCCCCTGGCCGGTCCTCCTCTTCCTCGCCGTACGAGCCCAAACTTAGCATAAAGAAGCAGATACGCAAAGAATGCCCCCAGGATCCCTATCCCACCTGGGAAGCACCGGAAAACCTCATAAAACCACACTCGACAAAAACAGAAGGCTCAAAGGCAAAAAGACAATGGAGAAATGACAAGTTGCTAAATCAAAAACAAAGAATAAACTCATACCTCCAGAGCAAAGTCAAAACAGCCAACGAATCGCCACCCCCAGCTAAACCGGTCCAAGGAGAAGTAGAGCTCAGCCAAGCCTGCCTCGCCCCAAGCAATATCACAGCCCCTATCCAGGTCAATCAAGCTCTCCAACAAAGCGAAGGGAGCCGCGGTCGCGTGGTTCGAGAACAAAGTCTCTGACAAGGCATACCACAAGAAGGAGCGCGCCAACCGCTCCGTCACCCTGCCGGTACCGGATGTAGGCCCCACATCGGCCGTGATCCTCATCTCCACGTCGCTATACAAGATCCCTGTGCCCCCTCGCGAGGACGAGGCTCAAAGCCCAAGCCTGGCCAACACATCATCGGAGATCATGTCTCTCCACCTCACAGGCCTCCTCAAGGAGAGCTCCATAATAGCAGCAAAATCGGCCTGGGCGCCACCGTCACCTCGCCCCCACTGTGGAAGGTGTGGGTGGTATCCCACCAATACTCGATAAACCCAGGAAGACACTCTTGTTCTTCCTCGTGTCGGACACTCCACTGTGTTCTCAACGAACACACCTAGGCCGTAAGCATAAACCGGCCCTCCGGGGGACTCGGCCTACCGTCCACGGAAATATCGGGCATCCGCCGCCATAGCTCCACAATGACCTCGAGCGATCCCCGAGTCTTCATCCTCTTGGCCTTCCCTGCCATAAGCCCCGCATCCCGCAGTAAACACAAAGAAAGGTACGTCAATCACAATACTTAATATAAAGGCACATATAACCCGTCACAAAACACGGCACATATTGCACATAATTTTCACATACATTATACATATAATTTTTCCATGTAACCCGTCACAAAACACGGCACACAATGCACATAATTTTCACATATATCATGCATATAATTTTTCCCATGCAGTCCGTCACAAAAACACGGCACACACTGTACACATTTTCTCAAAAGAAAAAAAGGGGGGGATTAAACCCTACACGACACATTTTCAAAAGAAAATCCGTCCCAACACGGCACATATTGCACATATTTTCCCCACAGAGTCCGTCACCCAAAAACACGGCACGACACATATGCATAACACAAAAAAAAAATCCGTCCCTACACGGCACACACTTTCACATATAACCCGTCACAAAACACGGCACGTGTCACATTTTTTTCACAAAAATTATCACTACACGATAATTTTTCTCACAATGTACATACATAAATAGCATTAGGTACAAAACACCAAAGCATGCAATTCACTAGATAGGCACTTTATTTTCACAAATAAGAGCTAATCTACACATTTCTGCACAAAATACACATACCCACAATTTTTACATGTCCATTTTCAACAATTCATCAAGAATTTCACAAAAAGGCATAAAATAATAACAAAAAATTCAAAAATGCGAAAAACTAAAACCTAGTTCTAGCATTCAAAAATTCGAGCAGGGAATCAAAACGGAACAGATTTCTTACCTCCCCAACGTTCATGGAGCGACGATTGTGCACCTCCGGATTCGGATACAAAACATCCGGGTTCTTCGAAGATGGAACGAACGAAATCCAATTCCTTTGGAGCTCCATCCGTTGCTCGACCACCTCTTGACTGCGTTGACGACGACTCCTTCGAGATCCCTCCGCCATTGCAAGCGATTCAAGCGAAAAATGGAAGAATTTGGTGTAAAAATGGAGGTTTTCTCTCTTTCTCTCTCTCGGATGCACGAACTGGAGAAGAAGAAGTGAAGGGGGCCTCGGTTATTTAACCCGGTCAAAACCTGGGAACTGTAAAAAACCAAAGTGGTCCGTACGGACCTCTTTGCAACCAGGTTGGTCCGTACGGACCTCTTTGCAAGGGGTGGCCAAATTACTTTCCTGCCCTTATAATCTTTGCCCCTGGCTGTCCTAAGGCCTTTTCCAGCAAATTCAAGTGCAGAATGGTCCCTAACCCTTCAATTCAACCGGCCGTCAACGTAAGACCGGACCTCGCCCACTTCAACGGCAAATCAACCACCGGCCGTCAAGCGTAAGACCGGACCTCGCCCACTTCAACGGCAACTCAACCACCGGCCGTCAAGCGTAAGACCGGACCTTGCCCACTTCAACGGCAATTCAACCACCGGCGGTCAGCGTAAGCCCGATCCTCGCCCACTTCAACGGCAATTCAACCACCGCCCGCTCAACGGCCATTCAAGAAGGAGCCAACACCTCCCAGCACGAATCTCAAGGCACGAGACGCCTCCAAGACGCCCGACGGCAATTCAAGAAGGAGCCAACACCTCCTAGCACAAATATCAAGGCACAAGATGCCCCCAAACGCTCAACGACAACTCAACCACTGGAGGTCCGAAGTCATCTTCCCAACAGGAAAGGGCCCCTACAAGGTCACGCATCCCTAACAATTCAAGCACCGGCCATCAAAGTAAGCCCGAGCTCCTCCCCAACAAGTCAAAGGGAAGTCATACAAGACTGCATATCCCCAGCACCGGCCGTCATCCTTGCCCACTTCAACGGCAACGCAAGCACCGGCAGTCATCGTAAGTCCAACCTTCTACTCAACATGCAAAAACACAAAGGCATCTACGCCTCTCGCTATCAAAGCACAAGGCAGCCACGCCTCCACAAATGCGGCTAGAAGACGATTCAAAGTCCTCGCGCATAACATCAAATGCGGCTAGAAGACGATTCAAAGTCCTCGCGCATAACATAAAATGCGGCTAGAAGACGATTCAAAGTCCTCGCGCATAACATCAACTGCGGCTAGAAGACGATTCAAAGTCCTCCAGCGTGGCACCAACCGCCGCCAGATGACGATTCAAAGTCCTCCAGCGTGGCACCAACCGCCGCCAGATGACGATTCAAAGTCCTCCAGCGTGGCACCAACCGCCGCCAGATGACGATTCAAAGTCCTCGGCGTGGCACCAACCGCCGCGATGACGATTCAAAGTCCTCCGGCGTGGCACCAACCGCCGCCGATGACGATTCAAAGTCCTCTGGCGTGGCACCAACCGCAATCGAAGACGATTCTGTGTCCTCACTCTATCTCCAGGAAGGCCTTAAACCACCCGATTAGGAAAATCGTAAAATTTCCATCCCAGACGCCACCACGTCCTCACAATTGACCTCGGCGGTCACCACATCTCAGGACACCACCACGTCTCTACCACCGACCTCGGCGGTCACACAACACTTCAGTGGCACCACCACGCCCACATGCACTCACAAATTCACGACCTCTCGAACTACGACTGTGCTTGATTCCCGCCAGGGATACGTAGGAATCCTATTACGAGGTCCACCCATCGACCTATACGGTCACCAGAGACACCACCACATCCTCCACATCGACCTATGCGGTCACCCAGGACACCACCACGTCCTACAACCGACCTCGGCGGTCACACGACACTTCAGGGCACCACCACGCCCTCATTCACAAAACACTCCCCCCACACCCGAACTACGACTGTGCTTGATTCCCGCCGAGGATACGTAGGAATCCTATCACAGGTCCGGCCTATTGACCTAAACGGTCACACAAAAGGACACCACCACGTCCTCACATTGGCCCTCACGGTCACTTCCTCTCCCAAAGACGCGATCCAGTTAGGACCCTTATCTTATCGGCGACCCCACTTCTTTCATAAGTGACGTCGTCGAGGGCTTCGTAAGTACCCCAACTGGATCACCCCCTTTCAAACACACACGGGAAACACCGCAGACTCATCCACGCAGCTTCTCGTGAGACCTCTCTCACTCAAAACCCTCTCAAAACCCTCTCAAACCCCCAACCAAACCAAGGGAGGAGCCTTCGCGGGATAAAAAGGGACAAAAGGACCTTTTGGGAATTTTCAGAAATCGAGAGAAAAGCAATTAAGGTCCGTACGGACCTCTTTGTTTCAATGATTACTAAATCCCCTTAAAGTCCACAATATTCCCTCAAATCCCGGGAAAATGATTACTTCCTGCAGAGTTGGTCCGTACGGACCTCTTTGCATGCAAGATGGTCCGTACGGACCTTATTGCTCAGGGAACACCATCATTCCCGAATATTCTCCATCATTGCAGATTCCCTCAAATCGAGGAAATCCAAAATTCTGGATCACCAAGAAGGTCCGTACGGACCTCTTGCTCCGAACTTTTTACTATAAATAGAGGGCTTCCCTCCTCATTTTCACACACCTCCCTCTTCTCTCTTCCTCCCTTAGCCTTCTGGCTCCCCTCTAAGTCCTCTCGAGGCACTCCCGACCCCTTTCGGATCCTTCCGAGGCCTTCCGAGCTCCCTTGTGGTGCTCCGAAGCCTCCCCGAGCGCTCCCGAGACGCTCCCGCGCTGCCCCGAGGCACTCTCGAGGTACTATGAGGCCCCTCGTGGTACTCCGAGGCCTTGCCTGGTCTTTCCACGGTGTCCCGGCTCTTTCCGAGTCAAACCGACGATCCCAAACCACGCCGAAACTCTGCCCGAGTGACTCCTGCCACCACAACGCACGCCGAACCTCTGCCCGAGTGATCCCGACGATCCCCACGCACGCCGAACCTCTGCCCGAACGCAGCCTACAACCTCAACTCACGCCGAAACTCTGTCCGCGGACAACCGGCATCTCCCGAAGCAATCCCGATCCGTACCGGAACGCTACTTCGACCTCAAACACTATTCCCAAGCGGAAGACAGACACGAACCAACATTGGTAAGGCTTCCTTCCTCTACTATTTCAATACATTTTCATACATAGCATATAATGTAGACATCCAATACAGCATGCATTTTTAAAAGCACACACACACACACAACATTTAAAGGATATTAGGGGTATCCGAAAGACTCGTTTTAACGAGGCTACTCGGGTGAGCTCTAATATTCTAATATTCTCTTCCCGGGGAGTCATCTGACCTCCGAACTCAAAATCTCATCACACAAAAAACAGTTTAAAATTATCTTTAAACTGATGCCCTTTTTCAATGTTTTGGGCTTAATAAAAACGGCGTGGCGACTCTACAAAAACAAAAAACGGCGAGACAAGCCGCTCCAACGCGAAAGACGCCAGATGCCGGGGCTGCGAAGCCTGCTCGGATCCGGGTAATTTCAACTCCCTGAAAGTTATAATCAGTTTGTTATGAATTATAACATGAATGAGACTGAATAAAACTCTGTCTGAACTGCATGGGATGCTTAAGAATGTAGAGAACAATATCGCCAAGAAAACCAATCAAGTGTTGATGGTGAATAAAGGAAAGGGGTTCAAGAAAACCAAGGTTAAAGCAAAAGTTGCTAAACCGGAGGCAAAGGTTGCCGTTGTTGAGAAGCCTCAACCCAAATCCCAAAAGGATGCGGTTTGCTACCATTGCAAGGAAACTGGGCATTGGAGGCGTAACTGCAAAGCTTATCAGGAAGGACAGAAGAAGAAGGGCAATGAGATTGCCATGACTTCAGGTATCTATGTGATAGATATTTTACTTTCTACTTCTAGTTCTAGGGTATTAGATACCGGATGTGGATCTCACATTTGTTTAAATGTGCAGAGACTAAAGAATAGAAGGTTGCTCAAAGAAGGTGAAGTAGACCTACGTGTGGGAAATGGAGCAAGAGTTGCTGCATTAGCCGTAGGGACTTATGAAGTCACTTTACCTAGTAGACTAATACTAGTTTTGAATAATTGCTATTATGTTCCGGATTTGAGTAGAAACATTATTTCAATTTCTTGTTTGGATAATGAAGGTTATAGTTTTCTTATTAAGAATAAGAAATTTTCCATTTATTTGAATGATATGCTTTATTGTATTGCAAATTCATTTAATGGCCTTTATGTCCTAGATGTTGAAAATAATGTTGAAAATGTCTATCATATAAATAAGAAATCTAAACCAAATAATGTGAACAACACATATATATGGCATTGCCATCTTGGTCATATAAATGAGAAACGCGTTTCTAAACTCCATAAAAATGAATATTTAGACTCACATGATTATGAATCATATGATGTTTGCGAATCTTGTTTATTGGGCAAGATGACTAAGGCACCTTTTACTAAGAGTAGTGAAAGGGCTAGTGATTTGTTGGCTCTTGTACATACTGATGTATGTGGACCAATGAATAGCATTGCTAGGGGAGGATTTTGGTACTTCATAACATTCACTGATGACTTATCTAGATATGGCTATGTCTAACTAATGAAGTACAAAAGTGAAGCATTTGAGATATTTAGAATATTTCAAAATGAAGTACAAAATCAACTTGGCAAAACTATTAAAGTACTTCGATCCGATCGAGGTGGTGAATATTTAAGCCAAGAATTTAACGATCATCTTAAAAGTTGTGGAATCGTTTCAGAACTTACTCCACCCGGAACACCACAATGGAATGGTGTATCCGAGAGGAGAAATCGAACTCTATTGGATATGGTTCGATCGATGATGAGTCAAGTTAACCTTCCTATTTCTTTTTGGGGACATGCACTAGAAACTGTTGCTTTCACACTTAATAGGGTCCCTACTAAATCGGCTCCTAAAACCCCACATGAGATGTGGCATGGAAGAAAACCTAGTTTGTCTTTCATGAAGATTTGGGGATGTGAAGCTTATGTAAAGAAATTAGTTTCTGAAAATAAGCTTGCTCCCAGATCCGATAAATGTATTTTCGTTGGTTATCCTAAGGAAACGAAAGGATATCACTTTTACAACCAATCCGAGAACAAAGTGTTTGTTGCTCGACATGGTGTCTTTCTAGAGAAAGAGTTTCTCTCTAAAGAAACTAGTGGAAGTAAAATTGATCTTGAAGAAATTCAAGAACCCGAAAATTACAAGGAACCAATAGTAGAGACGAAACCAAGTTCACAAGCAGTTGTGGAACCGGTTCAAGATACACAAGTTTTTCGCAGATCAGATAGATTACGATCCAAACCTGAGAGATATGGATTTCTCATGACGGAAAGTAATGAAGTAGAAATCATTGAGAATGATGAACCTACTTCATATCAAGAGGCGATGTCCACTCCTGATTCGGACAAGTGGCTAGGAGCCATGGAATCCGAGATCAAATCCATGTATGATAATCAAGTTTGGAACTTGATTGATCCACCTGAAGGTGTAAAAACCATAGGGTGCAAGTGGGTTTTCAAAAAGAAAACCGACATGGATGGGAAGGTACATACTTACAAGGCTAGGCTTGTTACTATGGGGTATAGGCAAATTCATGGTGTTGACTATGATGAAACCTTTTCGCCTGTAGCAATGCTTAAGTCTATTAGAATCTTAATTGCCATAGCCGCATATTATGACTATGAGATATGGCAAATGGATGTCAAAACAGCGTTTCTTAACGGAAACCTACTTGAGGATGTATACATGATACAGCCTGAAGGGTTTGTCGATCCAAAGAATTCTAATAAAGTATGTAAGTTGCAGAGATCCATTTATGGATTAAAGCAAGCTTCGAGGAGTTGGAATCTATGTTTTGATGAATCAGTCAAAGAGTTTGGCTTCATCAAGAACGAAGATGAGCCTTGTGTATACAAGAAAATAAGTGGGAGCATAGTACTATTTCTGGTGTTATATGCCGATGACATCATACTCATTGGAAACAATGTTCCTGCACTTGAGACTGTCAAGTCCTGGTTAGGAAAATGTTTCTCAATGAAAGATATGGGTGAAGCGGCTTATATCCTTGGTATCAAGATCAATAGAGATAGATCAAGAAGGATGATTGGTTTAAGTCAAAGTACATACATTGACAAGGTCCTTAGAAGATTTCGCATGGAAAATTCTAAGAGAGGGAACTTGCCAGTGGGACATGGCATTACTCTTAGCAAGACTCATTGTCCTAAGACAAATGATAAGCGAAAGAGAATGAATGATATTCCATATGCTTCGGCAATTGGGTCTATCATGTATGTCATGCTATGTACTAGACCTGATGTCTCGCATGCCCTGAGCATGACGAGTAGATACCAATCTGATCCTGGTGAGAACCATTGGATAGCAGTCAAGAATATCCTTAAGTACTTGAGAAGAACTAAGAATGTATTCTTGGTATTTGGAGGAATGGAAGATGATCTTGTTGTAAGGGGCTACACAAATGCAAGCTTCCAAACCGACAAAGATGACTTTAGATCGCAGTCTGGGTTTGTGTTTATGCTAAATGGAGGTGCCGTTTGTTGGAAGAGTTCCAAGCAAAGCACTGTTGATGATTCTACAACGGAAGTCGAATATATAGCAGTATCGGATGCAGCTAAGGAGGCGGTTTGGATCAAGAAGTTCGTTAGTGACTTAGAAGTTGTTCCGAGTATCACTATCCCGATAGAGCTTTATTGTGACAATAATGGTGCTATTGCCTAAGCAAAAGAACCAAGGTCACATCAACGATCCAAACACATTCTGAGGCGTTTCCACCTTATTCGAGAAATCTGTGAAAGGGAAGACGTTAAGATATGCAAGGTACCAACGGATGACAACATTGGGGATCCACTCTCCAAGCCTTTGCCACAAGCTAAACATGATGGTCATGTTAGGTCCATGGGTATAAGATACATGAATGATTGGGCCTAGTGCAAGTGGGAGACTGTAGGTGTTAGTGCCCTAGGCCTATAGAGATAGACTTATATGTAATGTCATTATTCATTTATATAAGAGATTGTTATTTTGATTATTATATATGTTTGCATGTTTACTGTAAAAATCGTGTCCCTAGTACTTAAGAAGCACTAGTATGAAGTTTAATGGATAATCATGCGATGATTATATGCATAGGAATGCTCATTAAATTCATGGGTACTTGTTAGAGAACAAGGTACTGGACTTGACCCGTTATGAGATTTATGTCATGGTTGAATGTCATAATTAAATCTCATATAGTTATATCATTGATATCCTTTGACCTGGGATTATCATCGTCTTCCACTTGATGAATATTATGTTTGATATAGTTTAACGTTATCTTTAACCGGATAACAATAAGGGCTATTATTGGCATGATAGGATTCTTGTTGGAAAGAATGATAAGTCAAGATGGAATTTTGTCGCTCGTAAAGAGAGATGTTTGCTAGGCCACTCGTAAGTAAGATTGATGATGTACATGGCCATGTCCGAATGAATTAATGTGATTAATAACATTCGATTGATCAATTTACTTGGTAACGAGAAAGCATTGAACAATATGAGTTGACGTGAACCATGAATCATGTTCAATATAACATCGTGTGACAATGAGATTGTGATATGCTATATATAGGAAGTTGAACTTGATATTATATAATTTGGGTTGGCATGATGGCTTGCTAGAGTCCGCTCATGTTTTATGAGGATCGATGTGATCGAACTCATTGCCAACATAATATAGTCCTATGGGGTCACACACATCGAACGTATTGTCAAAAATGGAAAATATGGAGTTTTTGTACTGAGGGGATGACTCGTCCCTTGGCCAGAACCAACTATTCCCTTGGCCTGGGATGAGTGTAACAGAGGTGTTGTCCTGAGGGACGACTCGTCCTCAAAATTTGTACGAATATGGGCACGACTCGTCCTCAAAATTTGTACGAACTATTTCCTGTGAAGGGGACGACTGTATCTGGAGCATTGTGAAAGGGGTCGACTCGTGCCCTACGGGACGAGTCATCCCGTCGGCGCTGGGAGATACGTAACGGGCTTGGAATTAGGGTTTTCTGAATAAGAAAAGGTATTTATAGAGTATAAATATTGCCTCCCTCTAACCCTAGCCGTAAGTCACGAAAATTGAGTTTAGAGAAACACAATTGGGAGTTTTCAATTAAGAATTGAAAATCCAAAAACACTCCAATTCCATATTTATTCATAGATTGAAACTGGTTTCAATCAAGGATCTAGCAATCCACCTAGAATCGTTCTAGGGTTCGTTCTACGTGTGGATACACATAGAGAATCTTCGCAATTCAAGATCTAAAGTTCGTGATTCAAGGTTCGTACATCAAGGATTCATAAGATCATCAGTCCTGGAGTTGGAACGCGTTTATCAAAGACAAAAGGCATCGAGGTTGGTAATTCTATTTCATCCTATTTAATTAATCATCTAGAACGGATCTATGGCTCCATATTTTCGTGTTAATTTGCTTTCTTCCGCTGCGCATGGACCCACGAAACCTAACAATATGGATCAGTGTAACGCATAACGTGGAAGCCTGGTATCCCCCCAGCCAGTAAGTTGCGTTGCTGTCCCCAAAATGCAATGTATTGTTGATGGCGGTTGCTCCAAATCACAAGATTGTTTCCACGCTTATCAACTTTGTGTAAGTCGCTTCGAGTATCACATGGTTCTGGGACCCCTGCAGCATGCTAAACTGCCTCATAACACAATCCGTAAATGCCACTCTATCCTTTCAAAGCATATAGGAGGGACCCACGCCATCCATACAGCCTGTCCTTGAGTGCAGTATGTCGGAGTATATCTATCTCTATAAGGCTGCCACACAACCTGATCATCTGTTAGCTTGGCCAGCTGATCACGATAGCCTCGCAGGTTATGGGCTGTAACCTCCTTGAGATACAATGATAATCTGGTGCACCTGAAATTTCATAAAAAGGAATAATTATAAGAAACAGTTAAAAAAAACTATAACGACGAGAAAATAATGTATGATATATGTATACATGCATCTCAATGGCATGTGCTCGAAGTCCGGATCAATGTTTCGCCTTCGAATTCCAGGTTGCACACATAGCAACCGCTCCCAAGCCCAAGCCCAAATCTATATCAATAAAATATATATCAAATACTATAACTAATTGATAGGCTAAAGTCGCACGCCTACAAATTAACCAAAGACTTGGCCACAATAATGTAGCTAGAGCAAGTCCAGGATCGAACACAAAGAACGGTTATAAGTTCACACAATTGTCACTTGACAAGATTGGGGGTCTGAGCTTGATTTTGATTACTTCCTAAGACGGGAATAAAAACTAGGTTGTAAACAAATAAAGAAAAGCATTTTGGATTAATTATTATCCCCGTCTATCATTCGAATATCATCGATCAGTTCTTTTCAATTTTATTCTATTCACTCGATCACGAGATGTATTTCAATCTCTATCTCTTTCTTTAATATTAGTTAATAGCTGTGACACACTCACTAATAACCCTAATCAATATTCAAACCTAACTGACATAGTCTAGATTCAAAATACTAATTGATTAACGATTTAAGAGATGAAGATCAAGAACACTTTCTATTGTTATTTCAAATAGATAACTGTTTATTCTCTCCTAACTCACAATCCACTATTACACATACTCCCTCCGTCCCGGTTCACTTGGCACCAAATTTCTGGGCACGAGAATTAAGGAAAAGTAAGTGAGAGAAAAAGTGAAAGAAAATGTTGTGAGTATGAAGAATTAAATAGGAGAGAGAATGAGTGGGAGGAATAGTTAGGAGAGAGAATGTTGTGAGTGTAAAAGTGAAGTAGGAGAGAGAATGAGTGGAGGGAATATTGAATATTCTTTTCTATTTTGGGCAGTGCCAAGTGAAGTGGGACGACCCAAAATGGAAATTAGTGCCAAGTGAAGTGGAACGGAGGGAGTACATTATAAAGATGTTACTTGTGAAATCCTAAATTGACACAATTTTAGGGGATTCTAGCAATAAATCAATAACAATGATTTAACAATCGGCCTAATTGCAAAACCCTAGTAATCAATTTAATCAATCAAGAATAAGAGAGGATATAAATAGGATTAAAGAGATGAAAATAAATTAACCTCAATTGAATTTAAGAACGGTCCCAGCAATTAATTCTAAAGCAAGGGAAATTAGTTCTCCATAAAAGTAATAAATCTCCAAGAGTTTCTAAATTCAAAAACTAAAAATAGACCTGGCAATCAGGTTGGGTTGGGTTGGGTTGGGTTGGGTTGGGTTGAGTTGAGGCGGGTTAAAGAGGGTAACGGGTTGAGAGGAGTAATACCCGTTACAACCCATTTAACATACGGGTCGAATGAGGCGGGTCGACTCGAATAACCCGATAAGCTCAACTTTTTTTTTCTTTTGAATTACTCGGCTAGAAAAAATAATTTTCAAAAATACATTAATTTTTTTTACCCGATGACGTTGGGGGTGGGGGTGTGGTGGGGGCAGGGGGTGGTAGTAGTGAGTGGGGTGGGGCGGGGCGGGGGGGGTGGGGGGTAGGGTTGGGGTGGGGTGGTTAAAAATAAATTTAAAATGTTTAATTTTTTTACCAGGGGAGTGGGTGGGGTGGGATGGGGGTAGGGGTGGAGGCTGGGGGTGGTTAAAAATAAATTTAAAATGTTTAATTTTTTTTACCCGGGGGGTGGGGGTGGGGGTGGGGGCATGTGACTTTACAAGGTAGATACAAGAACAAACACCATAATTACATCACATCTCTTCAGACTAGAACAAATCTTGTTTTTCAGTGCAACATTAATCGTAACAGATGTATGTAAACTAGCTTGTCGGAATCAACAAACAGAAGATGGGCGGGGGTAGGGTGGGGGGGTAGGGGTGGTTAAAAATATTTTTTTGACCCGGGGTGGGGGGGTGGGGCTGGGGTGGTTAAAAATAAATTTAAAATGTTTAAATTTTTTTTGACTCGGGGGTGGGGCGGGGCTGGGGTGGGGCGGGGCTAGGGTGGTTAAAAATAAATTTGAAATGTTTTTTTTTTGACCCGGGGGTGGGGGGTGGGGCGGGGGGGGGGAGGGGGTGGGTGGGTGGCAGGGGTTAGGGGTTGTCAGGGGATTGTTAAAAAAAATTAAAATGATTAATTTATTTTGGTTCATCTCCCTATCAATATAAATATAACGGGTTAAGACGGGTTGACGAGTTAACCCGCTTTAACCCGCTAAATTTAACGGGTTAAAACGGGTAGCTCGTTTCAACCCGAAATTGTTAATGAGTTGGGTTGGGTCGGATAATTAACGAGTTGGGTTGAGCGGGTTCTTGGGTAATGGGTAAAAGTTGACAGCCTAACTAAAAAGAAAATAAAAGATCTAACCCTAAAAGTCGTTTAAAACTTCCTACTTATATTAGGGAAATAAAAAGGAAAAGAAATAATTAATTACTTTCCTAAAATTACTCCAAAAAGCAGCCTAAAAAATCTTCCTCCTTGTTGAATTGGGGATTCCCAAAAGGTCCCTACAGTCTTGCAAATTCTATTCAAGTCCTTCAGATTTCAGAATTTTTAGAAAAGTCCCTGGTCTTCAGATTTGCAGTTTGGTCACTGGATTTCTTAGATTTTTGCAGAACAGTCCTCAACTTCACAATCTTGATCCATTAAGCTCCTTTTCTTCAACTTTTTAGGCCTGACTTTGGCTCCTTGAAAGCATTACATCCGGATATTAAATAAAACAACTCAAATACCCTCGGATTACAATAACTCTCAATACAATCTCACTTTAACATATTATCCCAAAATTACATCAAAATAGGGATAATATATCTAGGAAAATAGGGAATTACGTATAACAACATCCACCACATCACTAATGCCAATAATTTGAAATCAAACTTAAAACCAACAACATAATACAAATTAAAATGAGATAAACATACCCGTAGAATGTTAAGAAATCCACCGCACTGATGTTTGGACCTGGTATAGTTGAGTTGAATGAAAGGAGTATGAAGGAAAATGGTTTTTGGCTTTGTCCTGCTGATGTTGAGAATCACCGGTGGTGGCTTCTTGTGTCACGCGACAGAGGTTGCCCTCGTCGTGCGACAGTTTTGGCCATGTCACGAGTCGTGCCCTTGAGCACGAGTCGTGACCCTCCTGTTTGCACTCGTATGAGGTAGTCGTGCTAACTAAGGCACTCGTGCGAAATTTAGGCACGAGTCGTGCCAATGGGCACGAGTCGTGCCCAGGACTAGTTTTTGGTACTAAGTTTGCAAGTGTGTAGACCTAGGCAACTTAGTACATAATTGATTCCTCTATGACTATGGTTCTAGTACAACATTAGTACTATGCAACGGAGTCTTAAATGACCCAAATTGATAAAGGAAAGGTCTTTAAATATTGACCTGAAAATGGTTGAAAGTCAATTGTGAAACAGTAACCAAAGTTGTTAAAACTTGGTAAATTGATATGGAACCTTTATAGAAGGCATTTAATATTATGACTTGGATATGTAGGGCTTACTTGATATACATTGTGCCCATATGTGATTGCATATTCATGGTTGGTTGTGCACATTATGTGTAAATACGTGTTGCACTACTTTATTGGTTTGAACATGAGTATTATACCATGTTATTGGTTTGGCATTACTCAATAGTTTTTCAGTGCAAGTTGCACTATTGTGATGGTTTAGCATGAGTAGCATTACCATGTTATATATTGATATCCCAATGCGTGGACTTAATTTCAAGTAACTGTTTATGTACTTGAATGTGGTTATATGAACTGATGTTATGAGTATAGTGGGATACAATCAAGTATAGATTTGTTCTATAAGTGATTAGATTGCATTATACCTATGATTAGGCCCGTCTGTTGGCCACAGACGTGGGATTGGCCACTGCTGTATTGTGCCAGAAACCTTACAGATAGCTGAGAGTATTACATTATATTGTGACTGGCACGTCTGTGGTTACAGACATGGGATTGGCCACTTCTGTATCGTGCCAACCGCCTTACAGATAGCTGGGAGACTTATATGTTTTGTATGACTTACTGGTCAGGCGGGAAAGGTAACGTAAGGTGTTTACTGCTTTCCCAATGTGATTATAAGCAACCTGTTTATGTGTTTCATGTTATATGACATATTGTTGCATCCATAATAACTTGCTGAGATTTATTCTCACCCCTTCTCCCTTTATTGTTTTAGATCCTGCTGAGACAGGAGGACCGGACCGATGAGGCCAGAGAGGAGTTTGAACATCTTTTGGGTTGTCAGGGTATGTGTTTGGTTTGGGGAGTTGGGAGTAAGTTGTGGTTGTTATTCTTTGGGGAAAGTTGTATATAAAACTTTTATAAACATTTTCAGTATGTTGTGTTGTAATTAAACCTGGGAGTTGGTTTTGTTTCAAAGTTGGCTTGTGTAAGCCTTTATATTGGTACTGTTTGTACTTAAAAAAGTTATAACTTGTTAAAGCAGGTTTATATATCACCTCCATGTAGAGGGGTTATTTTGATGTTGTTTTTAAAATGGTGTTATACTTTTCAAGTTAATTTAAAGAATTTTTTTTTAAAGGTGTATTTTGGGGACCCTCCAACTTGGGACACGAGTCTATAGGTCCCGAAAGTTGGGGAGGCTCCCACAGTTACTCTGTTAAAATTCATTATCAAACAGCCCTCAACACTCCCACTACTCAAATTCAACGCCAAATTCAAACACAAATCCACACAAAAACCACTTCTAAACCTTGAATCCTTCAAACCCTAAACACAAACCCAAAAACATTGGTAAACACCTTGTTCTCCCTACTCAAATCTCTTTCATTCATACATACATTTCATAAATAAATGATGTAGTGTTGTTGGTTTGTTAGTTGTTCACCTCCCTTCCCCCTTTGTCCTAAGGATTCAAGAGGATCTCCATGGAGTTCATCTCCATGGATGATTCTCTACAAGGGTCCACATTTTTATTGTTTATTTCCCTTGTCCCTTTATATTTCTAGTTCATACTTGCTTATTTGACCTAGGATGTGGTCATCTTAGAGTTCATCTCCATAGATGATCACTTCAAAGGGTCCATATTCTTCATTTTCTTGCAAATGTCCCCCCCCCCATAGTCTAAGATGTTCACCTTGGAACCATTTCCATGGATGAACATTCTTAAGACTTACACAAATTAGGTCACACAAGATTTATGAGATACAATTGAGTATAGGTCTCAAGGATGGTCCTTCTTGTGACCACCTTATAGATCTTCCTCTAAAGTTGATACATCTTGACCTAATTTTAATTTATTTTTCATGTCAAAATACCCCTTGTCCCTAGCAAATGAAATGCTTACAAAGTCCTAATGTACCCCCGGGATGGCTTGGTTAAGTGGATTCATCACTTATGACCACTAATTAAAGTCTAGGGAAAGAGTGGACAAGCATGGATGCCAAAATCCAAACATCCCTTTATTTTCTGTTTTTCCAGTTACAGTTTCCAGTTAAGTCCTGTAAATCCAGTTAAATTTCTGAAAATTATAGTGACTGATTAAGAAACTGTAAAATAGTAAGACTGCATGTTAGTCCGCGCGGATAAGATTGCACTGCAAAGTCATCCACGCGGATGACATTGTCATATGCAAACAAATTTCCAGTTTTTGTTATTTTCAGTTTAGTCACTGTTTTCAAATTGCTTTCCAGTCCATTCCTTGGTATTTCTGTTATTTCCAGAAAACCCTTTTTGTTCAAAAGCTTTTTCAAACACACAAACACACACACACACACACACACACAAAGTTTCAAGTTTGGAAGACTCGTCATACAAGGCATTCCGGGTGAACGCCAAACGTTGTTCCCGGAGTGTAACGTGACCTCCGAACTCATTTATCTAATTTTAGGCATTTTTCAAAGTTTTGGCCCCTAAACTTAAATGGCGTGGCGACTCTGTTGATTTTTCAAAGTCCGATTCACAAAACGTTTTCCCACAAAAAAAAAAGGGGGTTCTTGTAGGGCACCAAAAGGAAAAAATCGGTACATCACATATATGTTAACTTTTTTTTTTCCTATTATGTCATCCCTACCACTGTCAAAACCAACACCATCTTTCCACCACAACTTACATGTAAACTACCCACCACCACTCTAAACTACCACCAAAAACCACCACCACCACCACCAAATCTTCCTATTAAAAATCACCAGCAAAATTGTCATATCCAAAACAACACCAATCACCAGAAAAACACTTTACGCGACCATGGGAGTATTCATGAAATGTCGGATCGCAAGAAGCTACAGGGGTATCTAAGAAAGATTTCATGTAATTCAAAAAATATTTTATGAGATTAAGCCACATTTCATCCCAAAACTGAACAAGCACAAGAAACCCCACAAATAAGCACAAAAATCGAATTTCAACTAGACATGGAAAAATTCACAAATTCATAATTTTAAGGAGAATTGTTATTCACCTAGAAACTTGATTTGTTCACGTATAAAAAAAAGTTACCTTACCTGCGTACTGTTCGAAAAAATTTGGGGGGACAATTTCAAAAGGAAACACATCTGGTTGAACAATTTCAAAATGTTTAACAACCGACGTTTAATACGGTTTAAAATGTTTGGCCAACAATACTGTCCGAAAATTATTCAAATGTTCGGCCAACAATCTGAACATCGTTCAAATGTTCGGCCAATATTGGCTGAACTTCATTGCAATGTTCGGTAGACACTGACCGGACTATGTAAGATTGTCCGGTCAATAGTTACCAAACAATTCAAATATGTTCGGCAACTATTGATCGAACCGTAGACACGATGATTTTTTTTTTTATTATTTAAGACAAAGCAAAAAATATTGCGCAATATATTAAACTTGATTTTTAACGCAATATATTAAACTTACATTTTTTTACCTACGATAGAATAGAATGGGCTGTAAAGAAATGTAACTTTTTAAGGTTTAGTGGGGGTGAAATTTTAATAAATTTTGCGGGTGTATTTAGCAGTAATAGGCAAGTATATTGAAGAAATCCAATTGCGGGTTTAAAATATTGTAATGAATGGTAATAGGGTAATTTCAATTAATGACATTTTCTGTTGGAAATTGTATTACGGGGTATTAAGTAATTGTGCGGAGGTGAATAACAATTATCAATTTTAAATCATTCTACAACTGGATTCGTAGAATAAGTTTTATTATGTGGCAAATCAAATTAATAAAACAAATCATCATCTTCAATCTTCATCTGCTACATTAGATTGCTAATTATTTGTTAGTAATCTGCAGGAAATTTTGAGATACAAGACTAGGGATGTGACAGATGGGGCGCCCGGGTTGAGAAATGGGGAAGGGGATGTGCTGCGGTGGGGCGAGAGTGGGGACTTAGTTTTAGGTTTTATTTTTTTGTCCTTTTTATGTTTTTCTTTTTCTTTTTATTTTCAACTTGATCCTTATAGTTTATTTTTAAATTTTTTAGACCCAATTACCCAAAATACCCTTAAACAATGCCACATGCAATGTCACATATATATTTAACGGGGAAAAACTACCCCCGTTAGTAAAAGTAACCATGGATGCAAAAATAATTTAGTTTAATGCGATGTATGCAAAAATAAATTAGTTTAATGTGTTATATGAAAAAATAAAAAGTTTAGTGGTGAAACACACAAAAAATGAATAATACAGTGTTTTTATTTGCAATTTTTCCTTTTATATACTCCCTCCGTCCCACTATACATTTCAATGAATTTTAGTTATCTTTTCCAAAAATATTTTTTATATTTTTATATTAGATGGACCCCACCACTAATTCTCTCTCTTCATTTTCCACCACTCAATTTATTCAACCAACACTACTATTTACCCCACTCATTCTCTCTCTTCATTTTCTACCACACATTTTCTTTATTTAATTGTTTCTTCTTAGTTCCCGTGCCCACTCCTTGGGTGTCAACTATAGTGGGATGGAGGGAGTATACATTTCAATGAATTTTAGTTATCTTTTAAAAATAATTTTATTTTTATGTTTATCAATTAATTATTATTTTATGTTTTAAAAGCATAAGCTATATTATAAAGTAAAAGCTCTATAAATAATAATGTCGAGATTGATAGATTTATTAATTTATGAAGTTATTAATTTATCGATATATTAAAATTATTAATTTAAAGATTTTATAGTTGACGAATTTCAGATTTTCTTATAGCACTGGGACACCAACACGGAGGTCCTGGGTTCGATTCCTCCCGGTGGTTAGAGTGGATGATTATCCCTCCCTAGTTAATATTAGGCGCCTCTGGGGGATTTTAAGGGAATTTCAGAAAATTGAGGGACTTGTTAGTAAAAAATCGACTCTACACAAAAAGCGGCTGACTGAGATGGGCAGCCTCAAAAAAAAAAAAAAAAAAAAAAAAATCAAATTCATTATACATATATAATAAGTTGAAAAGCATTGGCATCTAAACCTCTTCAAAACATTATGATACAAATTGAAAACACAAATCAGAACTATTGGATGCAATAAGTATAATTAGAGATGAAATCCAAATAGATTTGAACTTCAAAAAAAAAAAAAAAACAAAAAACTACAGCTAAATTGTAATAATTATTTTTACAATTCATAAGAATTATTAATTTATGATTTTCGTGAAATCTAAACTTATATGGGTAATACGAAAAATTATTACCTTATTATTTTTATAATTTTTTCAACTGACCCACCCCAGTTGTGATCAAATAAATTTATTAATTAAAAAAATTATTAATTTATCGAGTTTAACCCGTTCTAGGTTAATTTAAAGAGTTTATAATGTACTTGAATAAAGAAAAAATTATAACGGGCTCTGTTAAACCCGTTCTATATACAGGGCCGGTAGAAATGGAAAAGGGGCCGAGCCTTATGCGTTTTGGTGATGGAATTGATGGATCCAGCCCGTTCTATATACATGCGCTTCAGCACGGCGCTCAACGGCTATAAGTACGCCAAACTTGGGGAGAAAGAAAACCAAAATAAAGACCCTAGGGTTTAGAGAGAGAAAATTGTTCGCGTTGGATCTACAAGTAGCGCGCAACGGCTATAATAAACGCGCCAAAGTTGGGGAAGGGTCGCCTCCATTGTTTCGACACCTCAAGCAAGCAGGTAATTCATAATCTATGCATTTACATGTAAACTCTTCCGTTTCTCAGTTTCTCCCAAATCGATGATCACGTTTTCTCAATTAAAGTTCCACAATAATAATTTCATCGGAGAATTCTTCAATATACATGTTCCTCAGCCGCTGTCTTCCAAAACCTAATCCCTAGAAGTAAACCCTTTTTAAAAAAATAAACCCAAATTCTTTGTCTTCCTTCTCTAACAATCAAATCGATCGTCCCTGTTATAGATTTCTGACCTTTCCATGGCCACGGGTCACATCTTCAGACCTCTTTGTCGGCATGACATCTCTATTCTACTCTCTGTCTGCCTTTAAATCTGTAAGATTTATGTTCCATTTCTTTTGAATCACGTTGATCTGTTGTTTCCTTCATTTTGTTTCTCTCTTTTTGTGGTTCTACTTCTATCTGTAATTAGGTTTTCAGTTTTGTTTCATTCATTGATAGATTAGGTTAAAATAATTGTATTAATTAGTATGATTTTTTGTTGATGCTTGCTGTGGTATTTTATTTTGTATGACCTAGGTTTTGATGATAAGTAAGTCCGGATTCTCGGCTTTTAATTGTTATGTTGTCAGTTTTATTGCATTCCATGATTGACTAATTTAGAGTAATTGCATTGGTTAGTAAGAATTGTTAGATTATTGTTGTGATATTCAATTTGATATGACCTAGGGTTTTATGATAGGTCGGTCCGGAGTTATATACAACAAGGGTTTGGAAGCAATGTGGGCCTGGAGTCAGATCCATATAGTTTGGTAAATCTTCCTCCAATCAGGCATCATAATAAAGTTTCAGTACCTGAAAAAGTATGTATCTTTTTTATTAAAAAAAAAGATAGAAAAAAAGAAAGAAAACCTTCTTATTTGAATTCTTATGCTTTGCGTATGGCCCTTTAATATGAGTTTATGGCATTGATGCTCCTCGCGGGTTTATATTCAGTGGATGATCTTTTGAGATACATTTATTGCTAGGTACAAACGCCATGATCCAGTTAGAAATGACCCTTTAACTGATTCTCTCACGAAGGTATTATTAATTGTTTCACTTTCAAATGTTTGCTTGCATTTGTGCTGCCAATCTCTGTTTATATTTGTGTGTTTAACACAACTGTACCTCGGAATTATATACAGCAAGGGTTTGGAAGCAATGTGGGCCCGGAGTCGGATCCATATAGCTTGGTAAATCTTCCTCCAATCAGGCATCATAATAAGTTTCACTACCTGCAAGAGTAAGTATCTTTTTTTTTAAAAAAAAAAAAGAAAACCTTCTTATTTGAATTCTTATGCTTTGCGTATGGCTCTTTAATATGAGTTTATGGCATTGGAAACTGTGTCGAGGTTGGAGTACAGACAAAACTGTTTATGCCCTGTTTACGGATTCTCTGCTTCTAATTTCTTTCTCTTATTATGCTTTCACTTTTGTTGCATTCCATGATTGATTAATTTAGAGTAATTGCATTGGTTAGTAAGAATTAGATTCTTGTTGTGGTATTCAATTTGATTTGACCTAGGATTTTACGATAGGTCGGTCCGGATTTGTAAATAAATAGAGAGAGAATCATGTCTCATGTTTTTCCGGCTCTTCTTGTTACTGTTAGGTTTTGTTTAGGGATCAATTTGTATGGAATTGATATATAACATGGAAATGAAGCTGCTGATGTCTGATGAAACTACTCCTAGAACTTAGAACAGTTGTATATGTGTGAGATTGTTCATATATATGACTTGGCTATTCGAAATGCACAAAAGAATACTTTCTTTTCTTCTTAAAACATGATAGTTGCGCATAGTCCAAGAGGAAACTTCAATCCCCGTGTTTTCCACCGTGCATTCAACAGCTTCCTTTCTCATGCCTTTTCTCCCTTTTCACCAGTTCTGGAATTCTCCCTTTTCTCTGCGTCATTGCTTATATGTAGTATGTTTGTATACTCTATCTTATCATATTTTCTTAGTTGCTTGCTTTTATTAGTGCCTACAGATATCAAAATTTCACGATCCTAAGTGATAAAGTCCTATACTTCTGGTGAGGCAATTCTATCCTAATGTAGCTGTTCTTTGTCACTTTGAATTGCTCTTACTAACCTAAGTTGCAACTGATTTTTGTATGAACACGTTCTTTGTTGTAGGATGCAGCAGATAGTCGCGAAAGTATTAACAACTTCTTAAAGCAACTGATTTTCGGAATGCTACCTCAAAGCCATTCCAAGCTGAAGCCCAAGCTACAGGTGATATTTTCAGATACAATTTTGTATCTTACAAAGATTTTACAAGTATTGACTGTTTGATTGACTTATTAGATATTGTTTATTTTCCAGCTATTGATGCTCCTCGCGGGTTTATATTCAGTGGATGATCTTTTGAGATACATTTATTGCTTGGTACAAACGCCATGATCCAGTTAGGAATGACCCTTTAATTGATTCTCTCACGAAGGTATTATTAATTGCTTCACTTTCAAATGTTTGCATGCATTTGTACTGCCCATCTCTATTTATATTTGTGTGTTTAACACAACTGTACCTCGGAATTATATACAGCGAGGGTTTGGAAACAATGTGGGGCCGGGGTCGGATCCATATAGTTTGGTATATCTTCCTCCAATCAGGCATCATAATACAGTTTCAGTACCAGCAAAAATATGTATCTTTTTTCCAAAAAATAAAAAAAATAATAAAGAAAGAATACCTTCTTATTTGAATTCTTATGCTTTGCGTATAGCCCTTTAATATGAGTTTCTTACTCTATTCTTTTGTGTCGGCCAAGCTGCAACAGGAAATTTCGCATGCTATGATCCCCCTGGTGAACTTGGGTGTTGGAGGTTTAAACGGATCTCTAAATGGAGTTTATGGGATTGGAAACTGTACCGAGGTTGAAGTACAGACAATCCTGTTTATGCCCTCATTTTACTAGAATGTAAAGCTCCATAAAGCTTCTTCATCAATTGACTTCAAGTTTATCGAGAAGACCAACTTAAGGTCTCTAAATGAAGGTATACATCTAGCCTGATAACCATCTTTTTATCTTACTTGTCAGCAATATTTTATCACCAAATGAACCTATTGTTCTATATATCTTCAGATTGAACCTTTCCAGAAAACATTGGTGACATACCCATACTTTCAATATATTTGCTCCACATCATGCTCTGATATTTATTAAAGATGAACCAATCATAGTGCCAAACCCAATATTTTGAGACTTGCAGATTATGAGTTGATAGCCCATCTTCACACGTATATTAGCTTTTCTCTGCTGAATTTCCTGACTGATAGTTTTGGATAGGAATAGAAACTAGTCGATTAAAGTAGGAATAGGTACTATAAGTTCCAGAAACATATCTACAATCCTTACTCCCTATGTCCCCTAAATAGTTTCACATCTTCCCTGTATCAGTTGCTGTGTTAGGCAAAACTGGTCATCTCGTCATCATTGTCTACTAGTTGCATCCACTTAACTAAAGCGTCAATAGTGTGCAGTAAGTTTTAATATTCAACTAATTGCGAGTTCATGATGAACTCATAACAAATTCTCCTTTCGTTTTTTTTTTTCAAAAACAGGGTCTGTTTTTGGGACTTCTTACATTTGTAACTCCGTCAACTTCGATGATATTAAAAAGTCGGACTTAAAAATTAATGTGAGTAGAAGACTTTATGTTAAGTTAGCAGTTTGCTATTCAGTGATTCATTGGAGAGCTTATATGATGACAAATTATGTTGATTGTCTCGAGTTTAGATACAACTTCATGTTTAGTTTTCTGGCACTTCTTCATATTTTTAGTCCTTTCCTTTTATCTGCTTGTCTGTGCAATTTGGCATTTTTTTCAAGGGCTTTGCCATAATCTCTTATGAGGGATTAGTACGCTTTTCAAACAGTAATCTGGAGAGACTTCATTCCTGTGGTTTTACAATCTTCTACCATCAGATCAAGGACTCATGCTTCTGAGGATAAGTGAGATTCAAACCTTCATTTTGTGAATTATGTTAATACTAGTACATATGCCCGTGTCCGAGGACACGGGTCTTTTTTTTTTAATTAACATAAACATTATAGTTACAAATTATAGTGATGTATGAACATAAACATTATGCCCTTGTTTACAAAAAGATAAGACATATAAATTAACATCTAGTAAAAGCCCGTGTCCGAGGACACAGGGATTTTTTTTTTTTTTAAAAAAAATTCAAAAAGGAACTTACATTGATAGTGGAACCACTCCTGTTTGAGCCCAGGCTATGAACATCAACCGGTTCCTCTTTAGGCTCTTTCTTCATCATTATTTTAGGGTAAGCCCCTTCCCTTTCTCTACAGTCCAACTCTTTTTCCTCCTTCACTCCATCATCCTCAAACTTCCTTTTCTCTCTCCTCACTTCCCTGTCCCTCCCATTATTTTCCTTCCGCCCTTCATCCTCAATCTTATCCCCAAACCGCCGTCGCTCCTTCCGCTCATCCGAAACCCTAGCTCTCTTATCTCCGCCGCCGCTGTCATCATGCCTATCCTCGCTCTCTCCTCTCTCTTTCCTCTTCGAGCTCCGCCTGAAATCCCGGTCCCTACTCCCTTCCCTCTTGTACGATTTCTCTCTCCTGTCACGCTCGTGCAAATCCTCCGATCTCTCGCGGTTGCCTCGAGATCTGTGACGGTCGACGGAGGAGTCGCGGTGCCATTACTGATTCGAATTTTTTTTTTTAAGGACAAAATGGGGAAGGGATAAAATAGTGAGGGCAAAATGGTAAAATATCCATTTGGTACTGTAGAGAGTACTGTTCAAAAGGCCTCCCTCATTTATACTATAGATTACCCTTACATGTCACTCAATTTAGCTGTTTTGAATTTGAGATTTGATGATACGAGACTAGAAATTAGAAAAAGAAGATAAGGTATAAGGTCACATATCTCTAAAAGACATGGGAAAATTTCTTAAGTGATGTCTGCAACTAGCAGCTATTATGGACACTGGACATTCAAGAATTTGGAGAAATATATAAGCATGAGATTCTAGTTACTTTTGCAGGGTTGGGCAGTTATATTTGTATGTGCTGGTGATATGCGGATACTGTGATGGGTACAGTGGTTAGGCAATGGGGATGACTGGTTGTGGTTGGTACATGATTTGTGTTTCTTCAGCTTTATAATCAAATTGTACATTTTCTCTTCCCCACCACTGTTTTATATGTGACATAATTCTCTCCTCATTAACATAATCTCTTTAGTATTTCTCCTTATTTTTCAACCCTTTGACCTGCTTAGTGTGATTTAATCCTGTGGAAACCACACAGTTACTTGTTCACGAGCACAGTGGCGCGAAGCTAGAAATTTTTCGCAAGGCGGTCAAAAAAAGTATTTTATTGTAATTTTTACTTAATTTGAAGGGGGTCAAAAGCATAATTTTTAGCAATACAAAACTATTTTCTCCAAAATTTAAGGTACTAAAGTGTCACATTTCAAAATTCAAGGGGATCATATGACCCCCATGACCTTGGGGTGGCCTAGCCACTGCACGAGCATGAAGGATCCCTGATGAAATTACAGCATACTTATTGTTCATGTTCTTACTTGTATCTAATGGCTTATGTATGCAAGAGATTCAATGTGCATTTTTTTGACATCAATCACAAGCAAAATGATTGAAAGTTCTGCTCAAATGTTCCCACTGCTTAATTTTCTCTTTTGTGTCATGAGACATAGTAGGCTTGAATTCTAATCCAATAGAGGCTAGGGAAGTCAATGCTTCTACATTTTTCCATTTGTTTTAACATTTCTCTTGTGCATACTAATCCAAAGTTCAAATTACTCGTATATTTATTTAGGATCTCCTTAAGCATGTGAATTACTTGATTTTATTTTTATCTTACTGCTAGGTACAACCTGATAATTGCGCATGCCTCTGATGCCTTTTCTCCTGAATTCAACACTTCTGGAGCTCTCTCTTGCGATGGCAATACCCATTCCTCATTGCTGAGAAGTAATTCGTTCGAATACTCTATCTTATGAGATTTTGTTATTTGCTTGTTTCTATTAATGCCTACATTTATCGAACTTTCAGGCATTCAAAGTGATAAAGTTCTATACTCTTGGGGAGGTCTTGACAAAGTTATGTAACTTGAAGGACTCTTATGGTGAGGCAATTCTATCCTATTGTAGCTGTTCAATTTTACTTTGAGTCTCTCTTACTAATTTAAGGTGCAACTGATTTTTTGGCCACATTCTTTGTTGTAGGATGCAGCAGATTGATGTGTTCCAGTGGACTTTGATTATTTGGAGCGAACGCTTGGTCATCTAAATGATTCCAGAGGAATTATTAACAACTTCTTAAATCATATATGAGATCTTGATAACTGCACTTTCCGAACCTATCTTCCAGGTTACACACTTGTCTAATGAAGAAGATACTGTGCATCACTTATGATAATGGGGTTAAACTCTAGCTAAACACTGTTTATGATTCAGCAAGGCTATATTTTGTTTATGAACTAATGAATAATACCAATACGCTGATGTGCGTAGTGTGTTTCCTTTTCAAACAGTGGCTACAGGAGTTGAAGGATAAACCAGAAGAACCACATGCTTGTTTTATCTTCAAACACAACCTTCTGTTCTCGCTAAACCATATATGCTGCACCTTATCTACATCTTTCAATCACATAATTGAATAATTGATGAGTCAATCCGGTGTCAGGTATTGAATATGACGAGGAAACAAGATTTCCCAGTATCGAAAGGTTAATTTTATGTTTACAGAATGCAATATTTCATAAGCATCTTGCCTTGATACATACGAACTTAGACACTTAACTTGAGCCTGCTGATAGTTTGAGGATCCTGTCAGGTATTCAACTTGAGTCTCTAAATAGTTAGTTTTAACTGGTTTTGTCCTCATAGCATTCTCCGCACATCATACTGGGTTAGATGTCATGAGTGCTCTTGAGAACATATTAGGCTTGAGTTATAATCCAGTAGAAACTACTAAAGTCAATGCTTCTACAATTTTTTGTTTCAACTTTTCTCTTGAGCATACTGATCCAGAGTTCAAATTACTCGTTGATTTGCTTAGGCATGTGAATAACCTGCTTTTATTTTTATCTTATTGCTAAGATTATATTGATAGCTTAGCATACCTTCTGATGCCTTTTCTCCTTAATTCAATAGTTCTGGAGTTCTCTCTTGAGACGGTAATACACATGCCTCATTTGCTGAGATGTAAATCGTTCACTATCTTATGAGATTTGTTATTTGCTTTTTGTTATTAATTCCTACAGCTATCAAACTTTCAAGCATCCAAAGTGATAAAGTTTTATACTCCTGGGTGGTTTTGACACTGATACTTGCGAGAAAAGTGATTTTGATTAGCTCGTTTCTTGTTAAGGTTCCAGGCCATGTAACTATAAGGACTCTCATGGTGAGGAAGTTCTATCCTATTGTAGCTGTTCTTTGTCACTTTGAATCGCCCTTACTAACTTAAGCTGCAACTGAAAAAATTTGGCCACATTTTTAATTGTTGTAGGATGCAGTAGATAGATGTGTTTCAGTGGATTGTTTTTTGAAGCAAACTCGTAGCCATCCGAATGATTCTCGCGGAAGCATTCAAAACTTCTTTCCGAACCTAGTCATGCGTTGTTTCGCCTGAATGTAATCTCCAACACCGAAGTTCACCAGGGGGCTCATAGAATGCGGAATTTCCTTCTTGCAGTTTAGCAGACAGAATAGAACAGAGTAAGAAACTCATAATAAAGGGATATACGCAAACCCTAAGAAATTATATAAAAAGGTTTCCATTCATTATTATTATTGTTTTTAAGAAAAGATACATACTCTTGAAGGTACAGAAACTTGATCCATTTGTGTTTGTTAGTTTACTTTATCACCATTTTTTTTTTCTTGGCTTATAATCGGTTGTGCGCTTAGAGTTTTGAATTTTTGATGAAATTTATCTAGCTTTTTTGTTGGGATAATAGGCTGGATGTAATATCCATGATTATCTAGTGAAGAGGAAATTGACTGCTTCCTCAAAGACATTTCAAGCTGAAGCCCAAGTCCCCCATAATGCTACTTGTGATATATTCAGATACAAATATTGACTGTTTGAGATACATTTATTGCTAGGTACAAACGCCATGATCCAGTTAGGAATGACCCTTTGAATGATTCTCTCCCACGAAGGTATTTTTAATTGTTTCAAATGTTTGCTTGCATCTATACGGCTAATCTCTGTTTATATTTGTGTATTAACTCAAATGTACCTCGGAATTATATACATCAAGGGTATGGCAATAATGTGGGGCCGGGGTAAGGTCCATATAGTTTGGTAAATCTTCCTCCAATCAGACATCATAATCAAGTTTTTGTACCTTCTAGAGAATGTATCTTTTTTTTTTCAAAAAAAAAAAAAAGAAATAAAGAAAACCTTCTTATTTGAATTCTTATGCTTTGTGTATAGCCCCCCGGTGAACTAGGGTGTTGGAGGTTCAAACGGATCACTAATTGGAGTTTATGGTATTGGAAACTCTGTCGAGGTTGGAATACAAACAATCTTGGTTATGCCCTCGTTTCACCAGAATGTAAAGGTCCATAAAGCTTCTTCATCAATTGACTTAAAAAGGTTATCGAGAGGACCAACTTAGGGTCTCTAAATGAAGGTATATATCAAGTCTGATAACCGTCTTTTTATCTTACTTGTCAGCAATATTTTATCACCAAATTACCAATTGTTCTGTAATTAGGTTTTCAGTTTTGTTTCGTTCATTGATAGATCAGGTTAAATTAATTTTTGTTTCATTCTCGATGTTCCATTTCTTTTGAATCACGCTGATATGGTGTTCCATTCATTTTGTTTCTCTCTTTATGTTGGTCTACTTCTATCTGTAATTAGGTTTTTAGTTTTGTTTCATTCATTGATATATTAGGTTAAATTAATTGTAGTAATTAGTATGAATTTTTGTTGATACTTGCTGTGGTATTCAATTTTGTATGACCTAGGGATTGATGATAAGTAAGTCCGGATTCTCTGCTTCCAATTCTATCTCTAGTTATGTTTACAGAACACCAAGCATCTTCCCTTGGTATATACGAACTTAGATGTCCTGAGGGCTTTTGAGAACACAGTAGGCTTGAATTCTAATCCAGTAGAAGCTGGGGAAGTCAAGATTTTCCATTCAACATTTCTCTAGTATACTGATCCAAAGTTCAGATTACTTGTAGATTTATTTAGGTTCTCCTTAAGCATGTGAATAACCTGCTTTTATTTTTATCTTACTTCTATGTATAAGCTGATAATTGAGCATGCCTTCTGATGCCTTTTCTCCTGAATTCAACACTTCTGGAGTTCCCTCTTGCGATGGTAAATCCCATTCCTCAGCGCTGAGATGTAATTCGTCCGTATACTCTATCTTATGATGATATTTTGTTATTTGCTTGTTTCTATTAATGCTTAAATTTATCAAACTTTCAAGCATCCTAAGTGATAAGGTTCTATACTCCTGGGGAAGTCTTGATAAAGTTATTGCAAGAAAAGTGATTTTTAGCTCGTTTCTTGTTAGAGATCTAGACTATGTAACTTGAAGGACTCTCATGGTGAGGCAATTCTATCCTATTGTAGCTGTTCATTGTCACTTTGAGTCGCTCTTACTAATGTAAGGTCCAACTGATTTTTTTGGCCACATTATTTGTCGTAGGAAGCAACAGATTGATGTGTTTCAGAAGACTTTGTTTAGTTGGAGGAAACGCCTTGCCATCTAAATGATTCCGCGGAAGTATAAACAACTTCTTAAATCATATGAGATCTTAATAACTGCCCTTTCTTAAAAGGCTATCAGCAGCTCTTCATTTGACTGTCACTCTTGTGCCTTACGAGATTGAGTTTATTATTGCACACTATCATTCATATTTTGTATATGAACTAATGAATAAAACCAATATTGCACAGGAGTTGAAGGATATAACAGAAGAACCAAATTCTTGTTTTATCTTCAAAAACAACCTTCTGCGCTCGCTAAACCAGATACGCTGCTCCTTATATACATCTTTCAATCACATAATTGATGAGTTAATCCGCTGACAGGTATTTCCTATGACGAGGCAATAAGATTTTCCAGTATCGAAAGGTCAATTTTATGTTTATAAAATGCCGTACTTCATAAGCATCTTGCCTTGAAACATACAACTTGAGTATCTAAATAGTTAGTTTTAACTGTTTTTGTTCTCATAGCAGTCTCCGCTCATCATACTGGGTTAGATGTCAAGAGTTCTCTTGAGAACATATTAGGATTGAGTTCTAATCCAGTAGAAACTACGAAAGTCAATGCTTCTTATGTGAATAACCTGCTTTTATTTTTATCTTATTGCTAGGATTATATCGATAGCTGATCATACCTTCTGATGCTTTTTCTCCTTAATTCAATAGTTCTGAAGTTCACTCTTGCGATGGTAATACACATGCCTCATTGCTGAGATGTAATTCGTTTACTCTATCTTATGGGATTTGTTATTTGCTTTTTGTTATTAATGTCTACAGCTATCAAACTTTCAAGCATCCAAAGTGATAAAGTTTTATACTCTTGGTGGTGTTGACAGAGATAATTTCAAGAAAAGTGATTTTGATCAGCTCGTTTCTTGTCAAGGTTCCAGACCATGTAATTAGAGGACTCTCATGGTGAGGAAGTTCTATCCTATTGCAGCTGTTCTTTGTCACTTTTAATCAGATTCACATAATGTGTTTACAGGAAACTAAGTGGGTTGGAGAGAAAGCAAAAGAAATATCGCCTTGGGGTTTTAAGCTTTGGTACTCAGGAAAGGATAAGGGTAGAAATGGAGTGGGTATCATTATTGATAAGGAGTATATTAATGATGTGGTGGAAGTGTACAGGAAGAGTGATCGAATTATGGGCATTAAACTGGTGATACGTGATGAGATTATAACTATTATTTCCGCCTATGCACCACAAGTAGGGTTGGATGCATCTATTAAACAAGTGTTCTGGGAAGATTTGGAGGAGGTAGTGCAACGAGTACCTAGTGGTGAGAAATTAGTGATTGGTGGTGATCTGAACGGACATGTGGGGTCTAGTCGATATGGCTTTGAGAGCATACATGGAGGTTTTGGTTTTGGAGAGAGGAATGAAGCAGGAAATAGTATCCTGGACTTTGCGTTGGCATATGACTTGAGTATAATGAACACTTGGTTTAAGAAGAGAGAATCTCACTTGGTGTCCTATAGGAGTGGAGGTAATGCGAGTCAGATTGACTTCTTCTTAGTAAGAAATACTTGTAGAAAGAGTTATACAGATTGCAAGGTTGTTCCGGGTGAGAGCACAGCAACTCAACATAGACTCGGTGGTACTTGATTTTCGAAGTAAGAGAATTTCGAGGAAGAGAAAATCACAGTAGACCCTAGAATCAAGTGGTGGAGACTTCAAGGGGAAAATCAACCGAAATTTGTAGCTAAGATGGTCGATACCGGTATTTGGGCGGATAATATGGAGGATATGGATATAGATTCGACTTGGACTAAGATGGTACATACCATAAAGGAGGTGGCGAAAGAAGTCCTTGGAGAATCTAGAGGAAATGGGCCACCAAGTAAGGACACATCATGGTGGAACGAGGAAGTAAAACAAGCAATAAAGGGCAAGCGAGAATGCTACAAATTATTGGGGAAATGTAGGAGCGACGAGAACTATGAGAAGTATAAGGAAGCTAGAAGAGATGCTAAGAAAGCGTAAGAGACGCAAGAGCAAAGGTGAATCGAAACTTTATGATAAGTTGGATACAAGAGAAGGGGAAAAGGACATCTACAGACTCGCTCGTATGAGGGATAAGAGGAATACACGAGATATTGGGACGGTTAAATGTGTGAAGGATGTAGACCAAAGAGTTTTAGTCGGGGATAAAGAGATAAAAGATAGATGGAGTTCGTACTTTGATAACTTGTTCAACGGCGGTCAAGAGCGGGATGTTGGAGATCTAAATATCTCTTCGAGTATGGTTAATCGAGATTTTATGCGGAGAATTCGAAAGAGTGAAGTGGAAATGGCAATGAAAAAGATGAGATTGAAGAAAGCCGTTGGACCGGATGGTATACCAATTGAGGTTTGGAGATGTTTCGGGAGAGGGGAGTAGATTGGTTAACAACGCTTATTTAACAAGATATGGAGAGTTAACACAATGCCATTGGAGTGGCGGAAGAGTACTACGATCCCTTTCAGTATAAGAATAAAGGTGATGTCCAAGATTGTGCCAACTATCGGGGATCAAACTAATGAGCCATACTATGAAACTTTGGGAAAGAGTGATTGCACAAAGGTGAGAAAAATTGTGGATATTTCGGATAACCAATTTGGGTTTATGCCAGAAGATCGACTATGGAGGCAATATATCTTATGAGACAAACCATTGAGAAATATCGGGATCAAAAGAAAGATTTGCATATGGTTTTCATTGATTTGGAGAAGGCATATGATAAAGTGCCAAGAGAGGTACTTTGGTGGGCATTAGCAAAGAAGGGTGTTTCAAAGAAATATATTGATATTATCAAGGACATGTATAATGGAGTTAGTACTTGTGTACGAGACTAGTGTTGGGAAGATCAAGAGTTCCCTATAAAGATTGGAGTGCATCAAGGTTCCGCACTTAGCCCCTTTCTTTTTCTTTGATAATGGACGAATTGACGAGGTCACCCAAGATGATATACCAAAGTGTATGCTTGTTCGCAGATGATATTGTGCTGATTGATGAGACAAGAGAGGGTGTTGAAAGTAAATTGGAGTTGTGGAGACACACTTTGAAATCTAGAGGTTTTCGATTAAGCAGAAGCAAGACTGAATATTTGGAGTGTAAGTTTAGCAGAGTTGGAAGTAGGGGGGCAGGGGCGGTCACATTTGATGGAAATATTATCCAAGCTTCTGAGTTTTTTCGCTATCTTGGATCCATTATCCAAAAGGATGGAGAATTAGATGGAGATGTGGCTCATAGGATTAACGCAGGTTGGTTGAAGTGGAAGAGTGCTACAGGGTTTCTATGTGATCGCGGCATGCCCAATAGATTAAAGGGAAAATTCTACCGCACGGCAATTAGGCCGGCATTGCTTTACGGCACCGAATGTTTTGGCCGTGAAACAGTGTCACGTGCATAAGATGAATGTGGCAGAGATGCGTATGCTTCGATGGATGTGCGGTCATACAAGAAAGGATAGGTTGGGGAATGAGGTGATCAGAGGTAAAGTAGGAGTTGCGCCCATTGAGGATAAAATGAGGGAAAATCGTCTACGGTGGTTTGGACATGTGAGAAGGAGACCGAGTGATGCACCTGTTAGAGGCCTAACAGTGGAGAAATGAGAAAATGGCGAGGGTAGGGAAGACCCAAACAAACTTGGATTAGAGTAATTGAAAATGATATGAATTTACTTGGAGTGGATGAAAGTATGGTGTTGAAGAGGCCGGAGTGGAGGGCAAAAATCCATGTGGGGGGTTGATTTTTTATTTTTTATTTTTTATTGTTTATTTTTTTACCTTTTTACTTTTTTATTTTTATTTTTTTATTTATTTTTGTATTTTTTATTTATTTTTATTTTTAATTTAATTTAATTTAATTTAATTTAATTTTTTTTTTTTTTTCACGATAACATAAGATGATTCATGTTAGCCGACCCCAAATTATTTTGGGACTAAGGCTGTGTTGTTGTTGTTGTTGTTGTTGTTTTAGTTGTCGTAGGATGCAGTAGATAGATGTGTTATGTGGACTTTGTTTTGTTGAATCAAACTCGTAATCATCCAAATGATTCTCGTGGAAGTATTAAAAACTTTTTCCAGACCTAGTTAAGCTCTCGTTTCACCAGACTGTAAGCTTCGACACCTGAGTTCACTAGGGGGATCATAGCACACAGAATTTCCGGTTGTAGCTTGGCAGACACAATAGAACAGTGTAAGAAACTCATAATAAGGGCTTTACGCAAACCATAAGAATTCAAATAAGAAGTTTTTTTTTTGTTTTTTTTTTTTTTGAAAAAGATACATACTCTTGAAGGTAAAAAAACTTGATCTATTTGTTTTTGTTGGTATACTTTATCACCATTTGTGTTTTTTCTTCCCTTATAATCAGTTTAGCTCTTAGAGTTTTGATTTTTTGATGAAATTTATCTATTTTTTGTTGGGATGACAGGCTGGATGTTTATATCCATGATTATCTAGTGAAGAGGAAATTGAATGCTTCCTCAAAGGCATTCCAAGCTGAAGCCCAAGTCCCCCATAATGCTACAAGTGATAAATTCAGATACAATTGTTCTGTATATCTTCAGATTGAACCTTTCCAGATAGCATTGGTGACGCACCCAAACTTAAAATATATTTTGCTCCACATTGGAACTTCAGATGCCCATTCTCTGATGGATATTAAAAGAGAACCAATCATACTGTCAAACCCAACAGGGAAAACTTCATTTTTGTCCATCGTACTTTGTGGTGTATTTCACTTTTACCATCAAACTTTATTTTTTTTCATTTGTAACATCGTTTTTTCAAACAATGGTGTCATTTTATACCAAATTTGGGTATGAAAAGACAATATTGTTTGTAGTACGATGGTAAAAATGAATTAAATTTGGGTAAAAATAACAGATTTGGGTATAAAATGACACCATTGTTTGTAATACAATGGTAAAAATGATAAAATAATGTTCGATTGTAATAGTGAAACAAGCACCAAAGTACGATGGACAAAAACGGAGTTTTCCCAACCCAATATTTTGAGACTTATATAGGATATGAGTTGATAGCCCATCTTCACATGTAATATATTAGCTTTTCTCTGCTGAATTTCCTGACTGTTAGTTTTGGATAGGCATAGAAACTAGGCGATTAAATATGGAATAGGTACTATAAGTACCAGAAACATATCTACAATCCTTACTCCCTATGCTCCCTAAATAGTTTCACATCTGTCTGTTGTTGCTTTACATCTTTTTTTTCAGGGTAAAAGTAATTTTAGGAGATTGGATGCATTTTCAGTTCTGAATTATTAGAGCCTTGCTGGTAGTGTGGTTCATTTTTCTGAAAACTGAGATACTTGGAATAAAGACCCTTTAAATGTGTCGTGTTGTGTTAGGCAAAACTGGTAGTCTAATCATCATTGTCAACTAGCTGCACCCACTGAACTAAATCCTCAATAGTGTGCAGTAAATTTCCAATATTCAACTAATTGCGAGATCAGGATGCACTCTCTGCAAACTCTCCTTTTGGTTTTTCTAAAAACAGGGTTTGTTTTTGGACACTTCTTACTTTGTAACTCCATCAGTGATTCATTGGAGAGCTTATATGATGACAAATTATGTTGATCGTCTCGATTTTAGATACAACTTCATGTTTGGTTTTCTCGCACTTCTTGATAAATTTAGTGTTTTCCTTTTGTCTGTGCAATTTGGCAGTTTTTCAAGGGCTTTGCCATAAGCTCTTGATGAGGGTTTAGGATGCTTCTCAAACAGTAATCTGGAGACACTAAGAGAGATTTCATTTATGTGGCTTTGCAATCTTCTACAATCAGATTAAGGACTCCTGCTTCTGAGGGTAAGTGTGATTTGCGCCTTCTTCATTTTGTGAATTATGTTAATATTACCCTTACATGTCACTCAATTTAGTTGTTTTGAATTTGAGATTTGATGATAGGAGACTAGAAATTAGAAAAAGAAGATAAGATCACTTATCACCATAAGAGATGGGAAAATTTCCTAAGTGATGTCTGCAACTAGCCAACTATAATGGACACTGGATATGCAAGAATTTGGAGAAGGAAATAAACATGAGATTCTAGTTACTTTTGCAGGGTTGGGCGGTTATATTTATGTGCTGGTGATATGCGGGTATTGTGATGGGTACATGGGTTAGGCAGATGGTGATGACTGGTTGTGGTTACTACATGATTTGCGTTTCTTCGGCTTAAGGAAAAACTCTGTTTTTGTCCATCGCGCTTTGGGACGTGTTTCACTTTTATCATCAAACTTTATTTTTTTATCATTTTTACCATCGTACCACAAACGCTAGTTTCATTTTATACCCAAATTTGTTTCTTTTTACCATCGTACCATAAACAATAGTGTCATTTATACCCATATTCGTTATAAAATGACACCATAGTTTGTAGTACGATGGAAAAAATGATAAAAATAAAGCTCGATGGTAAAAGTGAAGCACGCCCCAAAGTACGATGGACAAAAACGGAGTTTTCCCTCAGCTTAATAACCAATTTTTACCTTTTCTCTTCCCCACCACGGTTTAATATTATATGTGACATAATTCTCTCCTCGTTAAAGTCATCTCTTGAGATTGTAATACACATGCCCCATTGCTGAGATGTAAATCATTTGTGTATACTCTATCTTATGGGATTTTTGTTATTTTCTTGTTTGATTAATGTCTACAGTTATCAAACTTTCAAGCATCCAAAGGAGTCATGTACTCAGGGGGGGGGGGGGTCTTGACAAAATTGCAAGAATTGTGATTTTGACTAGCTTGTGTCTTTTTGAAGAACTAGACAATGTAACAAGATTAACTCTCATGGTGAGGCAATTGTATCCTATAATAGCTGTTCTGTATCACTTTGTGTTGCTCTTACTATCTTAAGTTGCAACTGAAAAAACATTTGTTCACATTCTTTGTAGTAGGTATAGATATTTCAGCCGATGTTATAAAACCGAAGGTTAACGCGAATGGAGTTTCCCCAGTTGGCCCCCGGGTGGTTGTGCGAACAACCCATAATGCTAAGGAAAGTTCGTCCAACAATCTATCCTTCAAGGTTCTTAGTAAAGGCTGTCAGGACCAATTTGTTGGAGCAAACGCCTAGCCATCTCAATGATTCTCATGGAAGTATTAATAACTTTTGAGAGCATATATTATATGCGATTTTGATAACTACTCTTTCCGAACCGATCTTCCAAGGTTTATACATAAACAAAGAAAACCATAAAACGGGATTGGTCAACTCGTTCTATAAAAGAGGGGGTGGGGTCAAAATCAAATGGACCGGGCCAGCAAATGTAAGAAGGCCCCGCTTAATCTGTTCGTTTCAGTGTTGGACTGAACGGACCCAACCCATTGGCCCTTAATCAGGAGAATTATAACATGCGTTTTGCACGTGCACCGTCTAAAATAAAATTCTAAGATATTTAATACTCCATTCATTTCAAAAAGTTTGTTTTATTTTATTTTTCATGGTCAAATTAATTGAAATTCGACCATACTTATAATATTCTAGATATTCCTATGCAATTTAAAAAAATTGATATTGTTTCACCATTAAATATATTATTGATAATAATTGTTAAAATTGCATACATATATCTAGATTTTCATAAAATTATGCTCAAAATTTGATTTAGTTGATCATAAAAATCAGATTAGAACAAACTATTTGGGATCACGGAGTAATATCTACAAAGAAGTGACATTTAAAATGCTATGAGTATGAATGGGGGCGGATCCATTACCGGTCTAAGGGTGGGCCTGGGCCATGACCCACACTCAATTTTTTTTTACTGTGATTATATACATGAATTTATTGCACTATCACCATCCCAGATGAAAATTTGTCAGTTTTTTTTTTTTTTTTTTTTTTTTTTTTATCTTTAAAAAAAAAAGAGTCCTGGGTTCGATTCCCAATATCTACATTTTGGTCTTTTGTAATTAATATTTGCTCATACAATAATTCTTTATTTTTGAAATGCTAAGACATATGTTTTCTTCAAAATTTTAAACATTTAAGAGTCATATCAAAAGTTTTCACCCTTTTAAAAAATACTAAGAAATGAGTACACAATGAGAAGTGGGTTGGGGAAATAATTATCCAAAAATACTACTACCTCAGTCCCACCTCAATTGATTCATTCCTTAAATGGAAAATTTTTCATATATTTATACTCTTATCATCTCCATATATTTACAAAAAAATCATTCATTATACCCTTATAAAGTTAACATATTTACAAAAAAATCAATCATTAACTTACTATTCCTCCCACTCATTCTCTCTCCTATTAAATATTTTTAATTTTTACATTCTCTCTCATATTTTCTATCACACATTTAACTTTTATATTCTCTCTCCTCTAATTTCTACCCACTTTATTTATTTTTCTTAAAAACCGTGAAATAAATCAAGGGACTAATTGAGCTGGGACGCAGGGAGTATCAGTAATTCAAGTGGGTACCATTTTAAGAATCTTAGTTTGAGTCTCTGCTGTATCAACAATTTTATAGAAAATAGCATTGTTAATCTTTAATGAAGGAGGGACCATATTGGAAAAATAATATTATAATTATTATTTCATTTTTGGATATTCAAAATAAATAATTGTTGTTTGCTTACAAAACTTTAAATAATACCATTTTAGCAAAAGAAAAAAGCTTATATTTTTACCCCTTAATTGATTTAATAATGTCATTAGCAAAACAAATTTTTGGCCCACACTAAAAAAAAATTATGGATCCGCAACTGATTAAAAATGCAATTTAATGAATTTTAGATAATTTTTTTTAAATAATTACATTTATAGGTTTTCTTAATTAATTGGAATTTTTATAAGCTTTTTCTACTTTTTCTTTTTATTATTTATTTAACCATAAGCTCTTTATACATTAAAAAAAAAAACATAAAACGGGCTTGGTCAACTCATTCTATTAAAGAGGGGGTGGGGTCAAAATCAAATGGACCGGGCCAGCAGAGGTAAGAAGGGCCCGGCTTAATCTGTTCGTTTCAGTATTGGACTGAACGGGCCCAACCCGTTAGCCCTTAATTAATCAGGAGAATTATAACAAGCGCTTTGCACGTGCACCATCTAAAATAAAATCGCGCTTAATGTCTATAAGTGCGCCAAACTTGCGAAGAAAGAACCAAAATAAAGATCCTAGGGTTTAGGTTTAGAGAGAGAAAAATTGCTTGCGTTGGATCTACGCAAGTAATTCAACGGCTATAATAAATGATCTAGGGTTTGATACTTGGATGCTAAGAAGGTCCGTATTCTCAATTAAAGTTCCACAAAAATCATCTCTTTTTTATCAATTTCATCGGGGAATTCTTCCGCTCCAACAGATGATATATATTTCTCGAAGCGATGAGCGGATGAGGTATGTTATTCTAGTTCTATCCCTAATTACGTTTTTAGCAGGTCCTAAGTCCTAATTTCTGCTTCTAATTTCTATCTCTAATTATGTTTTCATTTTTTTTGCAAATTGATTAATTGAAAGTAATTGTATTGGTTAGTATGATTTGTTTAGATTCTTGTTGTGGAATTCAATTTGATATGGCCTAGGGTTTAATGGTAAGTATGTCCGGATTTGTAAGTAAATAGAGAGAGAATCACGTCTCTTGTTTTTTCAGCTCTACTTTTACTGACTGTTAGGTTTTGAATAAAGGATCGATTTGTATGGAACTGATATGTAACATTGAAATGAAGCTGCTGATGTCTGATTTCTACTCCTATAACTTAAGACAGTTGTATATGTGTAAAATTGTTCATTTATATGACTTGGCTATTCGAACTGCATAAATAGAAAGCTTTTTGATCTGACTTGAAACCTGAAGGTTGCACATAGTCCAAGAGGAAACTTTATTCTCCACATTTTCCACCTCGCATTCAACAAAAAAAGAAGAAGAAGAGTAAACTAATAATAATAAGGGACAAAGAAAAAAGAGAAGAAATCTCAGTTTTAACAGTCAATTTTAGTGATGTACATTAAACTTGTAGATGATTCAATTGCTTAACTAAGTATCACACTTGTTTGGCAAGGTTTAGGGTTCAAGTGAAGCCACCTGCATTTGTCCCAGTTTTGTTGCTACCATGTTGACTCTGTGTTCAACTCTGTTTTTCAACTGGAGTCTAATAATTCTGTTTTTCAACTGGAGTCTAATAATTTGATCTCTGTGTTTCTATCATCTAAACTTTCAAGAATTAGGTAACTAAGTTTCGGGCTCCTCCCAATGAATCTCTTTCTCTCTTTCCACTCTCAAAGTGGTTACGTTCATATTTTTACTTCCAAACTCCGCTCTTGTTATAATATTGCTTCTTTCTTATCGACTTTCATTTATATAGACGTGGATTAGTCGGATAGAGTCACGGAGCTTAAATCTTGTGATATAGGTGCAGAGCAGAGAGTGATTGTGAGTTGGTTGTTATCCTTTATGATCAGCATATATCTTAAATTTAAAAGGTCTTCCTTCCAGAAGGCAACTCAGTCTCTGTCACTCTAGCCGTAGAGGCTTTGGTGTTTGACCAAAAGTGTTTATGGTCTGACACTTGCATTTTCTGAAGTATCAGATAGTTCTAGATGAGAGATTGAATTACTATTCCCTATGGACGACAAGGTCGCATCGTATCTAAGGTCTGATGTTTCCCTTTTGATGCCTTTTCTCCCTTTTTCAACAGCTATGGAGTTCTCTTTTGTTATTTGCTTGCTTTTATTAATGCCTACATATATCAAAATTTCATGCATTCTAAGTGATAAAGTCTTATACTCCTGGGGAGTTCATGATATTGCAATAAAATTGATTTTGATTAGCAGTTCCTTGTCACTTTGAGATGTAGACTATATTACTATAAGTACTCTCATGGTGAGGCAATTCTATCCTACTTTAGCTGTTCCTTGTCACTTTGAGTCGCTCTTACTAACTTAAGGTGCAAATGATTTTTTTATGGCCACATTCTTTGTTGTTGTAGGATGCATCAGATGGATGTGTTTCAGTGCACTTTGTTTTGTTGGAGCAAACATGTAGCCGCATGATTCTCGCGGAAGTATTAACTCCATATAGCATATATGTGATCTTGATAACTGCGCTTTCCGAGCTTATCTTCCAGGTTACAAACTTTTCTAGTCAATAAGATATTGTGCATCAGTCAATATAATTAAGTTAAACTCTAGCTAAACCCCGTTTATAATTGAGAAAAGCTAGCGGCAGCACTTCATTTGATTGGCACTTTTATGTCTTACGAGATTGAGTTTATTATTGCAACAAACTATCATTTAATATTTTTTATATGAACTATTGAATAAAACTAATTTGCAGATGTGCCTGTACTGTGTTTCCTTACCAAACAGTGGTTACAGGAGTTTAATCTGGGCTTGCTAAACCAGATATGCTGCAAGTAATATATTTGTGTTTGTTAGTATACTTTTATCACCATTTGTATTTTGTCTTCACTTATAATTGGTTGTGTGCTTAGAGTTTTGAATTTTGTTGAAATTTATCTATTTTTTCACCAGAATGTAAAGGACTTCAAGGTTATTGAGAGGACCAACTTAGGGTCTCAATGAAGGTATATATCAAGCCTGAAAACCGTCTTTTTATCTTACTCGTAAGCAATATTTTATCACCAAAGAACCAATGGTTCTGTACATCTTCATATTGAACCTTTCCAGAAAGCATTAGTGACGTACCCATACCCATACTTCCAATATATTTGCTCCACATTGGAATTTCTGATGCTCATGTTCTGATGGATATTTAAAGAGAACCAATCATACTGTTAAACACAATATTTTGAGACTTGTAGGTTATGAGTTGATAGCCCATCTTCACACATAACATATTAGCTTTTATCTGCTGAATTTCCTGACTGATAGTTTTGGATAGGCATAGAGTCTAGCCGATCAAAGATGGAATAGGTACTATAAATCCCAGACACACATCTGGAATCCTTACTCCCTATGCTCCCAAAATAGTTTCACATGTGTGTTGTTGCTTTACTTCTTTTTCACAGGATAAAAGAAATCTTTGGAAATTGGATGCATTTTCAGTTGTGAACTATTAGAGCCTGGTTGGTAGAGGGTTCATTTTTTTGAAAACTGAGATACTTGGAATAAAAACCTTTTACAAATGTTGTGTTCCAGTAAAGAAAATTAAGACAGACGAATTGCATATTACGAAGTATATAATTGTCTGGAGACTCTGGACTTGTGTATTCTTCCTCTTCTCAGTTGCTGCGTTAGGCGAAACTGGTTGTCTTATCATCATAATCATCTACTGTTTGCACCCACTGAACTAAAGCGTCAGTAGTGTGCGTTAAATTTTTCAATAATCAACTGATTGCAAGTTCAGGATGCATTTACTACAAACTCTCCATCTGGTGTTTCTAAAAACAGGGTCTATTTTTGGGACTTCTTACTATGTAACTCCAACTTCTAATGGTTTAGATATATTGACAAGGCCCAAGTTCGTTTTTGTCCACTGTACATTGAGAGTATTTTCACTTTAACCATTCTACTTTCTTATTAACATAAAAACCATTGTACTTTGGGAAACCTATCACCTGGCCCCAAATTCGCGAATTAGAGCACGGAACGGGCACAAATTTGGCATCGAGATGAAAGGTTTTCCAAAGTACAGTGGTTTTTATGTTAAGAAAAAAGCACAGTGATTAAAGTGAAAGTTGGGTAAGTGAGATCTGCACCTTCTTCTACCGTCAGATCAAGGACTCATGATTCGAAGGGTAAGTGAGATTTGCACTTCCTTCATTTTGCAAATTATGTTAATTTTACCGTAGTTCCTAGAATTTGAACCAAAGAGGATCCTTTGTTCCATCATTACTACAAACCAATCCTAAGTTGATTAGTTTTCCTTAATTGGCCATCTATCTGACAAGCCCCTCAATTTAAATGTTCTGTATTTGAGAGTTGATGATAGGAGACCAGAAATGAGAAAAAGAAGATAAGGTATAAGAGCACATATCTCCATAAGACCTGCGCAAATTTCCTATGTGATGTCTGCAACTAGCAGCTGTTATGGACACTGGACATGCAAGAAGTTGGAGAAAGAAACAAACACGAGATTCATGTTACTCTTACATTGGATATGCGTATATTATGATGGGCACATGGGTTTATAGTGGCAATTGTAATGACCGGTTGTGGTTTTACATGATTTGAGGTTTCTTCAGATTTATAAGCAATTTGTATCTTTTCTCTCCTCCACCAAAGATTTCTGTGACATAAGCCTCCCCATGTTAACATCATCTCTTTAGTACCTCTCCTTCCTTTCCAACCCGTTAACTGCTTAGTGTGATTGAATTATGTGAGAACCACACGTTTACTTGTTCATGATGCTTGATGAAACTTCAAAATTACTAACTATTTATGTTTTTACTTGGATCTCATGGCTTACATATGCAAGAGATGCATTTTGCATTGTTTTGACATCAGAAGCAAAATGATTGAAAATTCTGCTCAAATATTCCCACTGTTTAACTATCTCTTTTGTGTCATGCTGAGACATGCAGCGACGCGCGCAGGATTAGAGGAAATCATGCGCCTTCCAGATATCAGTCAAGTGACTAAAGTTTAGCATTAGCAGCAGATGAGATGAAGAACTCTGTTCAAGCTTCATACTTCAGGTTTGACGCATCTTAAACTAGATGAATGGTTTCCATTTATCAACTATATAAACACTTTATCATTGTTTGTTTGCATTTGTTTGAAGTAAGCATCCCGGGGTTGACCTTGTTGTAGTAGGTAAAATGAAGTTTTCTGAACTAAATTAGATTACATTACATAATATCATAGCTGAACCAAAAATTTCATACATTTTTCATAAAAAGGCTTTGTACTCTGTTTATGCGTATAGAAGTCTAAAATGATGTTAAAAATAAAATAAAATGAAAGCAGTAACCTTAGAAGACATGCATGGAAAGTTAAACATCTATAATGTGAATATTTATCTTGCAGTCTGGGTAATGTCTTCCGCTGTCAGCTTGTGCTTTCAAAAAAAAAAAAAAAAAAAAAAAAAAAAAAACTTGGCATAGACCCTTTCACCTCTACACTAGTAGAAAGCCTTTCCATCAACGAGTTTCATCAAACATAAAAGAGGAGTTCCATAAGAGTTATCATTTCTCGTAATAGTTAAGTTTTTCACCTACAGTTGGCTGCCTTTTGGACTGTTTAAACAGTAAGATGACTGGTTTTTGGAATATTTATTTAAAAAAGAGTTGGTTTACCACATTGTTAGGATTCTCAAGACCGGGAATACTTGGCATTTCTTCTTAAGTGTGTACTAGGTCATGTTGATATTTTTTACGTAGTTCATCTTAATTTGAAAAATAGAACAAGATATAATTTAGAACTAGTAGAAGATGGATTAGAAACCTTCTTCTTTTGTACTCATATTTGTTTTTTTGTGACAATTTATAGGCTCTCTTTTGATGTAAGGGCAATTTCAGTGTGTGCTGGAAGTTCCAAGTCAGCACTTTTATCTTGCACTAGAGTTTTAAACTTATTAACATCAAACTTGTTTACGCTCAGTTCTAGGCTCATTATTAGTTGTGATTACCAGCTTTGGATATGTGTAAGGGCACAGAAGAGAACATTAAACAGTCTGAGTAATAATAACACTTCACTAATTTTATCCAAGTCTCTTCCACCTAAATCAAAAGAGCCAATCCCTGAACGGAACACCACACAGCAAGACTCTATAGAAGACTCTGTACCATCAAAGCAAGGGATGCTGTTGTAGTTATAGAAGAGAAAATCCCACTTTTGAGTTTGAAATCTGGTCAAGAGGAAATCTCAGCGCGTATTGCAGAAGAATGGGAGCAGCTGGTTGTCAATGAACTTCCCAAGATCAGTTCTCCCACTGTAGTTCCCAAATCAAGGGATAGCCATTGCATTCACTCTCACCAGTCATTCCACTACCAAAGTTACATGAGGTATGATTCCTTCTCTCTCTTCTCTGTGGTTACACTATTTCTCGAAGCATGATATTCCATCTTAGAAATCAAACTTAAAGAAAAGTGTTAGATATTTTGTTCTCATGTTTAGAATCACCACATTAATTGTTTTACAATTTCATGCATGTGTGTGCAGCATAATCATATATAATGATCTCATTTTCTCTTGATGTTCATTGAAAAAGACATGGGATGCTCCACAATAACATGAATTTTTGATGGTCAGTATCTGCATCATTTATTAATCAGAATGGATTTTTTTCTCAAATAATTCCATTTTAAAAATATAAATACCAAAATATCTCACATTTGAAACTATTTTCCAAAATAACCAACTTTTTAGAACTCGCTACATGGTGTAGCGAGTTCAGTTAAATTAGGGTTTAGGCGTTTGAATTAATTAGTTGTAATTAACAAAGCAGAACTCGCTACACCATGTAGCGAGTTTGACCGGTCACACAGAACTCGCTACATGGTGTAGCGAGTTTAAAATGACAATTTTCCAGTAGATAAGGTTTCCACATCCAGATTCATTCTCATTCTCATATCCTCTCATACTTACTCTAAAAAAAAATCCAAATCTTCACATCATTTAATTTCGTCAGAATCGTTGAAGACCAAGAATTAAATTAACATCATCTTAATCATTGTTTTTACTTTGTGTTTAGATATAAAATTTAAGTTTTTAACTATGTTTTAATATATTATCTATCAATATATAAAAACAAGGTTTTGGTAATAAAAGGGGCTTTGAGGGGCATTTTAGTCTTTTCACGAAATGGCAAAATTGCAATTAAAAAGGGCAAAAGGCCTTGGCGTTGGCCGTGGCTCGGCCTTGGCCGGCCTTGAGCGTTGCCTGTAGGGGAGTTTATCCTACATAGGTATGAAACAAAAAAAAAAATTCCTCCTGCCCTATATATACATGAAGCTGGCCATGGCAATGTCAATTTGGCCGGCCTTGGCCCTTGCACATGGCCTTGGCCTTGGCCCATGCCCCTGCCCATGCCCTCGCCCTTGGCCTCGAATTGGATCGGGGCTCGGTTCGGGTAATGTTGGGTCGGATTCGGGTTTGGCCCTTAAGTATTCGGGTCGGATTCGGATAATGTAATTGTTAAAATTTTCGTTAAAAGGACTAATTTGAAAAAAAAAAAAGGGCCTTTAGTTAAATCTTTATCCGGATAAACCAAAAAAATGAATATAATATAAAATAAAAGTTATGGGGTAGGATGATGAGTTTAAATGGTTTTGAATATGTATAAACAAAATTATCTTAATATTTATTTTGGAAAAGAGAGTATAATCATTTTAAATTGATAACAAATTATTTATTTCGGATAGGAGGATATATCAAGATGCTATTTATTTGTTAAAATAAATATTTCAAAATAATAAATTTAAATTTGTAAAAATATTTCATACATTTATATATATATCCAAAAAATATTGTCACTTATTTTTATTGTGTCAAAAAAAATATTTTTTATACAGAATTAATAATATCAATATTAAGATATTATTTATTTGATAAAAAAATTTTTGAAATTGGACTTGGACTTGGGCCTTGGCCTTGGCCTTGGCTCGGCCGTGGCTAGGCAGTGGCCTTGCCTTGGATGGCCGTGGCCTTGCTTTGGCTCGGCCTTGGCCGGGCATGGCCTTGGTCATGTGGCCTTGGGAATTATCCCACATCGAAAAATAATCAAAAGAAAATGGGTTGCCTAGGTATATAATGGCTCATTATATACCAAGGCCATTTTGCATTCTTTTTTTTTCAATGTGGGAAATAATGTTTGGCCTTGGTCGTGGCCGTGGCCTTCGCCTTGGTTTTATCCCACATGAAAAAAATACAAAAGTTTTAGGCTTGCCTTGGTTATATAATGAGGCTTAAGCCAAAAGGATTAGGCATTGATATTGGCTGGCTTGGCCATTGGCCGGCCATGGCTTAGGCCTTGACCTAGGATTATTTTTCATATAATAAATAATTTCAAATAATTCATACAATAAATAATTTCAAATAATAAATAATTTCAAATAATTCACTTAAACGAAATTGAAGAATTAGTAAAGATGAATTTTTTTATTTGTACAAATGAAATGAGAAAGAATACAAAATAAAATAAAAGTGATGGGGAATAGGATGATGAGTTGGAATCTATCTATATATAATAACAAGATTGGGTATATATTGACTCAAAGCCATTGTTTCCTCTCATTAGGTCGTGGCCTGGCCTTGGCCCTTGGCCGGCCTTCGCCCTTTGGCCGCCTTGGCCCTTGGCCATGGACCGTCTTGGCCCTTGCTTTTCCTTTGGACTTTGTATTGGCCCGTAGCCCCGATGATTTCGGCAAAGGAAAAATTCTCTTTTTTAAATATAAATTCGTTAATTATCCTTTACTAATTTACTCGAAAAAAAAAAAAAAGACCTTGGTCGTGGCCAAGGGCCTTGGCTCGGCCAGCCTTGGCTTTGGCCTTGGCCTTGGCCCTTGGCCTTTATCAAATATCCCACATGGAAAAATAATCAAAAGAAAATTGGTTGCCTTGGTATATAATGGCTTATTATATACCAAGGCCATTTTTCATTCTTTTTTCTTCAATGTGGGAAATCATGCTTGGCCTTGGCCGTGGCCCTTGCCCTTGGCCGTGGCCCTTGCCCTTGGCTCGTGGCCTTGGCCTTGGTTTTATCTCACATGGAAAAAATACAAAAGTTTTAGGCTTGTCTTGGTTATATAATGAGGCTTAAGCCAAGGGGATCACGCATTGATATTGGCTGGCTTGGCCATTGGCCGGCCATGGCTTAGGCCTTGACTTAGGATTATTTTTTATATAATAAATAATTTCAAATAATTTTATTTAATAAATAATTTCAAATAATAAATAATTTTAAATAGTTTTCACTAATAAGAAAGTGAAAAATTAGTAAAGGATAATTAACAAATTTATATTTATAAATGATGATTTTTTTTATTTGTACATATGAAATGAAAAAGAATACAAAATAAAATAAAAGTGATTATGAATGATAAAGATAATAATATTATTTTCACTAATTATAAAAATAACTTCTTTCGTATTTCATAAACATGTTCGTGTGTTTTATTTAAATTTTTTAAATCATAAAATACTACATAATTGTATATAGAGAAATGCATAATCCTTATAATTTTTGTTTTATTTCTATTTCATTGTTTTCTAATTTTTATGTAGTGACAATGTAGTCTTTAAGAAAGTATTCCATAATGTATAAACAAATTGAGTTCTTTGTTTATTTTAGTTCAATTTTTGTCTTTTGAATATATAGTAAGGCCCCGTGCATCGCACGGGAGTCAATCTAGTAGATATAAATATTAGGGTTTTGTTATATAGGTTTTAACACTTTGATTTCGTAATGTAGGGTTAAAGATGAACAGGGTTCCAATCATTTTCATGTGCTATTGGGGAGATGATGATGAACCATTTGATGATCCTCATTTTAAAAAAAGGGTCAAATTGTGTAATTAGGGCTAATTGTCGATGGAGATACAATGAGTTGATTGGTGAATTATATAAAAAGGCGGGCTTAGATCGGTGTCAATATGATTTGGAAGTCATTTATTTATAGATGTCCTCATACTTTTGATAGCGGAATTGGTGAGTACTTTTCTTTCCGTATTGAAGATGAGGCGTGTATGGATATAATGTTTGATCATTTAGCTAAATTTGGGGGATGGGTAATTTGCAGCTGTATGTGGTTGTAAAATTGATTGAAAATCGACGTTATCCAGAGTTTGAAACATTGTTACAGAGACATTTATTGGTATTCACCAAGTTGTAACTGTGATACAGGGGTTGGTCTAAGTACCCAAACACTTGTATCAACCAAAACATCAAATTATGATGACGGGGCATGCCAAAATGATCCTGTTAATGACGATAATTCTGAAGATGTAGATTATGAAGAAGAAGACACTGATGTAGATGCAATGCTAGGCGATGATGGTGATGAATATAATGCTCCTCATTGCTACTTATATTTTGGAGAAAGTCGAGATCACCCTAACGTAGATGCAAAGTTTATTAGTCGGCAAGTAGTTAATCTTATTAAGGCCGATTCAGATGTCAATGTTAGAGTTATTATTGCACACATCAGTGGTATGTTTGGAAAGGAAATTATGTATAAGAAGGCATGGTGTGAAAAGTAGAAGGGCATTGCAGAGGTTTTTGGAGATTGAGAGGAATCTTATATAAGGTTACCCTGCGTACTACCAGCCATCCAAAAATACAACCCTAGAACAATTGTTGAGTATACTCATCCTCCTCCTCCTGTCGGTGAATTACACATGTTTCAACGGGTGTTTTGGGAATTTGAGCCTTGCATTGAAGCTTTCTCTCATTGTCGGCCTATCATTTCTGTTGATGAAACATTCCTTCATGGCAGATATAAAGGGGTAATACTGATTGTCATGGGTGTTGACGCCTAAGACAGTATACTTCCTGTTGCATTTGTTGTTGTTGAAAAAAAAAGGACTGGACGAACTGGCGTTGGTTCTTACATCTTCTTTGCAGACATATTATAAAGAGTCGTGAAGTATGCTTGATATCTAACCATCATCACATCATTCTTAAGACTATAACGGAAAATACGTGGTGGCCAAATGTGCATCATCGATATTGCTTGATACATATGCGAGCAAATTTCTTGGATAAGCATAGAGGGAAAGGTTTGAAGTATCTGTTTTGGAGAGCGGGTAAAGCAAGTCAAGATAGAAAATTGAAATCTACCTTGGAGAGTATCCGTTCATTTAACCTCGAGGCAATTGCATGGTTTCTGAATTTAGATGCCAGAAAATGGACATTGGCACACGATGGTGGTTACAGATATGACATTATGACTACTAACATGTTTGAGGTTTTCAATGGTGTCATGAAGGGAGCCCGTGGGATGCCAATCACATCAATTGTTGAAACTGTCTTCTACCGTTGTGTGGAGTACTTTCAAGTAAGGCATGAATTTTCACTTAATGCCTTAGGAGGTAATCACAATAACCCTATCATCAATCCCCTACACCAATTCAGCCAGAAAGTTCATTACCGATACTTAATAATAGCGAGAAAGGTATGACACATCAGGTAAGGAGGTTCAACAATCATGAGATGGGGGTGTATCAAGTGACAACCGCACGCCAGAGTGATAAAGGTGGACATATCCAAATTGTCTAATTTATGAGCGTACCTGCACATGTGGTAAATGAGTTGTCTATCACATGCCATGTTCCCATCTTCTTGCATGTTGCCATGCCCAACATCTTGATGGTCGTTCTTTCATTTCTCCATTTTACACCATTAGGAAATAGTACTATACATGGAAGGAAACATTTGAACCAATCCCCCGTGAGGACTATTGGGATGTGAATGGTTTGGTGCCACGTTTTTTTCCTAATCCCCACCTTCGATGTTATGCGAAGTCCGGACGGCCTAGATCAAGAGGCTTCCGAAATTGTATGGACTTTCAAGCAGATAAACGAAAGACTCTGTGTTCATTATGCAAACAAGAAGGGCCACAATCGTCGTAGATGCCCAAACATTAGGGAGTAGAATAATGTTTTTTATGTAATTTATCTTTGAGTTGTTCGATTTACTTTGTATTTCATTTGGATTACATTTAAGTATGACTTGGATGTAATTTTGATTGTTTATTCATTTTGTGTTGTTTGTTGTTTGAATATAACTTTGTTTTTCATTTGTATTTGGTTTGACTTGGATTTAGTTTCAGTTGCACACAGAAAATCCAATAATATACCATAACTAAAGTCTCAAAACAATATACAAATATACTCCCTTCGTCCATAAAAGATTGTCATGTTGTACCTTTTGCAATTATTAAGGAAGACCTTCACCTTCTTGTACCTTGGTAGATTTGCACTAACATTCATGCCTAAGTTTAGAAATGGGACATACTTTTTGGGACAAGTCAAAATGGCAAATGGGACAATCTTTCAGGGACGGAGGGAGTACTAAACTTTACAAACACTTAAAAAATCATACAACAAGCATTCAGAGAAGGGTGGAAAATACATAAATGTTTTCTTAAAATAATAATAAAACAACTAATATCACAAAGTTTTATTACATCTAAATAAAAAAATAGTTTCACTTATTTCTCCTATCATACTTTTTGTCATATGCTCTTCTTCCTCATTAGTGACATGCATACGTTGAAGGTTCTGCACCTGTTTTTATCGCAAAAAAAAAAAAAAAAAAAAAAAAAAGGTATGAGATATAAGTTAATAAATTGAAGTTTCTTAAAAAAAAAAAAAAAAAAACTAGAAATAATAAATTGAAAAATGTAAATACTTACCACGCCCTCTAGGAAAGAGGCAGCCGACCGGTATCCTGCGTCCTCTATATGAAGGAGGTTCTGCACAAACATGCACGTTATGCTCTGAATTCATATCATATATGGATCAGTGTAATGCATAACTTGAAAGCCTGGTATCCCCCAGCCAGTAAGTTTCGCTGCTGTCCCCAAAGTGCAATGTATTGTTGATGGCGGTCGCTCCAAATCACAAGATTGTTTTCACGCCTATCAACTCTGTGCAAGTCCCTCTGAGTATCGCACGGTTCTGGGACCCCTGCAGCATGCCAAACTGCCTCATAACACGATCCGGCAAATGCCACTCTATCCTTTCAAAGCATATAAGAGGGACCCGCGCCATCCATACGGCCCGTCCCTGAGTGCAGTATGCCTGATCATATCTATCTCTATAAGGCTGCCACACAACCTAATCATATGTTAGCTTGGCCAGCTGATCACGATAGCCTCGCAGGTTATGGGCAGTAACCTCTTTGAGATACAATGATGATCCGGTCCACCTGAAATTTCATAAAAAGAATAATTATAAGAAACAATTAAAAAAAACTATAACGACGAGAAAATAGCATATGATATATGTATACCTGCATCCCAGTGGCATGTGCTCGAAGTCCGGATCAACGTTTCGCCTTCGAATTCCAGGTTGCACACATAATAACCGCTCACAAGCTCAAATCTATATCAATAAAATCTATATCAAATTCTATAACTAATGCCAATAATTTGAAATCAAATTTAAAACCAACAACATAATGCAAATTAAAATGAGATAAACATACCTGTAGAATGTTGAGAAATCCACCGCACTGGCTCGTCAAAGGGTTAGTTGCACTACACAACTCTCAATGTAGAAAAGCCAGTGACGCACTTCCCAAACTGTACATCCAGACCCTCGAAAGCTCCCGAAGCAGAGGGGGATAATACAACTTAACTTTGTTGTTCGTACGATCAGGCATCACCGTAGAACCCAAGGCGAGCATGATATATGCCTGAGTGTACATATCAACAATGTCATTGGGGGAATCATCAGCGAGGTCATGAAAGTGTGGAAACTGACTCGTAATCCACCGTAGCTTTAGACTACTCCCATCCATATCTCTGATAGATGGGACAGCCCCTAAAAGCTGGTGACATACCACCCGCCAATCTAGAAATGGTGGGATGTCAGCATCAGTAACAGCATCCCCATCAATCGGCAAGCTGAAAATCATGTCGATATCCTCTAGGGTAATCGTCATCTCACCAACCGGGAGGTGGAATGAATGGGTCTTCGGACGCCATCTCTCGATCAAGGCCTCCAGCAACCCATAATCGTATTGAATTCTCCCTATGTAATGAACTCCACTAAAGCAACACTCGGCTAATCTCGACAAAATTCTCGGTGCTAGTCTATCCGGCAACGTGGCACCACGACGAAATGAGAGCAGACTAGCAACCTGCTGTCCGGCCCAAATAAAACGAGCTCTGTGGTCCTTATGTGCAGTCAAAACAGAGTTATCGATATGCCCGAGATCAACGAAGGAATTCATCTGTTTCAACAAAAGAAACTCAATTTCAATATCAAATAAATAAATATATAAACATTAGAGACTTTGAAACATTAATAGCAAATACTTCTACTTCTTCAAAATTGAGTCACAAATTGAGTTCAAAACCTCAAAATTTCAAATATACCACAATGAAGTTCAACTATATCAACTATTGAGTTTAAATATACCAAAAATGGAATTCACATGTTCCAACAATTGGGTTCAATAACAACACTAATATTCAAGAAAATTCTAATTATTTTAATATAATACAAACTAAAAACAAAGCATATACACAAATCAAAGCAAAAAACCAAAGCAAAATCATCAAAGCATATGACATATTTCAACAATTATCAAAATCAAAGCATATACCCAAATCAAATCAAATATTCTATTTCAACAATGAAGAATGATAAATTTTGATATAAATTTACAATGGCAAAATTAGATGGTAAAAATCGGATTTGATAATGGCAATGACAAACTTTTTCTTCTTCTCCCTTAGTCTCTTATGTTTTTTTTTTCTTTCTTCACTTCAGACCGTAAGCGGCCGCTGTCGTAGGGCTTTTTTTTTAGAACTCGCTACACCGTTAGCGAGTTTCATGACCAAATGAAATCGCTACATGGTGTAGCGATTTAGGTTACGACTTAATTACCAATTGAACGCCGACTTGATTAACACTAATTAAACTAAACTCGCTACATGGTGTAGCGAGTTTCAACGGTAATATGTTGAACTCGCTACACCGTATAACGAGTTTTAAAAAGTGGGACATTTTGGAAAATAGTTTAAAATGTGACTTATTTTGATATTTATATTTTTAAAATGAAATGTAATACCCCCTCTCCACTTTGAGCAAGAGTCCACTTTTCAAGGCTTAGAGTAATATGGGAGTAAGTAAGATGAGGTTTAACATACATTGATAATATTTTTGGAAATAAATGAAAACCACATTAAAAATATTGTGGATTAATTGAAACTTTAATGACTTTGTCAAACAAACTACTTATCTAAATCAGCATTCAAAACTTAATCGGGTTGATCAAGTGAAATGTAGATTCTTTGAATGGAATTTGGGGGGGGGGGGGGGGTGGTTCAACTAATCTGTATTTTGACTGTTGAGTGAACACACTTTTCAACCTTCAAATAGCTAAATACTCTTTCCGTCCGAAAATAAAAAATACTAAAAACTTCTTTCAATTTTATTTGTCTTCAAAAAAGCACTTCTTTCATATAAAAAGATACCCTTCCGTCCCAGACCAAGGTTCCTGGGGTTGGATTTCATGTTTCTTTTTTAAAAAAATGAATAAAAAATTGTAAGCGGGTAAAAGATTAGAGGAGCGAGAATGTAAAAGTTAAATGTAAGGTAGGAAATAGTAGTTAATGATTGGCTTTTTTGTAAGTGGGTAGAAGATTAGAGGAGAGAGAATGTAAAAGTTAAATGTGGGGTAGAGAATAGTAGTAAATGATTGGTTTTTTTTTTTTGTAAACATGTTAACATTATAAGAGTATAACGAATGATTTTTTTGTAAATATATTTACAAAAAAATCATTCATTATACTCTTATAATGTTAACATGTTTACAAAAAAAAATTATGTTCTTAAAAAGTTTTGACTTTACAAAACTTGGGTTACTTAATTCCCTTTTCCCCACCTTTCTTTCGTTGCTTACATAAAAGTCAAGGAACAGAAGACAAAAACACCTCTAAATTTTTACTCACGTTTACATCTAGAGAGAAAAATTCTGGGGAGAAGGTGAGAAGCAATATGTGGGCTTTTCTTCCCTTTGGGCATGTTTTCTTCATTTTGTACTTGTCAAATATAAACACTAATATAGGCTGAACTAGTCCCTCAACAGATGCTTGTGTTGAATAACTCAAGAAAGCATATAAAAATGTGTGAATACTCCCTCCGTCCCGCCCGACTTAGGACATTTTTCCATTTTGGGCGTCCCATCCGACTTAGGACAACCCCAAAATGGAAAGTACTTTATTAATGGAACCCACATTTACACTCACAACAAATTTTCACTCATTACTCCCTACCCCACTTTCTCTCACCTACATCACTTTTCATACTCACAACATCTACCCACTTACACTTTTTCCTTAATTCCCGTGCCCAACCTAAACGTCCTAAGTCGGGCGGGACGGAGGGAGTATTTGTCAAATGCATGTATGCGGCAGATTGATTTAAATGGAGTTCAATGAGTAAACGGCTTTTTTTGACCCGCGTACTATTTCATTGCAGAATATCAATCTAACACTCGTACCGCGAAAATAACAAATGTGTGATGCGTACTATTGATTTAATTGCAAAATCAATCAATATACTATTCACTCGTTACTTTTTTCTAACGAACGTCAATAACTTCATAAAGTTGGATTGGAATTTTCAAATTTAATTCTATTATTTAAAGAATGTACATGTGATGAAATTTGTAAGGGTAAAACTGAAAAGTAAATATAAAACTATCCCTTCTTCATCTTCTTTCCCTTGTCTTCTTTCCCCATGGCCACCCCCACCACCACCGGCACAACCACTCCACCTATTATCCCACTCAAATCTGATTACCAACAAAAAATAAAAGCATCACCAACCAATTAATATAATCAAAAACCAAATTATAAATCCAACGTTCAGAATCCAACATTCAAAACCCATACAGAGTATCATTTGATTTGAAACTGATTAAGGTTTTTCTTTTCTTTTGCGAGGATGCTTAATATTTAGAAATTTGATGATACACGGCAAATGTGGTGGGTACATTGAAGCCCAGATTTGAAAATCCTTAAATACAAGTACAAAAGAGCCATAAAATTCTCCATCTCTTAACACCCACTCCATCCATGGCAGTCCCTCCATCTTCTTCATCTCCGATGGCCGCCCCTCCCTCACCCTACTTTTTTCTGTCCTCCGATCCCCCTCCCAATATCCCATAATAGTATCGCTCAAGCTAGAATGAAGATCAAAATAGGGAAATTTGAAATACTGGCCTTTCTCTGTCCGGCGAAAACCGACCGCATCCAGTCGAACACCACCATCTCCGAAGTCCTATCTCCTTCTGAATCTTTACAACCATGCCCCAAATTCGAGTTTTTCCAGATTTTTGGCCACATACCTTGATTTTCAGCTAGCAAATTTGACCTTAAAAAGAACAATAATCTTGGTCTGTTAATGAAATTTTAAGCTTTGTTCTTTAATGGATTCGTTTTTATGGGATTTTGAGGTTAATGGGAGGGAGAGTCAGATAGAGAGTCGATCTGCGTTGAAGGAGAAGAGTCATCGGCTTGTGGTCGAAAATGAAGAGGGATGATGTTCCTATTTTGCCCCTCTAAAAAACTCACATGATAATTTAACGGCCAAATTTGAAGGTCGTTTGCTGCAATCACCTCCATTGCACATTAAGAATAGTTAAGGTATTTTTAAAGGCAGTTAGTTAATGAGTTGGGAGCATTTACACGTTAATTATTTGACGAGGTGAATTCCTTCAATATTAATATTAGGGATAAATTTGAAAATTTCAATCTAATTTTATATTAAGTTATTAACGTTCATTGGAAAAAAGTAATGAGTAAACAATATATTGATTGATTTTGCAATTAAATCAATAGTACGCATGACAAATTTGTATTAAATTAATATTCTGCGATAGTATGCGGGTCAAAAAAGCAATTTACTCGTCAATGGAAAGCACTACAAATGATAAGGTAAAGTAAGACACATGCTAATATGACTCGAGCACTATTTAAGAAAACCATAGACAACTTTGACATGTAATGCAATTTGAACGGTTGAAAAAGACATTGCATTTTATTCACCACACAGCATTTCCGTAAGTGTAATGATGAATACATGAGAGTTTAACTTATACAAATGAACTGTCATCTACCTTTTATTAGGGTTGAATTTTCTTATTGTGGTGCATCAATGATGATTATGTCCTACGCCCTAGTTGGCATAGATTTAATGGTTGAATTAAGGTTGAGATTTCTTATTTTTGTGAGTCAAAAGTGTGTATTGAAATACTGAATTATACCTACTACTCGGAATTGCGACCAAAACACTCACACCTTTGATTGTTTACCAAAAGAATGAAACTATGACCCATTTTTAGTTTGCAAAAATTGAAATTTAGGTAAGTTCTTTTTGAGAAACATTTTCTTCTTATTTTTTTTTCTCTTTCTTTCTTTTATAAAAGATGACGTCGTTTATTTATTTATTATATACATTAGTGAATCTCTTTTACCATCATGCACAAAGATTGCGCAAGCCTCTATCGATGGAAATCGCCAAGCTGAAAAGACGTACTAATATGACACCAACAACAGAGGCCCGAACTTATGGAACTGTTGATTCTATAGCGAATGACTGGGAGGGCTAGGAAATCCATGATTTGAGATTTCCCTTACTGACCGCCTTTAATAAGAGGATTTCGGTATAGGAGGAATCCGGTTAGGATAAATCTAAATCATACTATTATGTACTCCCTCCGTTCCCGTCGAGTGGATATCAAAAATTTGGGTATACAGATTAAGGAAAAGTAAGATAAAAAATGGAAGGAAATATTGTGAGTATGAAAAATTAAATAGGAGAGAGAATGAATGGGAGGAATAGTGATTTGATTGGTGTCGTGGGTGTAAAAGTAAAATAGGAGAGAGAATGAGTGGGAAAAATAGTAAAGATTTCCTTCTATTTTGGGCAGTCTTCATTGGGCTGGAATGAATCAAAAAGAAAATAAGTATCCACTCGACAGGAACAGAGGGAGTATATGATTCAACATGCCAACTATTAACCAACTTATTTCGCAGACAAATATTTTTAACCCCCCCCCCCCCCCCCTCTTAAGAAGATTGTCAATGCCAAAGAAATTTAAAAACGCTGAGCAACCAAATCTAACTTGTTTTTCTAAATCTCGGATTCACATTCTTAGTAACTGTTAAGGTTTGATAGGCATTGTTAACTATTTATTCTAGTGTTCATGTTTTAAGATGAATATGTATTTTGTATTGATATCAAATGATTTATCATAATATTTTTGTATATAAAATGATTTTATATTTTTTTATCTTTTAACATATATTTTTTTTTCTAAAAAAAAAGCTTATTAAGATTTTTTTAAGATAAAACTCCGTTTTGTCCATCATACTTTGTAACATGTTCACTTTTACCATCAAACTTTATTTTTTTCATTTTTACTATCGTACTACAAACAATGGTTTCATTTTATAACCAATTTGGGTATAAAATGACACTATTATTTATAGTACGTACAATGGTAAAAACGAAACAAATTTTGGTTAAAATAAAAAATTTGGTTATAAAATGACACCATTTTTTGTGGTACGATGGTAAAAATGAAAAAAAATTTGTTGATAAAAGTGAAATACTCCCCAAAATACGATATACTAATGACACAGTTTTCCTTTTTTTAAAAAAAAATAAAAACATATCGCTTTTTCTTTGTTTCTCACTTCTTGATCGGAGATTATATATGCGATTCATGTTAGTTGACCTCAAATCATTTTGAGGTTAAGGCTTTGTCGTTGTTTGTTGTAGTATCAAATGATTTATCAAGTTACAAGTTTTCTCCGTTTCTTCTTCAGTAAGGTGACATCAATTTTGACTTGTGATAGCTAGCTGGGAGGTACTCCTCAGATTCACCTCATCCAACAATTGTAATTAGTTATCATCTCCTTTCTTGTTCTCTCTCGCTGATCTTTCCCAATATTTTCTGTTAAGAACATGTGGTTCGTATAAAGTAGCTGAAACCGATAAAAGAACACGCAAGCAAAAAGTTTGTCACCAGGTGGCAAGGGCGGATCTAGCCCTTTTTGATGCGGGCTCCAGCCCACCTCAAAATTTTGAAAAAAAAAAATTTACCTAAGTCATCGACCATATGTAACTTTTTTTATATATGAAGTTATTTTTTACTGTTATTACAAAGCCCAAGAGGTTCCAAAATCCTGGAACCGCGTCTGCAAGGCGGAAAGGATAAGAATCAAAATTAGGGACATATCTGAAACTCTTATTGTATTATTACATTACCATTATATTGCACTAAAATGAAAGAATAAAAGAAGATATGGGCTATACATTACATATACCTGCGTTATTACAAAAGTCAAATAATAGAGGGTCAGTGGTTGGTATTTTTCCATTCTCCACCACCCACCACCTCCTCAACTCTATCTTAGAAACATCTTAGTCCTCTGGTTATAAAAAAAAAAAAAAACACACTCAACAACCATTGACTGACGAGAGGATGACACTACTCCTTATCTCATCCTCTCCCCTAACAATATTAATAATAATTATTAATATTAATATTAATACTCTACAAAGTTAATGAAAAACTGGATCTTTCCCAGAAGAATTGAGTGGTGGGTGACCTTCCATTGAAAATGGACAAAACCCCACTACTTGTGTTGGCCATCATGCATCGTCCATCCTCTACCTGCCACTCATGACATGTCACGATTCTCCTTTGTTGAATTATTGTATTCCCTCTTACGTTATACATTATAGAGAAGAAGAATGTTGTTATTATATTAATTGCTAACAGACGGCCAAATTAATATAATATGTTGCAATCAACTTTCTGTACAAGCGATGGCATTCTAGAAGGTGATGATGATGGGTAACTGCAAATCATTGTTGGATGGAAAAAAAATTCTCAAAAATTCTCCTTGTGGAAATCAAATTTGGTGGAGGTCTTGTGAGAGAAATCCAAAGCTAGTTGTTTTAGCTCTTTTGTTAATGCTGGTGCTCCGCAGTAGAAAACCCCTGCCATAAACAAATAACCCCCCAAATTTAGATAACGTAAATCAAAAAAGTATTGTACCCTAGCTACCTCTCATAATAAATGTCACACTTTACTTTTTTATCCGTTCCAAAAAGTATATATATAAGGTCAACGGAAGGATAAAAGGGGTCGTTTCTATTTAGGAAAAGCATCAAGGGAAAGCTTAAATAGGAACAAGAGAGAAGAAAGCTCCGTGCAATCAATCATCCCATGTGAATCCATAAACTTTGCACTAAACAAAATGCAAGAAAGTTGGTGACAACTCCCTAAAGCATTTCCTAATGTCTGGTTGACAAAGTTTTTCCATAATAAATTCTTCCTAGGAATAGTCAAACTCAACAATAGTCAATAGTGGCCGAATATATAATTTCCTTGTTAGATTTAGAAAAGTTTGTTAAAGGCCTGTTAAATTAATTTCCAAAAAAATGGTTGTAATTCTTTGATAAAGTAGGCAATAAAGTAGAAGACTGACCAACTCTGCTATCTGTGTGGTTAAGAGCAATGCGCTTGTAGACGTTTCGCCAGTTGGGCTTGGCAAAGTGAGACTTGACTCGAGTACCAGAGACAACATCAACACCATTTTTGGCATGGTTGATTGATTGAAGCATGGTAATGAGTGCAGACCGTGCATCACCTTCTTCATAAACACTTGTACAATAATTATGCATTTCTATAACACCCTTATTGTCCAATTCAGCAACCTCATTCATTACCCCTTTGAACCAGTCAAATGAGCCTTGTTCCCTTGTAACCCAATAAAAGTATGCCCTTGTTGTTTTGAAGTTATTCGCACTAACCGACCCTGATTTTCTCTTTGATTTTGATATCATTGGACTAGGAGAAGATGACAATGGACTACCATCATTACTAAACAATCCATTTTCCAAGGCATGTTCTTCTTCTTCCATGGCCTTCATGTTGTTAACAATGTCCTTTACAATGCTGATCATTGGTGTTGCTCCAATTCCTAGCCCCACTAGCAACACCACGTCATATTTCTTGTAATCTTGCGCTGGTGCTCCATATGGACCGTCGATTAAAACTCTTGGGAAACTGCCAATTATCACCACTAAAAGTGTTAGCTTTTTAATAGTCGCTTTTGTATATTTTTATAATATAAGTATATATATTTTTTATTTCACTAGGTGTTATTTAAGTTTACTTGAGATGACAAGAAAGTAAAAAAACTATTGTAAGATTGCTATCACATGATGCCTAAATTAATCAAAGAATCTCTAGGTGTTGAAAAATAATTGTACTATGCTTCACATGGCATCAGTAGTCAAGTGAAGAATAGAGGTAGGGGTGGGTGTGTGGGTGTGTTTTGTTACATGTCCCTGTCTATGATGACAGTTTTGTCCTGATGATATTGGATATAGATTCTAGGATATATGCTTCTATAAACTGTATAAGCGTGTTTTTTTTTTTTAGCCTAGTGGTAGACACTCCTCACTTGAGACCAAAGGTCCCGAGTTCGAGTCACCAATGGGGGGAATATGGGAACATATGTTGATCCTCTTTAAAAAAATAAACTGTATAAGCAAGTTGCTTTCCATCTGCCTGTGATATATAAAATGCAAATTTAAGGAGAGAAAATCTACTCGACAACATTTGGGCAGTAGATAGGAAGTTTCTTGCCCCCAAGAAACCACAATGGGTCAAGAATTCCAAAGATGATGTCTTATTCCATGTGACTTACAGATCCAAAGTGAAGGGTTAATATTTTTTGTTGTTTGAACATGTGACTTACAGATCCAAAGTGAAGCAACTTGACTCTTATGCCAAGCTATGGAAGGTCCATAACCAGAAAAATTAGATGTGTTTCGTGACTCGTTTATTATTTTCATTGCACTTTGTGGTGTGTAAATATTGAGAAGGTATGAATTCAGATGTCAAAAATCGACTTACTTGGGGTTAGCTCCTTCCATGTAGTCAGCTCTGAGGAGTCCACTTTTTCCATTAGGTGGTGGCTGACACACCTAACAATGACCAATATTGGCAATTAGGCTTGAATGACAAAGTAAGGAGTATTTCTCAATAATGCAGATGATCACTGCTTGTTGTAGTGGCACGCCTATATGAATTCCGAAAGGAAAAACATAAAGAAACTCACCTCCGAGAACACAGTTTTAAGTTGTCGAGTCCAATCTCCAAGAGTTCGAATATGAACACTAAGATAGTCATCTCCAGGGGAAGAGGTAATGGAAAACGGGTGCCTGTTCATAATATGAATAAACCGCAATTCAGTAATTAACCTCTGCGTTTTCCCTTTGAGACACATTTATTTCATTAATTCTAAGTTACTCTCTACAGAAGTAATTTGAAGGGACAACTTACCATTCAAATGGAGAAACTGCAGCACAGTTTACAAACATATATTGCCCACTCTTGTATTTGAAACCCTGAGGCTTTGACATGTGAAGCGCCAACACGTTTCCAGGATAAACAGCCACCTTCAAGTATTGGTACGAAATAAGTACAAAGAATTTCTCTTGATAAATTCACAATTTGCTTGTTTTGTGTACTCAAATCCTTACCTTTAGTATCTTAACAGCCTTGATGCTGGACCGGAATGCCCTTATCAGTCTCTCGCTACCATAAAGTATGACGGGAACCGCCAGGTACATCCAGGTCTGCCATTACCAGTATGGGGTAAGTAATCTTAACATCAATTTCAGTATGCAAAACATTTTATTATATATGAAAGGGACTGACCGTTTTCTTGTACCATTCTTTGGTGAGGTAAAGCTTGATTCCATGAATAATGAGGCAAGCGTAAACAATGACAAAGAGGTGATGGGAGTACCAGAAGGCATTAAACCCAGTAAGTTTCTTGAGAAATTTGGGCAAATTGAGTTTTCCCCGCCTCAACCATGGGCTCGCAAGGGTGAAAGCTATTGCCATCAGAACAACCATTATAATCCCGGTAACCCCTTCCCACCCCTTCACAAACCACCAGTAGTTCGAAGGTTGTTCCCCAAAATACTTTTCCATTGGTTCATATTTTTCCTCACTTGCATGAAGTAAACGAGGAAAATCACATGTTAAATGGGACATCCCATGTATCCCAACCCCAATTGCAATTCCAATGGCTATCACCTACAAGAAATATGAGCATGAATGAGTTAATTTTCTCATCTAAAATGAAAAAAAAAATCTGTATACTAAATTTGAAAAGCTTAATAGCTCAATATTGATATTGGACTCACTTTGTGGAAATTGAGATTATCGTCAAACGGAACGGCTTTGCCTAATTTGGTCTTGTTTCTGAGCCAAGTGATGGTATTCCGACAAACAGGTAGCAAAATTAAAGCCATATTTAACTTGAGAGTCTCGGCTGCACCTTTAGCCATACACACACAAACACCCATTACTTCGTATACATCTTCCTTGTTTTTGTATTGCAGATACTTCCAGGTAAATAAGCCTGCCATGACTGCAATCCAAAGTACCAAAACCCAAGCTCTCTGCCAATTATCTTGCAAGAAGTACTTAAAATCTTGATACCATCTCCTCAATGGATTACTGTCGTGTGTAGTCTTAAGCTTTTGGCTTAGCATTTGACTCAAGTTCTTGCTTTCTCCTCTTACAGCTTGCGATGGGGCTTGCAGTAAAAGCATCTCCAAACTTTCAATCTGTGTCCAAACGATATCAAACAGGCTGACGAGGTAAATTTCCAGAATTATCCCACAAAATTACACATTTACATGCATATATACATATACATATGCATACACATATATGTATATACATTAAATTTATATACCATGATGTATCCGAGATTGTCGGGGTCTAATTCTTCCATGATCAGTGCTGCATATTCATCAGCTTGTTTCTGAATATTCGACAACTTATTGGCAGAAGCACTCAGCGTAATAATCTAAAGAAAGAACATGCAAAAATTATTTATTTTCATTAGCCAAATTGATCCAATGGGCCTCAAAATCTGCTCATAATGTGATATTTTCTTCTTTTTAAAACAATAAATAAACAAATCCCTCACCTCTCTCACTTCGGCTTCTGTGATTCTACCATCTGCATCCTTGTCAACCCTGTATTTAATATTTATTATTTTATTTACAATAAAGTATTTTTAATTATTTTAAAAATTCAATAAATTGTTCAATTGTACTCACATATCAAAAAATGTCTGCAGCCTAGAATCAAAACCCTGATCAGCCATTTGATCCCAATAATCCTTCAACTGTGCTTTGTTGATGGCATCTCCGGAGATATTCCGCCGCCTTGCTAGCGCATCAAATAACTCTAAGGCGAAGTCTTTAGAGTCCTTATTCATCCCTGTCACCATTAAAACACCATAATTTTCAAAGTTCTAAAGCTCTATGAGTAAATCAAAACAATTACTTCATCCGCCAAAATGAATGTCCAAAAATATACTGTAAATTCTTGAATTACCTATACATTCACCGAAAAGGTTACGTGGCAGCAACCCATTAGTGTTCTTAGTAAGCTCGTCAAACCTCTTCTCCACGGCGGTCCATCCAGCACCGCCGTCGGTCTTGCTAATAAACTTAAGCCCCTTAAGAGCATACGTGGCAGCGGATTTGGTCCGATCAAAACGACCAGGAGTGGGTCGCTTGGTCAACGAAGCCAGCCGCTTGAGCTCCTGGGAAACCTGCTTGAACCGGGACGAAGCATTTCGAACAACGGAGGACCCAAAAGAAGACCGTTTCTCGAGACCCCGAGCTAGCAAGGCTAGCTCCGGGTCTTCCACGTCAGCACCACCGGCGGTCTTGACGCTGTGTACGGCCACCGAGTCATCGCGTACGTCGAGGGTAATTTCCACGTAAGCATCGTCGTTAAGATTGCTGCTGTTGTCATTACTACTATTAATGACGGTATTGTCTTGGATATTGAACCTTGCACTTTTTTTACCCTGTCGTTTGTTGAGTGGCCCGCTTAACGGACCACTAAAGGATGACCTGCCGCTACCGTGACCGCCGGTAACCTCCGTGTCGGAGTGGTAGTGGATGTGTCTTTCCGGCAACCCACTTGTTCTTCCATCGTCCGAGCCCATATTTTGCATTTGCATAGAATTAGTTCTTAAAAAACCCAATCAAAATTCTGGAAAATGAATAAAAAATAATGGAGAGAGGTGGAAGAAAGGTGTTGAGTGTGAGAGAGAGAGAGAGAGCAAAATATTAGAGAATGGAAAATGTATTTATAGGAATGAAGATTGTGGGAGTATTAAATGAAGAAGAAGTTGGTGGGGGGTATAGTGATATTTTATTTAAAGATTATTCGGATGAAAATTAATTAATGTTTGAATTGTTTGGACGGAGTGGGTGTGTACAAAAATGGCTAGTGGAAAACAAAGAAAAAAAGAAAAAAAGAAAGAAAGAAAGAAAAGGTTGGAAAGAGTCAAATGATGAGGGTATGGCTTTTGTGGGGTGGTTGGTTTGGGTTTGAAATACCACAACTGTAAAATATGTCAATTTCAACACGTATTTGTAAACATAATTTCTGGATTTGGCCATTTACTCCTTTCAATTACGCCACAATCAAATTTATAACACCTTAAAATACTCACTCCTTACCAGAAGAATAAGGGTCTGGGGTTAAATTTCACGTTTTTTATGAAATTTTTTAAAAAATAAACAACAAATTGTAAGTGGGTAGAAAATTAGAGAAGAGAGAATGCAAAAGTTAAATGTGCGGTAGGAAATACTCCCTCAGTCCCGCCCAAAAGGGCAAAGTTTGTGTCTTGCACGAGAATTAAAAAAAGTGATGTAGGAAAGAGAAAAAGTGTATAGTGAAATAAATGTTATGAGTGAAAGGTGATGTAGGAAAGAGAAAGTGGGGTAGGAAATAGTTAGTGGATATTTATTGTGAGAGAATGACAAGTAGGTCCCACAAATAAAGAAGTAATAAAAAACTTTCCATTTTTTGATTGTGCCCTTTCAAATGGGACGCCCAAAAAGAAAATTTGTGCCCTTTCGGGCGGGATGGATGGAGTAGTAGTTAATGATTGATTTTTTTGTAAGTGGGTAGAAAATTAGAGGAGAGATAATGTAAAAGTTAAATGTGGGATAGGGAATAGTAGTTAATGATTTGTTTTTTTTTTGTAAATATGTTAACATTATTATAAGGGTATAATGAATGATTTTTTTATTGTAAATATATTTAAATTATAAGGGTATAAATGTCCGAAATAATGTTCAAAACTTGTCATTTATGGAAGGGACTTTTGAAGTGGGACGGATCAAAAGGGAAAGTAGGATCCTTGAAGTGGGACGGATGGAGTATAATTTTTTAAATAAAAAAGTAACTTTTTTTGTATTTTCTTATCAATGCAGCGCACGTATAATAATTAATCTAACTCAACAATAAAAATCTGATTAATGTAATTCGTCTCCACATACCCGGAATTCTATCATATTTTTTGTTAATTGTATGCTTAGCGCACTAAACAAGACCATTAATATTAAGATTAACTTTAGAACGCGGCATTATGAAAATGACGGCAATGGAAACTTACAACCTTCTAGGCCGATGATACAAGTATGTAATTGTTGAATAAAATATTAGTGTTAAAAGTTATAGGTCTCATCCGTAATTGTTGAATATATATACACTCTAATTTCACTTGTTTGTCAACTAATTATTTTGTAATCTTAGAATGTTCTACTCCTAATACAAAACAGATTTTTATTTTTTATTTATTTATTTATTTATTTATTTTGAAACCGTGTTTTTTTTTTAAATCCTTTCTTGTTTACTTTGATGTAACCCACAAATAAATCCAAAAGTTTACAATGTAGACCTTTGATTTATTAAGTAGCATTATGTCTATTTTGGTCAAACAAAACGAGGGACATGTTGCAAAACATAAATTGGCTAACGGAAGTCCCATGTTTACTACTGAAGGTAACACGTGCTGTGCATCAAAGCTAACCTCCCTATCTTTCTCCTTAACTTCCTTTTTTTTTTTCTCTATTTATATTTAGAATTGAATAAAGAAACCATGAGTCAATAAAAGTTACTCCCTTCGGTAATATTTCACGATTTTTAATTTTTTTTAAATGATTAAAGAATTAAAAATAGGTAGAAGATTAGAGGAGAGAGAATATAAAAGTCAAAAATATTTAATAGGAGAGAGAATTAGTGGAAGGAATAATAAGTTAATAAATGATTTTTTTATAAATATATTAACATTATAAATTATAAGGGTATAATGAATGATTTTTTTGTAAATATATACTCCCTCCGTCCCATATTACTTTACCCATTTTGCTATTTTGGTCGTCCCACTTTAAAGTCACACTTTCCTTAAAAGAAAACTTTTTAATACTTCTTTATTCATGGGACCCACTTGTCATACTCACAACATTTTTCAAATTTACTATTCTCTTCACTCATTCTCTCTTCTACCCACTCACAACTCCTACTTTAATAACATTATTTCTTATTTTTCGTTCTTAACAGTAAACGGGTAAGCTTTTATGGGACGGAGGGAGTAGATATTATGAGGGTATAAATGTCTGAAATACTGTTCACATATTTTTATTTATGAAATGGGCTCTTTGAAATGGGACGTCCGACCAAAAAGGAAAGTGAGCTCTTTGAATTGGGACAGAGGGAGTACTACTCATTTTCCAATGTTTTTTTTTTAAAAAAAAAAAAACTAAATTTTCCTTCAAAAAAACAAATTTAATTTTTTTCATGTACAAGGGGCATATTTTTTTAATGTATATACACTCCCTATGTACCACCTAAAGTTTCATTTTTTACATAAAAAAGGGTGTCATTATTAGTTTTTCATTTTTTTAAAATGGCAAAAAATTATTAGTATTATATTATTCATACCCCACTTGTCTCTCTCACACACATAAATTGTGGATCCCACTTATCTCTCACACACTTAAATTGTGGACCCTAATTGTCAATCTCAGTCACTTTTTCTTCTCAGACATTTAAATATTGGGCTACACTTGTCATACCTACTCACTTGTTTCCTCTCACAATCCTTTTCCCACTCATCATTTTTCTTAATTCTTGTGTCAAGGAAAAATGGCGAAGCTCTTGGTGGGACGGAGGGAGTATATATTAGACACCTGCGGCTGCTCTGCTCGTATCAGTCATGCCACAACTGAAAAGACCAAAAAGCTCACTTTGTTAACATTGTTATCTCTGTTAAGTCCAAAGTTCACTGTTTGTACTAGAATCTTAATGGAATGTAACAAAAATTGACAGAACCTAACTAAAACGTAACTTAGATTAACATAAATTTATAAATAAAGTTATGCTGCAATTCCGTTATAATATGTTTATAACGGGGTGTCTACACTTTCTCAAAAGAATTAAGTGGTGAGAGCTTCCATTGATAATGGACAAAACTCTTCTACTTGTGTTGGCCATCATCGTCCATCTTCTCTCCCCACCACTCATGATATGTCACGATATCATTTTGGCGGTACACCCTATTACATTCTAAATTATAGAAAAGAGTGAACTACATTTTTTACCATCGTACTTTTTATGAATCGCCTCAATTTGACCATCTTACTTCTAATAAAATTGCAAATGTAATTCTCATACTCTTAATACGATTGCAAATATGACCCATAATGTTCATGGTAGTTAATTTCCATAACAAATGTTAGCTTTTGTTAATGGATGTTAGTTTTTGTTAATGGACATTAGTTTCCATTAAAAGTCAATCATTAAAATCTTAAATGACGCTAAATTATATTCTTAAAAATACTGACATTTTCATTTTGGTTAAAAAAAAATTAACTCTAATAAAGTTGATTGGTCAGAGTTCATTTAAAATATTGCTTCATTTCTTTGCACGTTGATAAAATTAATATTTTAGAATGAGGCATTTCATTTTTTAGAACCAATAAATACAATTTCATTATTTTTTGAAATTATATCATAGCTTCATTTCTCTATTTATTTTGTTTTTTATGAAATTTTCTCAAGTTGGCAAAAGCCTTTGATTGTTAACGGAAACTAACTCCTGTTAATAGAAATTAACGTCCATTAACGAAACTAACATTAGCTAATGGAAATTAATGCCCGCTAACAATGTAGCTCACATTTACATTTAAATTAAGAATACAAAAATCAAATTTGCAATGTTAAAGTACAATGATCAAATTGATGATCACCAAATATCATGAAGGTAAAAAAAAAAAAAAAAGTAATTTACTCTTCATTCTTGCAGAGAATAATGCTGCTCTTATTGCTTTGTTTGTTTGTTTGTTTTTGTTACAAATAAATATGCAGAGGAAAAAGATTACAGAAAATATAAAACTGAAAATTAATAAACTGAAAATACAAAAAAAGATAGTCGTTGTTGTTGCACGAGCCCAATGAAATTCTCTATCTCCTTAAGACATATTCGTCCCCTCACCGAGTGTGCTTGAGCTTTGTTGAGACGCTTGTCTTCCAGAATAGAACGTGCGGATCGGGGATACTTTGCACCTAAGTATCCCGGGGAGCTGAAGTATGCTTGGACAAAATCACCTCTTGTTACTACGGATGCAAGGAGGCCAAGGAAACGAAAAACAATATGCAACAAACGAGATGGAGGAGGATTGTTTTTCAGTAGGTGTTTTGTCTCTGTTGTGTTGTATCTCTTGATTCTCAACAACTGTTGTCAAAAACTCCATTATATAGCCTCATATAATCAAAACGGAAACTTTAGGATTTAATTCGGTATTAATCACCATTAATCCGAAAATAAAAACCATTTAAATCGAAAATATTAAACCCATTTAATTTTCGGTTTTAGGTTTGATATTTATGTCTCGGCTGTTACACTTTTGAAATCAACCATGCATCAATGCTCAGGAACCGCTCGGCCGAGCAGGCATAAGCCTCGACCGAGCATGCTTGTCCAGAAACATCTGCCTTGGCCTTGCTCGAGCGAGTCACCTGTTGTGCTCGGCTAAGCATATACCTATTCAGTGTCGGCACCTCGCAAGGCAAATTGAAACTTCATTTGCACTCATGTGCGCAAGAGAGAGTCTCTAGTGTCCAAGGCCACGATTTTTTTTTTTTTTAATGGCAAAATGGGAAAGGAACCAAATAATGAGGACAAAATGGGAAATTCCTTCATTGAAACTTTTCAAATAAAAGTTCATGGGTGTGTTCCCATTTATACAATAGATAATTGTGAAATCTACTCTAGTGTCCAAGTGTTTATACTAGCACCAAGTTCAATTCATTTCCAATGTGGAATAGTTTCACTTTCCTTTTACTTTGAACATTTATTTTTTATTTTATTTTTTCTTTTCTTTTTTTTTTTAAAAAAAAAGGGGATCAACACATTTCACCGCTCCCCGATGCACTTGTAGGCGCGGCGCCTATGCTTTGGGGAGGGCAATGTCATTCCTCTAACCAGCGGTGGGGAATCGAACCCATGTGCTCAGGGTTAGGCGTGAACTCTAACCATCGTGCCAAGGCCGCGTGCTACTTTGAACATTTATGTCTCAACTAATGTGAGATAACTTCATTTTCTTAGCAATGTTCCTTAGCAATGTGGGATAACTTCCATTCCAACCCACCTACTCTGAGCATTCATATCTTATTCATCCAACAACCATTTTGGACAAATAAACATTTGATTTCTTGTTCTCATGGAATAGAACACAAACTCATAAACAATTAAGTAATTTAACAAAATTACCCTTTAGGAAATAATCCATAATTTCCTTCAAAACACACTATTTTCCAACAGTTTTATCGTCCTGAAAAGGCTTGAAAAGGGATAAAAAAAAATGCTGGCATGCATCACCTTTAGCGGCTTTGTGTACAGAAGAAGGCATTGTAGAAGGCTGTGGTGGATAATTACGAGTCATATTGTTGGATCGATGTCAGAAATTCTCCTTGTGGAAATCGAACTCGGTGGAGGTGGTATGAGAGAATTCTGAAGCTAGTTGTTTAAGCTCTTTTGATGCTATTGGCGCTCCGCAGTAAAACACCCCTGTCATTACCAAACAAACCAACTTTAGATAACTTAGGACCATAGGTACCAAAAAACCACTGTAAATTCTTGATAAATTAGGCAGTAAAGCAGAAGACTCACCAACTCTGCAGTCCTTGTGGTTATGAGCAATGCTGTCAAAGACGTTCCGCCAGTTGGGCTTAGCAAAGTGAGACTTGACTCGAGTGCCTGCAACAACATCAACACCATTTTTGGCATGGTTGATTGATTGAAGCATTGTAATGAAAACAGATCTTGGATCCCCTTCTTCATAAACACTTGTACAGTAATTATGCATCTCTATAACACCCTTATCGTCCAAATCCGCAACCTCATTCATTACACCTTTGAACCAATCAAACGATCCTTGTTCCCTCGTAACCCAATAGAAGTATGCCCTAGTTGTTTTGAACTCATCATTCGCCGTACTACTAAATGACCCTGATTTTCTCTTTGATTTTGATATCATAGGAATAGGAGAATTAGTTGGCAATGGACTACTATCCCTACTAAACAATCCATTTTTCAAGGCATTTTTTTCTTCTTCCTTGGCCTTCATGTTGTTAGCAATGTCCTTCACAATGCTGATCATTGGTGTTGCTCCAATTCCTAGCCCCACTAGTAACACTACGTCATATTTCTTGTAGTCTTGTGCTGGTGCTCCATATGGACCGTCGATTAAAACTCTTGGGTAACTGCCAATTTATAATCAGTAACAGTGTTAGTGTTAAAGATAGATGGTTGAAGGGTGGACATTTGCACTTTTTTTCAAGTAATGAAATGACTTACTTGGGGTTAGGTCCTTGCATGCCATCATCTCTGAGGCGTCCATCTTTCTTTCCATCAGGTGGTGGCTGACACACCTAACAAAGACCAATATATGCTATTAGGCTTTAGTGGCAAAAAAATGGTTCTCAATGGCGTAGATGATCATAGTCGGTTGTACGTATAGTGGTACAACTATATGATTTCCGAAAGGAAAAACGAAAAGAAGCAAACCTCTGAGATAACAGTTCTAATTCGTCCAGTCCAATCACCAAGATTACGAATATGAACACTAAGGTAGTCATCTCCAGGGGAAGACGTAATGGAAAATGGGTGCCTGCATGCATGCTCAAAGTTCAGCAATTTACCTCTGCATTTTCAAAGTTACTGTACACAAGTATTGGTTTAAAGGGACAACTTAATTACCATTCAAATGGGGAAACTGCAGCACAGTTTACAAACATATACTGCCCACTCCTGTATTTGAAACCCTCTGGCTTTGACATGTGAAGTGCTGTCACGCCTCCGGGATAAAATGCCACCTTCAAGTTGATATCGGTATATATGAAAAAAATTCAAGGATGTTCTCTTCATAAATTGCCAATTTACTATTTTTAGATTACTCAAAACCTTACATCTTGTAAGTCAACATGCTCGAAGCTGGACCGAAATGCCCTTATCACTCTCTCGCTACCATAAAGACAGACTGGAACGGCAAGGTACATCCAGGTCTGCCATTACCAAGATGGGGTAAGTGATATTATTAAACATCAATTTCAGTATGAAAAACATTTGAACATTTATCAAAAGGAACTGACCGTTTTCTTGTACCAATCTTTGGTGAGGTAAAGCTTGGTTCCGTGAATAATGAGGCAAGCATAAACAACGACAAAGAGATGATGGGAGTACCAGAAGGCATTAAAACCGGTAAGCTTCTGTAAAGGTTTGGGTAACTTTTTATTGTTACGCCTCAACCATGGGCTTGCCAAAGTGAAGGCTATTGCCATCAGAACAAACATCATAATCCCGGTAATCCCTTCCCACCCCTTCACAAACCACCAGTAACTTGAAGGTTGTTCCCCAAAATACTTTTCCATTGGTTTATATTTTTCCTCGCTTGCATGAAGTAGGCGGGGAAAATCACAAGCTAAATGGTAAATCCCATGTATCCCAACTCCAAGTGCAATTCCAGTTGCTACCACCTACAAGAAATATGACCACAAATTACTTGATTTTCTCATCTGAAAAAAAAAAAAAAAAAAAAAACTCTAATTTGATACTGTACTCACAAAGTGGAAATTGAGATTATCATCAAATGGAACGGCTATGCCTAATTTGGTCTTGTTTCTGAGCCAAGTGATGGTATTCCGACAAACAGGTAGCAATATTAGAGCCATGTTCAACTTGAGAGTCTCGGCTGCACCTTTAGCCATACACACACAATGACCCATAACTTCATATACATCATCTTTGTTCTTGTACTGCAGATACTTCCAGGTAAATAGACCTGCCATGACTGCAATCCAAAGTACCAAAACCCAAGCTCTCTTCCAATTATCATGTAAGAAATACTTAAAATCTGAATACCATCTCCTCAATGGATTACTGTCCTGCGTAGGTTTAAGCTTTTGTCCTAGCAGTTGGCTCAAGTTTTGGCCTTCTCCACTTGCAGCTTGTGGTAGGGTTTTTAGTAAAACCATCTCCAAACTTTCAATCTGTGTTCCAACGACATCAAACAGAATGAGAAGGTTAAATTTCCAGAAAAAAAATAATAAAATCCTAGGAAATTACATATATGTTGCACAAAGTCATATTAAAACACATGTAAGGTCATAAGTTGTAAGCACTAAGCCTAGTGCTTAATTCTACTTTTCAAAAACATGTAAGTCCTCTTCTTTATTGATAATAATAATAATAATAATAATAATAATAATAATAATAATAATAATAATAATAATAATAATAATAATAATAATAATAATAATAATAATAATAAATAATAATAAATAATAATAATAATAATAATAATAAGAATTATTATTATTATTATTATAATAAAATAATAATAATAGTATAATAATAATAAAATAAAATAATAAAATAATGATAGTTATTATAATAATAATAATAATAATAATAATAATAATAATAATAATAATTATTATTATTATTATTATTATTATTATTATTATTATTATATTATTATTATTTTAGTCTTTATAATTTCATTCAGCACTTTTTCAGCTTATTAATCAAACGGTCATACTTACTTATGACAACTAATCAGCACTTCAAAAAAACTAAATCAAACAGCATCATATCAATAAGCTAAATCAAAGGGACCCATAATCTCTTCGTCCCAAACTGATAATCTCGTTTTCCACCCTAAAATGATAGTCCATTTCTAAAATTAGGGTGTTAAAATTGTAGAAATTCCATAATTAACCTTACAAGGTGAACAAGCTAAGCTAGCCTTACATGGCATCAACCTTATTAATTAGTACTACCTCCGCCCCACTTTAAGTTTTTTACTTTCCTTTTTAAGTTTTTTACTTTCCTTTTTAATCTGTCTCTCATGTTAAGGTTTAAAAATAGATAATGAGACCTAATTGTTATTCTCATAACAAAAATTCTCTATCCATTTTCTCTCTCCTACTTTAATTTCTAAGAAGCCTTGGGAGAGCGGAAGCATAAAGAAGAAAGAAAGAAGTGGAGAATTTTCCCTTGTATTTCATTCCATACTGAGAACAAATATATATACATAGACTCTAATCCTTAAGATACACTAATACATATAATATGTACAGCCACCAAACTAATGATATCTATACAATGAACCTATAATACAAACAAGTAAGTAAAAGACTGATCATTAACAGCTGATACCCCCCCCCCTCAAGCGAGACGTCCATAAGGAAGATGAAGCTTGATAAAGAGAGCTTGGAGACGAGGCTTTGACAGGCCCTTGGTGAAAAGGTCATAAGTTGATCATCCGAGTAGACGAAGTATAACTTTAAGAATCCACGAGTAACCAACTCCCGAACAAAGTGATAATCAATTTCTATACGACGAGTTCGGGCATGAAAAACCGGGTTGCGGACCATATGTATAGCTAATATATTATCGCAATGCAGAGATGGAGGAGGAAGGGGAATACGGAGTTCCCGAAACAAAAAAGAAAACCAACGAAGCTCAGCTGTGGTAGTAGCAAGAGCCCGATATTCTGCTTCACTACTAGAGCGAGAGACAGTGGTTTGTTTCTTGGCCATCCAAGAAACCAAATTTGGACCAATAAATATACACGTATGAATTGTATTAATATAGAGATCAGGAGACGCGTGAAAAATCAAACCCATATCGATTGTGCCTTTGATAAATCGAAGAATGCGCTTAGCAGCAATGAGATGTGAGGAGCGAGGTTGGTGCATGAATTGGCATACCTGAATAACCGAGAAGGCGATATCCGGACGAGTCAGAGTAAGGTATTGTATAAGTCCACCAACTAAACTACGAAACTCTGTAGGATTTGAGAGTGGATCTCCATCCTTTGGCTGACAATCGGGAATGAGGAATAGTCCGTCAAGTAAATCAAGTGCATAACGGGTTTGACGAAGCCGCATTGTATCTCCGGTGTGAGAAGCCTCAATGCCTAAAAAGAAACTCGAGATCTCCCATGGCGACTATCAAAAGTCGCGCGGATATCATCGATAACAAGAAATAATGGAGGAAGAGGAACCGATAATAGTAATGTCGTCGACATACACGAGAATAGCAACAGTGGAGTGGGTATTATGCCGGATAAAAAGAGAAGAATCTGACCGACTATTGAAAACCCATGTTGGAGAAGAAATGCGTGAAGTCGCTGAAACCATGCACGCGGAGATTGCTTAAGACCATAGAGTGCCTTATGGAGTTTGCACACATGGTTAGGCATAGAAGAGTGAACAAAACCAAAGGCTGTTTCATGTAAACTTCCTCATGAATGACACCATTAAGGAACGCATTACGAACATCTAACTGTTTGATATCCCACTTCCGTGAGTGGGCAATAGCAAGAACTGTACGAATGGTGGAAGGCTTAACTACCGAGCTAAAGGTTTCTTCATAGTCGAGATCGGCTTGTTAGGTGAAGCCTTGAGCTACCAAACGAGCCTTATAAGGCTCAAAAGTTCCATCCGCTTTTCGCTTGACTTTAAATATCCAACGACAACCTACCTCATTCATGTTTGAGTTAAACGGGACCAAGGACCACGTTTGATTCTTGTGAAGGACTGAGATTTCCTCCCGCATCGCAGCTTGCCAATGCGGAATGTTGGATGCTTGTTTAAAGGTACGAGGCTCATAAGTAAGAGAATCCTTTTGCATAGCCAAAAGACCCTGAGGTAAGGAATATGGAGATGTAGCATGGAGAAGATCAGCTACTGTCCGAACCCGAAGTGGTGGAGTAAGGGTAGTCTCGGCAGAGGCTTGCTGAGATAAATCAAGGGAGGTTGGAGTTGCTGAAGACGACTCAGGGGCTGAACTGGTACTCCCTGAGACTGTAGGAGTGGTGATGGTATGTCCAGGATCTTGAGGTGCAACATTGTTGCTTTCAGAAATAACAGGGGTGACGACCGGAGAAGTCTGAATGTTGAGGGGTAGAGATTGATGAGCCAGTAAGAAATTCAAGGGCACTGGACTGTGATTGAAAACAGGTCTACGCTGCATACGAGTAATCTGGATGGTTAGAGGTCCCTTAGAAGAAGTCAGACCAGCTGCACTTGTGCTAGAATCTGAGGTGTAAGGCAACATTGGGCCAAGTTGCGGATTCATTCACAAAGAATCTATTGTCATTGAACTTGTATCACCTGTAGAAGTATTCTTTGTGCTAATATTTTTCCAAGGAAAATGTAATTCATCAAATACCACATGACGAGAAATATACACTTTGCTAGTAATCAAATCCATGCACCGATAACCTTTATGCAAATTATCATACCCAAGAAAAATGCAGTGTATTGATTTTGGCATAAGTTTGTATGAGTTGGTAGGTACAACATGAGGAAAACATGAACAACCAAAGACCTTGAGAAACCGATAATCTGGCTTTCGTAAAAGCAAGTGATAAGGAGACATAAACTTATGTTGACGCATTGGTATTCTATTGATTATATAAACAAAGCAGTGTTAAAGGCTTAACCAAAATTTATACGGAACATTGGCTTGTGACATAAGACACACCCAACTTCAACAATATGACGGTGTTTTCGTTCAACTACTCTGTTCTGTTGTGGAGTATAGGGACAAGTGATTTGGTGCATAATACCAACTTGGCGAAGAAAGCTAGTAAAGGCACGACTAGTAAACTCACCCCCACCATCAGTTTGGGTTTGTTTGATCGTATAAATGGCGGATATACGCCAAGAAAGTTGATTCTCAATTTGTGTTTTGAATTCAAGAAACACACGAAGAACATCGCAGTTGTGAAATAATGGAAAAAGCCACACCTATCGCGAGAAATCATCAATCGAAAAATAAAAATGATGTCCATTCAATGAATTAATTGGAGCAGGACCAAAAACATCCAAATATAACATATCTAGAGGTTTCAAAGATTTAAAATTCCTAGGTGAAAAAAGGTAGCATACTAGATTTACCCAATGGGCAAACATGACAACATTGTGATAAAGATCTAAAAGATCTTTCCTAATCATTTCTATATTGGTTTCACAATTATATTAGGACTCGTATTTCTCTTTCCCAGTTATATTAGGACTCATATTTCTTTCCCAAGTTATGTCACCTACTTGTATAAATATTCACAATTACATCAATAAACTTTGAGATTGTTTCTGTATTATGGTATCAGAGCTTGATCCGAATTTTTCAATCACAATGACCGGCGGTGATTATACTCTCCCAAACCCAGCAGACCCTAACCATCCTTTGATAGTTGTGTCTCTCACTCACGTTCTTCGCCTTACACCCACCACCTATATTCCATGGAAAACACAAATTCAAGCCACCCTCATCGGCCATGATTTGTTCAAATTTACGGATGGCTCTCATCCACAACCACCGAAAACACAACTACCACCACCACATCGCCTACTACAACCCCTACGGACGGCATACCTCCCACAAAAACCTGCACCACCACAACCAAACCTAATCCACCGCACACAATTCTTGGTATCGACGGGATCAATTGATCTTAGGTGCACTTGCTTTGGCACCCTTGCCTCTAATACCGTCTCTCTCATCTCTCAATGTAAGACATCCCATTAAGCTTGGCAAACCCTAGCCAAGGTCTACGCCAATCCCACCCAAGGCCATTTAAAACAAATCACAGACCACCTTCGGCATATCACCAAAGGTTCTCGTTCAATCACAGACTACATGCATGACATCAAATCATGCACGGATCAACTTGCTTCTCTTGGACGTCCTCTTCGATTACGAAGATATAGTGGACAAAGTTCTTGAACAACTCCAAGATCCGAGACTATGAAAGTGTAATCCAAGCGGTAGCAGTAGTGACAGCCCAATTTCTCTTGATGAATTACATGAGAAATTAATCAATAAGGAACTCAGCCTAAAACACAAGTCCACCACTTCTGCCACCTACCCGGCCTTTCCTCCCAACTATGCCCAAATTTAACCGAGAGAAATCCTCCCAAAAACAACCAAGGAACCAACCACTTTCGGCCTTTCAAACCAACCAACCCAATACCCATACCTTCGGCAATCCCACCCAAAACCCTAACCCTAATACATCCGGCCGAACTAACACCTACAAAGGCCGATGCCACATACACGGTGTCGTATGGATGGCCACTTTCTCAACCAATGCCATAGTTTCCGTGGGCCAACTCTACCCCCTGTGTCACATTCCCACCGCCACTTTGAAATAACAACTCAAACCACTCGTCCCCAATCGCACCAATCAACCTTACCAAACCCGTGCTTATACCGACTCTACCTCACTCGCTAAACCCACGACACCCACTGGCTCCTCGACAGCGGTGCGCTACCGCATCCATGTCACCAATAGAATTCTCAACAACTTATGCGAAACACATGTAAACAAAGTTCTTATTGAATAATAAACAACAGTATAGGCAAATAATTGAATCAACAACTATTTGACCCAATTCGAATTGAATCAACAACCGAAATTATTGTGGCTCAAAGAGATAAAACACCAAAAGATGAGTAACCTTCACAAGGAATTCCAAAGAACTCCAACAAACAAGCGTTAAAAGCTTCACAAGGTAAAAAATCCTTCAATTACAAAGCAATTCAATTTAAATTTAATTATCAAAACGTATTCTAAAACAAACAATGAAAGAGTAAAGTATTTATACTCTAAACAAAACCCTAAACTACTTTGGAAAAGGAAAAAGCAAAACAATCCCTAATTAAAACACTTTAAAAATAGGAAACAAAATCAAATCGGAATTCCAAAACCCGCTTGAAAAAGGAAAGCAAAACAATCCTAATTAAAACACTCCTCAAAATAGGAAACAAAATCAAATCTAAGGCTTGGCTTCTTTGAGGGATACATCGTATACATCATACACCCCCACTTCAAAAAAATTCGCCTCCGACCTCCGGGGTCTTTTAGAAAAAGAACATGATCTTGAAGTTTTCGAATTCTCCTTTGTCACCTTCCGCCCGACCTCCCTTGATCAACATCTCGACATCTTCCATCCCAAATAAAGAGA